>OX352772.1:227407650-227872790 GCA_947095535.1 Poecilobothrus nobilitatus
ATATACATATGTATCTATATTATGAGCTGAACTTCTTAGTATTGCATTATATCATAATGCGGCAAAATTTCTAAAAAGTTAAGAAAACGTTGTATAGCTAAATTCAAAATTTAAATAAAAATATTGCAATTTTATAGTGTTCTTTATTTCCACTTAAAATGCGACCCTTTAAAAACTTTGATTCATACACTGCCTTGTTTTTCTTTCTTTCCATTACATAACATTTTAATATTTTTTTTTTTTTATTTGTTATGTAATGAAATATAAAACGTATATTTCTTAAATAATAACATTTTAATAGTTATATTTTCTATCTGTTATGTGGGTAAAATTAAGATCTGCACATATGCATAAGAAATAGCCTTTAAAAATATTTAAAAACAAGCAAAGTAACATTGTTTGTTCTTTTTTTTTCTATTCGTTTTTATTTTTCTTCCAGTATTACATTTTGCTTTTTTTTTCTGTTATTTAGGTAACTAAGAACTTATTTTTTTTTTTTAATATTAAATTTATGCATACAGTCTATTTCAAAAATAGAAATTATTAGCTATAGAACATTCTGAATTTTTTTTTTGTTCGTTTATGTTAACCGTCCATTCATATGCATACATAAAATTTTTATGTTTACCGTCCATTCATATAAATATAACTGTTGCCTACATATTAAAAAATAAATAAACAAAGTTTTTAAAAAAAAAGCTTTTTTGAACTAAAAAGTAGAAAATACATTTTTAATAGCAAATTTTTCTGTAATTTTCTAAACTATATTGTTACAATCGAGATTTCTTTGAAAAAGCTTATTTCAATATATCAAATATATATATAAATATAAGTATGTATAAGTTTTAAAGTCTGTGAAATTAATATAAAAGCTGGAGGCAAAATTTAAAAATATAAGTTTATAGTTATGCGTTTGTTGCCTCCAGCTTTTATTTTAATTTCGCAGACTTTAAAACTTATTTTTTTTTTAATATTACATTTAGGCATACAGTCTATTTAAAAAATAGAAATTATTAGCTATAGAATATTCTAAAATTCAGAATTTTTTTTTTTCGTTTATGTTTACCGTCCATTCATATAAATATAATTGTTGGTATTAAAAAATAATGAATCTATAACTACACACATATATACTGATATATTCATTCATATACATATTATAGTAGTATGGGTACTATGTAATGATCTGAACTTCTGATAGTTATATTGTATTATATATTGTGGCAAGATTTTTAAAAAATTAAGGAAACATTGCATAGCAAAATTAAAAATTTAAATAAAATTGTTATTGCAATTTTATAATGTTCTTTATTTCTGTTGCCTACATATTTAAAAATAATAAATCTATAACTACATATATAAATAGCCATATATTAATTCATATACATATGTATCTATATTATGAGCTGAACTTCTCAGTATTGCATTATATCATAATGCGGCAAAATTTTTAAAAAATTAAGAAAACGTTGCATAGCTAAATTCAAAATTTAAATAAAAATATTGCAATTTTATAATGTTCTTTATTTCCACTTAAAATGCGACCCTTTAAAAATTTTGATTCATACACTGCCTTGTTTTTTCTTTCTTTTCATAACATAACATTTTAATATTTTTTTTTTATCTGTTATGTACCGAAATAGAAAACGAATGTTTCTTTCTATTAAAATCATAACATTTTAATAGTTCTTTTTTTCTATCTGTTATGTGGGTAAATATCAGATGTGCACAATATATACATAAGAAATTGACTTAATATTTAAAAACAATCAAAGTAATATTTTTTGTTCTCTTTTTTATTATTATTAACAGCTTTTTATTAACTTGGTTGGGTAAAGGATGGAATCTTAGAAGCCATTTTAAACCCACTTCCCGTTGAACAAGAGACTTGGAATTTTCTTCATTAGATCAGATCCCGATGAGAATACATGATTTTAAAATAATAATATCGAAAAACATTAGAGAAATTAGCTTAATTTCAAAATTAAATGTTCATACAAAGATATAACAGAATTTTTAACAGAATTATTACAGAACCAAAATAATTTTGGTTTGAAAGCGATGAATTTGAAAGATATGAATGTGTAAACAAATTAATGTGCCGCACTTGAGAACAAAGTGTAAAATATAATATGCATTTACTTAAAATTTAGTAAGCAAGTGTTAAATTTAAGTTTTTTTTCATCAAATCAATTGATTTTTAGTATACATTTTTATTTAAAAAAGCAATGTGTTTATTTATAATATTTATATAGATAGGTGTTTTTCCTTTCTTAATTATAATTAAAATAAGGCTTTTCTTTCGAAACTCTTAACATACGCATATTATGGCCCTAAAATTGATATCTAAATTGGGAGCTGCCTTTAAATTAAGATCTATTAGGGAATGATGATCTGCACCACTAATGCCTTTATCTGAAGTATAAAAACTAAGAATATATTTCCAATTATGTAAAAACATTAAACACCAAAAAGAATATGTTAAAAATAAGAAATCGAGTCTTTTTTAAAAATAGTAAATAACAACAATATTTTTCTTTTCAATAACAATAATTATGAATTAATCATAAAATATATGTTATGTACATACATACATATATATCTAAATCGTTTAGAAAAAGCAAAATAATTTTTTTTAATTCAAAAACATTAGCATTTAGAAGTAAGCAATTTAATATATTCTCAATTACATACTTTTAAAACCAAATTTTTTTACTACATATGTATGTAGGTACAAACATGTACAAAAATGGTATGCATATTTTTATGTTAGCTGTACTATTAAAAATCTGCTAACACAGTCATACCAAATTCCTAAATTCCCAACTATTATTATTAGTTGATTTATCGATTTATTATTTTTTAATATGTAGGCAACAGTTATATTTATATGAATGGACGGTAAACATAAACGAACAAAAAAAAATTTTATGTATGCATATGAATAGACGGTTAACATAAACCAACAAAAAAAAATTCAGAATGTTCTATAGCTAATAATTTCTATTTTTGAAATAGACTGTATGCATAAATTTAATATTAAAAAAAAAAAAAAGTTCTTAGCGTACCTAAATAACAGAAAAAAAAAGTAAAATGTAATACTGGAAGAAAAATAAAAACGAATAGAAAAAAAAGAGAACAAAAAATGTTACTTTGCTTGTATTTAAATATTTTTAAAGGCTATTTCTTATGCATATGTGCAGATCTGATATTTACCCACATAACAGATAGAAAAAAGCACTATTAAAATGTTATGATTTTAAAAGAAAGAAACATACTTTTTCTATTTCCGTACATAACAGATAAAAAAAAAATGTTAAAATGTTATGTTAAGAAAAGAAAGAAAAAACAAGGCAGTGTATGAATCAAAGTTTTTAAAGGGTCGCATTTTAAGTGGAAATAAAGAACACTATAAAATTGCAATATTTTTATTTAAATTTTGAATTTAGCTATAAAAATTTTGCCGCATTATGATATTATGCAATACTGAGAAGTTCAGCTCATAATATAGATACATATGTATATGAATGAATATATGGCTATTTATATATGTAGTTATAGATTTATTATTTTTCAATATGTAGGCAACAGTTATATTTATATGAATGGACGGTAAACATAAACGAACAAAAAAAAAATTTTATGTATGCATATGAATGGACGGTAAATATAAACGAACAAAAAAAAATTCAGAATGTTCTATAGGTTATAATTTATATTTTTTAACAGTCGCTCTTTAATTCTCATAGAGTGCAGACGTATTCATTCTATTTCGCTTTGTTTTAATTTTTTATCTTCTTCAATCTAAGTTTTATAGTTGTTGTTTTATTATTTGAAATATAATTTTAACCTTATTGCTTTGATCATATTTTGATTTTCTTTTTATTTTTGGATTCGTACATATTTGACTGTAAACAGGTAAGCGTTAAAACTTAAGTAATTGTCATCTTCCGAAAATGGGGGTACTGGGTGAAGACCCAGGGGGTAGTTCAAACTACTTCAACATTCTGGATCCTATAGATAAACCTAAAAGAAAACAAAAAAAACTTTCACAATCACCCAATTTAGACTCAGTAATCAACTTTCTAGTGTTAAAAAAACCAGATATAAAAATTAATTTCGCAAACAATAGTAAGAATCAACCAAAGTTTATTTTAATTAAAAACAAAGATCCATCAAAACCATTAAAAAACCTAAACATTTTTGCCTTAACAAAGGCCATTCAAGGTGTGGTAGAAAACATAGAAAGCATGTCTTTCACTAGAGAAGGTCACTTATTAGTACTTTGTAAAAACGAATATCAAGCAAGCAAATTTATAAAAACAAAAGTATTGGCTAATTTATGTGAAATTGAAGCAGTCCTACATCCTACACTAAATTCATGTAGAGGTGTTACATATGCCCCTATAATTACAGATTTGTCTGAGAATGAAATCGTAGAAGGTATGGCAGATCAAGGAGTTGTAGCTTGTAAAAAGCTAACCAAATTTGCAAACGGTTCAGTTGTAAATACACCTTTACACATACTTACTTTCGACTCATATGAACTTCCTAAAAAAGCTAAAATTGGTTTCATGATATTTTCTGTTGAACATTACATACCTAAACCAATTCAGTGTAAAAATTGTTTTATGTTAAATCATACAACTAAAAGATGCACAAATGATAAATAGTGTGAAATTTGTGGATCAAGTTATCATGAACCTGAAAACTGTGAAAAAGTTTCTTGTATCAATTGCAAAAACGAACATAGATCTACCAACATAAAATGTCCAGCTTTTCAAAAAAAAAAAGCAATTTTAAAACATAAAACTATAAACAAATGTTCCTATAAAACTGCCATAGAATTCGTAAACAAAAATCAATATCAATTTCCTAATTCCGATACTCCTAAAGAAGAACTTTCTACTGCTATAAATTTAGTAAAAGAAAAACAAAATTTACAAAAAAAATACTTAGCCAATAATGAAAATAAACAAATTAATCCACAAAACTCAGTTAATTATAACAACACCCAACAAACAAACACTCAAAAAAATTATTCAGTCAATAATATTTCAAATGAAAAACTTATATCACCTAACACCACATCTCAGAACAATCAAAACAACTCCACTTTAATTCTAAAAAATATTCAATATAAAACAACATCAGAATCAAATATAAATACAACTTTAACTTCCAATTTCCAAATTCCTTTAAACGCAGCAAGTAATACAAATCTTCCAAATATTGAAAACGATTCTTTCCATATGGAACTTAATTAAGATTTATAATATCAAGTAATTTAATCAATAATTCTCACAGTAATTAATAATTTTTCTTTAATTTCATTATTTTTTTTTTTTTTAAATATGAATTTAATAATTTTACAATGGAATATCAATGGTTTTCAGAACAATTACAATAATCTTCAAATTTTAATTAATAAATATCAACCAGATATCATAACATTACAAGAGACACATATCCCATTAAATAAAAAAATTTACGTACCAAGAATGTACGATGGTACATTCACAAATTCTCAAAACAATATAAGCTCTAAACATGGAGTTGGTCTACTGATCAAAAAAACAATTCCTTACAAAATAATATCCACTACGCAATATACTATAACAGCAGAAATTCGTTCAAACACAAATTTTAAAATAGTCTCAGCATATTACCCACCTAGCATCAAGATTTCATCATATGACCTTGAACAAATCATTCACACTATTCCTGGTCCACATTTAATCACAGGTGACTTTAACGGTTGGAACCCGCTTTGGGGTTCAGAAATTACTAATCAAAGAGGAACAATAATAGAAAATTTCATATTAGCTTCTGATCTCTTAATTTTAAACAACGGCAATCCAACACATTTTTCTACCCACAACTCCTTCACACACGTTGATTTATCAATTTGTTCAAGTATTTTGGCGCCAAAATGCACCTGGAATACAATCGAAGATCTTCATGGCAGTGATCATTTCCCAATTTCAATTAAAATACTCAATCAATCAAACCAATTACCTAATTTTATTCCTAAATTTAAATTACATTTGGCTAATTGGAAAAAATATCAAGACAATATTAACACATCGCTCTCTAATATTTCCGCTTCTGGAAATATTAATCGAGATGCAGCAAAACTGAAAAAAGTTATTCGATTTTCTGCTACCAATGCAATACCTCAAACCACGCCTCATAAATCAGTAAAGCACTTACCATGGTGGACTAAAGAGCTGGCTTCTCTATGCACATTAAAAAAGCGTTCTTTTAATCTTCTACGACGACAGCCTACAACCGAGAACCTTATTAACTTTAAAAAAAATAGAGCTATTTTCAGACGTAAACTTAAAACAACCAAATCAGAATTTTTTGTTAAAATAACCGCCGAAATAAACCCATCCACACCTATTTCAAACATCTGGAAAAACATACAATCCCTAACTGGTAATTTCAAAAGTAAAATAATTAGAATAATAAACAATAACAACATTATAACTACCAACTCTATGAACATTGCAAATCTCTTTGGTCAAGAATGGTCCTCCGCCTCTGAAGATGACAATTTCTCTAGTGCCTTTGTTAATGAAAAATCTGAATGCTTATCAGTAGAATTATCCGATATTTATGTCGATCCATTGGCGGGAAGGATAGAGAACAAAATTAATATGTTAGAATTGGAATCTACGCTTAACACATTAAAAGGTGATACACCAGGTTTTGACCGTATATCATATCCAATGATTAAAAATATGCCACCTGAGGGGAAAAAGTTCCTATGTACCTTATACAATAAAATATTCAGCACCGGTTACATCCCTCAAGACTGGAAAGTAGCCACAATCATCCCCATTCCTAAACCAAATAAACCAATAGACCAATTAGAAAGTTACAGGCCAATTTCACTACTGCCCTGTCTAAGTAAAGTTCTAGAAAAAATTGTTTCTACTCGGATACTTTGGTATCTTGAGAAAAAAAAACTAATAAAAGATAACCAAGTGGCCTTCAAACCCTCAAAAGGTACAATGGACTCCCTCTTATATATCGATCACCTAGTAGCAAACTCTCTATCAACAAAAAACCATATTTCAATTTTATCTATAGATTTCAAAAAAGCTTTTGATCGTATCGGTATGCACGTCGTTTGCAATCAACTTAAAATTTGGGGAATGGGCAGTAAAATTATTAAACTTGTAAAATCCTATTTAAGCAGCCGGAAATTTAGAGTAAAAATTCACAACAACTATTCAAATATATTTTCCTTAAATAACGGCATTCCCCAAGGCTCACCTTTGTCGGTGACTCTATTTCTTATTGCATTTAACAAACTAAGCGAAATTATTTCCCAATATAACTCAACAATTAAACATACGCTGTATGCCGACGATCTCTATTTAATTTTCAAAATAAATGATATTGATAATATAAAATCTATTTTACTTAATATTTTTAATAAAACTTCTGATTGGTCCAATAACTCAGGTGCGACTATCTCCTTAAGCAAATGCAAACATCTTCATATTTGCAAAAAACAAAAATGCAATGATTTAAAATTTTATATAGAAAACCATTTGATACCTAACGTATCAGAACTAAAAATTTTAGGTCTATTATTCGATAGAAAGTACAGCTGGAAAAGTCACATTGAAAATTTAAAAAAATCAATATTAATTAGGCTAAACATTGTAAAATTTTTTTTTAACAATAAAAGCTTAGCACATATCAACTCCAAAATCAACATAATACAGAACCTAATATTATCAAAAATCGACTACGGCTTACCAATATACGGAAAGAGCAAATCCAAAACACATTTACAGCAACTAAATGCGGTCTACCACGCAGCAATTCGTATAGCTACTGGCGCTTTCCGTACAACTCCTGTGGCCAATATGTTAATTGAAACTGGACTTCCATCCTTAAAAAACCGTTGTAGAATACTCACAATGAGAATTATACCTAAACTATTGTATTCTTATAACTCTCCCATACAAAATGAATTAAAGAATATTCTGAAAAGGAAAAAATGCTCAAAAATTGAATCTGCAATCTCACTTGCCACGGATCTAGCTAAGAAGCAACAAGTTCCACTAAAGATTCCCAAAAAATCAGTTTCTATCTATCCTCCATGGAACTTGTGTAATAATGCAGTTAATCTTACACTTGCAAATTATCCAAAAGAATCAACCGACAATTCAATATTCAGACAAGTATTCCTAGAAATTTCGCTTGACCTACACAACAAAGGATGGAAAATTTACTACACTGATGGGTCAAAAACAAAAAATGCAACCGGTTACGCAGTCATAAATGACAAAAACCAAGTAACAACGCTTGGTAGATTACACCCAGACGCATCTATATTCCACGCTGAAAGTCATGGCATTTTGTCAGCCCTACTGGTAACATCAAAACTTAAAGGCAAATTTTGTGTTTGCTCTGACAGCCTTTCAGTACTAAAAGCCATAACAAATCTCAAGAATCACACTCCAATAAATAATTCCATCAGAGATATTCTAACCAAAAATCGTACAAAACTTCAACTTCTCTGGATTCCTGGCCATGCTAATATTCTTCGCAATAACACGGCTGACAAGGAAGCAAAATATTCAACTATAGCGCCAATAATTACAGCAGACTGGTCCCTAAATAAACAAGATATGAAAAGGTTTCTTAAACAACAGTTCAGTAATATAAACTGTGTAAACTGCAATCAACACTACAATTCAATAAACCCAAATAAAATCAAGGCTAATTTTCCCACGCAGCTAAGTAAAAAGGAAATTACAAACTTTATTCGTCTTCGACTAGGCCACACAAAACTAACCAAAGATTACCTGTTCTCAAAACCAATAATTAAATCAACTTGTCAACTTTGCAAAACACCTATAACAATAGAACACTTTCTTAATAGTTGTCGATATTTTGATAATCACAGGAAAAAACTTTTTTCAAATGACCCTACAGAACTTCTCAAAGCTACAACTACAGAAAATATTATTCTAATAAACAAATTTTTAAAACTAACAAATCTATTTCACATGCTTTAATTATTTTGTATACTAATTAAAAATGTTTGTAAACTTTCCAGCTGCACTTCGTTAAAAATAAAAATAATTCAATTGTAACATACAGTTATTATAATATAAAAAAAAAAAAAATGTAACAAATTAATTAACAAAGCATAAAATAATATGCATATTTTTTATTTATATTTTAGAAAATTCTTATTTTTGATTTTATTTTTGTAATTTTTTTCTTTTGTTAATATTATTTGTACATAGAATGTTATTCAGAAAAAAGAAAAAAAAAGAAAAAAATTTTTTGTTATTAACTTTCTGATAACAGAACAAAATACGAGCCAAAGACCATGCAGTTAGTGCTCTTAATTCTTTTAAGCATAATATGTTTTTTTTTATAAAATTTATATTATGTAAATAAAATAAAAAAATAAATAAAATATATTTTTTAAATAGAATGCATGTATAAATTAAACATTTAAAAAAAACAGAAATACTTAGCGTACCTAAATAACAGAAAACAAAAAAAAAGGAAAATGTAATACTGGAAGAAAAAATAAAAACGAATAGAAAAAAAGAGAACAAAAAATGTTACTTTGATTGTTTTTAAATATTTTTAAAGGCAATTTCTTATGTATATGTGCACATCTGATATTTAAACACATAACAAATAGAAAAAAAGAAATATTAAAATGTCATGCTATAAAAGAAAGAAAAACCAAGGCAGTATATAAATCAAAGTGTTCAAAGGGTCGCATTTTTAAGTGGAAATATAGAACGTTATAAAATTGAAATATTTTTATTTAAATTTTAAATTTTATAGCTATGCAACGTTTTCTTAATTTTTTAAAAATTTTGCCACAATAAATTAATAATAAAAAAATTCAATATATTCTATTTTATAACAGGTAATAATATAATTATAGACTTTAAGGGCAACTGTAAAAATTCAAAATTAAACAAGGAAAAAAAAAAATCAATTTAATACTTATATTTGTCGTTACTAAAAAGAATAAAATAAAACTAAGGAATTTCATCACCATTTGTCCCCACCATCAAAATACGGAAAATTTACAAAGATGTGCTGTAAAAAATTGTATGAATTTATATATGTTTTTAATAAAAGATAATAATAAAAATTGGTTTTAAAAAATATTTGTTTTATTTATTGTTGACCAATATATTTTTTCAGACATAAATAATGGTATTTCATAAAAGAGCCGGGAATAGTTGCATTGAGCTATATGCAAATTCATAGGAATATAGAAATCTTCTTGTTCCAGGTTAAGCTTATTCTTTGCAATACATCTCTCAAAATATTTTAATACATATTCTCGTACATTCAATTCGGATCCATTGTTATATGACATCACTGCTTGAATAAAGTCTAACATAAGACAAAATCGGGTATACTCATTTAGTTCCAATGTAAGTTTTTTAATTGTTCTTCCAGCATAATTAAATTTCATTGGAAATTTATTTGAATTTAATTTATGGAGTTGGTTGCTTGTAAAATCTTGATAAAATGCATACCATTCCAAATAATTCATTTCGCTAATAACTTTACGATTACGTTGGAAAATTATTGTAGCAGCGAAATTTTCAACATTAAATCCAATTTGTATTTTTGTTGTTTGTTTTTTATCCAAATAATAAATGTAACTTAATAAGAGATTTTCTTGTGATTCGTTACTGTTGCCTTTGCTTTGTTTTTCAAATGTTTCGATATTTGATGTTGACTCCATTTTATTTTTTTTTAAACTGATGGAATATATATTTAAAAAATTTATATTTATATTAGTTCGAAATAGTTTTCTTAGTTTCATTTTCTTTTTTTAAAAATTCTTCGAAACATTCTTTGAATTTTTTTATCGTTTTTAAGTGGGGATGATGTATTGAATAAATTAATAAAATGTTTCATGCTCTTGCAGTTACATCGCATCCATAAATATACACAACAATATTGGCCACAGACTGATGTAAAGTCACTTTGTAAACGTTTATTGTTGAAAATAAAATATTTTGATTGATTTTGTAGAAATTTCACAATCTCACTGTGGAATGGTGGATTTCCAAATGAATCAAAATATTCTACACAGCCTTGAACTGATACAAAAATTGCTAGCCAATGTGTTCCTTTTTTAGCAGAAGTGTCGGTATTTATTACTAAAATACCAAGTTTTGAAATATTTTTCGGTATTTGATCAACAGCAAAAACACCTTTAAATAGTTTTCTGGTTGCACTATTACATTTCAACACTTTCTCTATCTGAAGTGTATTCATTATTGTTTTGTAAATGAGAAATATCAATTAGTTGAGTGTTTCCATTCATGTATGCTGTTAAAAATTCAACTTTAAGTTTTCCATTTGTCAACACTACATCGAATTTTTCCAATAAATTTATTAAATTATTAGTTGTTTTGTTGTTGTCCATATGCCCAAAAGAAAAATTCTTGATTTCTGTTCTTTTTAAATCTCTGGTTGGGAACTTATACTCTAATTCTTTTGAAATAGTTTTACATTTTTCTTTTATTCCAACCACAACAAGATTTTTTACAAATATTGTATTGTTATCATCCGTACAGAACGATAAATCTACTATAGCACATGCCATTTTTAAGTTAGGTGAAAGGGTCGCCTGAACTTCCTTTTTATATGTTTACGTAAACGTTACGATTTTTATCAATTTCTATATTAGCATCAAATTCTGCAAACACAATACATCTTAATGTTGAATTTAATGGAGAACTCAGTCTTGCTTCAATCTTTCCTACTCCCTGGTTTAATAAACTTTGACATGTATCTGTTCCCGAGCTGTCTGCTGATAAATCAAAAGCCAGTATTGTATAACCTTTTGAAAATAGTTCTTTTGAAATTTGATGTCCTCTATCAGAATGATGTATATCTGTTCCGCTAAATAATGTTAAATATGCACGAGAATTGCAAAGATTAGTCAATGTAAAATTTGTTTCAATTGCAGAGTTTGGTGTAGGCACTCCATTCACATATAATTAAAATTGTTTGAGATTTTGATGATCGAAATGGTATGGATTTTTTGATCTTTTACCATTGAAATTTTCATTATTAACCATACAAAATACTAGAGCTTTTGGTATTTGCCCTATAAATATATTATCAATATCATATATTATCAATAAATGATATGTTGGAAGTGTTAGCTGCAATTGTAAATGTTTTGATTTCACTTCTTGTATAAAAATATTTCGCGTTAGCCTTTTCCAATACAGTATTATGTGCTATCAATATGCTAGGATTAATTGTTAAATGTTTCATGTATAACGTAGCTTCGAGAATTTTTAAATAGCTTTCATTGGCATCGTTAAAAAAAATCTTGTTTCTCTAATGCTAAAGCAATTCGAATGTCAACATTACTTAAAAGTAATTTAGAAGTATTGAAGAAATCTACATGTAATTTTCCCATTAATTCTACTATTGCAGAATTATTGTATGATTTTTATCTTGATTTAGAACCAGAATTGTTAAAATCATTTACATTTGGTTTATCCAATTCCCAACCAGATGCTTCCAGATGTGTTTGACTGGAATCTGTACCATAATTTAGTAAAGTAGTTAAGTATGCTTTATAATGGTATAAGGAATTTTTAAACCCAAGGGGTGATGTTTTTTCCATTTAGAGTTACATTACATTGTTTAATTAAAGAGTGTAATAAATTATTTACAACACTCGGCTGTGGATCTGCCCTTGCTCCATTCCGGTTCCTATTTTATCGTTTGCACTCCAAACTGATCCATCTTTTTTAATATTTGAACTTTAAATTTGATGTAGGTTGAGGATAAATCCCGATATGTATCTCCATTTCCAAGTGAAACAAATTCAATACTTGACCAAAATACTAAACCAAACTTTGAAATTTTTAAACCCAAACTTTAAAAACTTTTCATATTTTATCCTAATTTAAAATATTCAGCACTACTGCTTAAGCTTTTTAAATTGCAAACTAAAACATACCTGATGTAGTAACTACAAAGTTAAATTTAGAATAATTAATAACCTTTAATAATAATAAACTTTAAAAACTTTTAAACCAAACTTTGAAAACTTTTCATATCTTCATCCTACTAATTTTTTTGCATAAGGTTAGGAGAACTCAAATTGTTATAATAGAATCAAAGACTGCATAGAGATGTCCAAATGGCAACAAAAAAGTTTAGATGTCGCTACAATATCGATTTTGAAATTTAGTCTCATTTTTCAACTTTTTTTTTTAAAGTTTCTTAAAGCAAGTTTTGGTTTCGGATATTTTTTTTTTCATATATGTACATAAATGAACTTTCGTATGATTGGTATGGATGATAGAAACGAGACTCACATCAATTATCAGGCGATGAAGTGCAGAGAGTAAAATCTTAATAAGGGGCCAGCTTTTATCACATTTACACGCAGTCTTATGGACAAAAATAGGGGGCCGACTATAAATCTTGAAATAACACAAAAACCATTTACTTTATTCAATTTGGTCCAAAGAAAAAATTAAAGTCGCATCTTTTTTACATAATTCATTAAAGAAAGATATTTTAAAATATAATATTTTCATTCATAAATATGCATTTAAAAAATTGTCTTCCTTTAAATTTTTTATTTTAAAAGCTTCTTAAGATAAATTGCCTTAATATCGTAATAGTATACGTCGAGACTACTTTCATACTTTAAAATTTCGTACACGCTTATATGGCTATTTTCGAGACTCACATCAATTATTAAATTATTCATACGCGCAATACGTCAGAATCGATTGGAATTCTCTCACAACTACATTCATGTGTTTTCAGTTCTTGGCCTGTTTACTTAGGTCCTCCAGCATAATTCCTCCAGCATAATTAAATTTCAGTGGAAATTTATTTGAATTTAATTTATGGAGTTGGTTGCTTGTAAAATCTTGATAAAATGCATACCACTCCAAATAATTCATTTCGCTAATAACTTTACGATTACGTTGGAAAATTATTGTAGCAGCGAAATTTTCAACATTAAATCCAATTTGTATTTTTGTTGTTTGTTTTTTATCCAAATAATAAATGTAACTTAATAAGAGATTTTCTTGTGATTCGTTGCTGTTGCCTTTGCTTTGTTTTTCAAATGTTTCGATATTTGATGTTGACTCCATTTTATTTTTTTTTAAACTGATGGAATATATATTTAAAAAATTTATATTTATATTAGTTCGAAATAGTTTTCTTAGTTTCATTTTCTTTTTTTAAAAATTCTTCGAAACATTCTTTGAATTTTTTTATCGTTTTTAAGTGGGGATGATGTATTGAATAAATTAATAAAATGTTTCATGCTCTTGCAGTTACATCGCATCCATAAATATACACAACAATATTGGCCACAGACTGATGTAAAGTCACTTTGTAAACGTTTATTGTTGAAAATAAAATATTTTGATTGATTTTGTAGAAATTTCACAATCTCACTGTGGAATGGTGGATTTCCAAATGAATCAAAATATTCTACACAGCCTTGAACTGATACAAAAATTGCTAGCCAATGTGTTCCTTTTTTAGCAGAAGTGTCGGTATTTATTACTAAAATACCAAGTTTTGAAATATTTTTCGGTATTTGATCAACAGCAAAAACACCTTTAAATAGTTTTCTGGTTGCACTATTACATTTCAAGACTTTCTCTATCTGAAGTGTATTCATTATTGTTTTGTAAATGAGAAATATCAATTAGTTGAGTATTTCCATTCATGTATGCTGTTAAAAATTCAACTTTAAGTTTTCCATTTGTCAACACTACATCGAATTTTTCCAATAAATTTATTAAATTATTAGTTGTTTTGTTGTTGTCCATATGCCCAAAAGAAAAATTCTTGATTTCTGTTCTTTTTAAATCTCTGGTTGCGAATTTATACTCTAATTCTTTTGAAATAGTTTTACATTTTTCTTTTATTCCAACCACAACAAGATTTTTTACAAATATTGTATTGTTATCATCCGTACAGAACGATAAATCTACTATAGCACATGCCATTTTTAAGTGAGGTGAAAGGGTCGCCTGAACTTCCTTTTTATATGTTTACGTAAACGTTACGATTTTTATCAATTTCTATATTAGCATCAAATTCTGCAAACACAATACATCTTAATGTTGAATTTAATGGAGAACTCAGTCTTGCTTCAATCTTTACTACTCCCTGGTTTAATAAACTTTGACATGTATCTGTTCCCGAGCTGTCTGCTGATAAATCAAAAGCCAGTATTGTATAACCTTTTGAAAATAGTTCTTTTGAAATTTGATGTCCTCTATCAGAATGATGTATACCTGTTCCGCTAAATAATGTTAAATATGCACGAGAATTGCAAAGATTAGTCAATGTAAAATTTGTTTCAATTGCAGAGTTTGGTGTAGGCACTCCATTCACATATAATTAAAATTGTTTGAGATTTTGATGATCGAAATGGTATGGATTTTTTGATCTTTTACCATTGAAATTTTCATTATTAACCATACAAAATACTAGAGCTTTTGGTATTTGCCCTATAAATATATTATCAATATCATATATTATCAATAAATGATATGTTGGAAGTGTTAGCTGCAATTGTAAATGTTTTGATTTCACTTCTTGTATAAAAATATTTCGCGTTAGCCTTTTCCAATACAGTATTATGTGCTATCAATATGCTAGGATTAATTGTTAAATGTTTCATGTATAACGTAGCTTCGAGAATTTTTAAATAGCTTTCATCGGCATCGTTAAAAAAAAAAATCTTGTTTCTCTAATGCTAAAGCAATTCGAATGTCAACATTACTTAAAAGTAATTTAGAAGTATTGAAGAAATCTACATGTAATTTTCCCATTAATTCTACTATTGCAGAATTATTGTATGATTTTTATCTTGATTTAGAACCAGAATTGTTAAAATCATTTACATTTGGTTTATCCAATTCCCAACCAGATACTTCCAGATGTGTTTGACTGGAATCTGTACCATAATTTAGTAAAGTAGTTAAGTATGCTTTATAATGGTATAAGGAGTCTGAAGGGGTGATGTTTTTTCCATTTAGAGTTACATTACATTGTTTAATTAAAGAGTGTAATAAATTATTTACAACACTCGGCTGTGGATCTGCCCTTGCTTCATTTCCGGTTCCTATTTTATCGTTTGCACTCCAAACTGATCCATCTTTTTTAATATTTGAACTTTAAATTTGATGTAGGTTGAGGATAAATCCCGATATGTATCTCCATTTCCAAGTGAAACAAATTCAATACTTGACCAAAATACTAAACCAAACTTTGAAATTTTTAAACCCAAACTTTAAAAACTTTTCATATTTTATCCTAATTTAAAATATTCAGCACTATTGCTTAAGCTTTTTAAATTGCAAATTAAAACATAACTGATGTAGTAACTACAAATTTAAATTTAGAATAATTAATAACCTTTAATAATAATAAACTTTAAAAACTTTTAAACAAACTTTGAAAACTTTTCATATCTTCATCCTACTAATTTTTTTGCATAAGGTTAGGAGAACTCAAATTGTTATAATAGAATCAGAGACTGCATAGAGATGTCCAAATGGCAACAAAAAAGTTTAGATGTCGCTACAATATCGATTTTGAAATTTAGTCTCATTTTTCAACTTTTTTTTTTAAAGTTTCTTAAAGCAAGTTTTGGTTTCGGATATTTTTTTTTTCATATATGTACATAAATGAACTTTCGTATGATTGGTATGGATGATAGAAACGAGACTCACATCAATTATCAGGCGATGAAGTGCAGAGAGTAAAAGCTTAATAAGGGGCCAGCTTTTATCACATTTACACGCAGTCTTATGGACAAAAATAGGGGGCCGACTATAAATCTTGAAATAACACAAAAACCATTTACTTTATTCAATTTGGTCCAAAGAAAAAATTAAAGTCGCATCTTTTTTACATAATTCATTAAAGAAAGATATTTTAAAATATAATATTTTCATTCATAAATATGCATTTAAAAAATTGTCTTCCTTTAAATTTTTTATTTTAAAAGCTTCTTAAGATAAATTGCCTTAATATCGTAATAGTATACGTCGAGACTACTTTCATACTTTAAAATTTCGTACACGCTGATATGGCTATTTTCGAGAATCACATCAATTATTAAATTATTCATACGCGCAATACGTGAGAATCGATTGGAATTCTCTCACAACTACATTCATGTGTTTTCAGTTCTTGGCCTGTTTACTTAGGTCTTGCTCACATCAATTATTAAATTATTCATACGCGCAATACGTGAGAATCGATTGGAATTCTCTCACAACTACATTCATGTGTTTTCAGTTCTTGCAAAACCTAAGTAAACAGGCCAAGAACTGAAAACACATGAATGTAGTTGTGAGAGAATTGCAATCGATTCTCACGTATTGCGCGTATGAATAATTTAATAATTGATGTGAGTCTCGATTATAACCATATAAGCGTGTACGAAATTTTAAGGTATGAAAGTAGTCTCGACGTATACTATTACGATATTAAGCAATTTATCTTAAGAAGCTTTTAAAATAAAAAATTTAAAGAAAGACAATTTTTTAAATGCATATTTATGAATGAAAATATTATATTTTAAAATATCTTTCTTTAATGAATTATGCAAAAAAGATGCGACTTTAATTTTTTCTTTGAACCAAATTGAATAAAGTAAATGGTTTTTGTGTTATTTCAAGATTTATAGTCGGCCCCCTATTTTTTTCCATAAGACTGCGTGTAAATTTGTTAAAAGCTGGCCCCTTATTAAGCTTTTACTCTCTGCATTTCATGGCCTGATAATTGATGTGAGTCTCGGTTCTTGGCCTGTTTACTTAGGTCTTGGATAGAAATAACAAGTAACACACATATATGAATATGATCATATGATATCAGATGACATATTATGATATACATGATCTGATCAGTATCTAATATAATTTTTATATTGTATATGCATTATGCCATATTATGCATTTATATTACTTGAACCAGCTTGCCTACATGCTTATTAAATTGTGAAAGTGTGTGTGAATCAAAATTAAATATAAATAGAAATACACATAAATACTATCGGCACTTTTTATATATGTATTTCAATATGATTCAAAAATCAATACATATTTATATTTATATTTTGTTTTGTTAAATGTAATTATGTTCCAATTTGATATGATTTGGTAATTTTTATGAATATGTACAGTATCCAGCAAATGTCATGCCACTTTTCTAATTGGAATAATTTTTAATTAATAAAATGTTTAGAAGAATTTTATCAGAGACTACATAGTGATGTCCAAATGGCAACAAAAAAGTTTAGATGTCGCTACAATATCGATTTTGAAATTTAGTCTCATTTTTCAACTTTTTTTTTTAAAGTTTCTTAAAGCAAGTTTTGGTCTCGGATATTTTTTTTTTTCATATATGTACATAAATGAACTTTCGTATGATTGGTATGGATGATAGAAATAACAAGTAACATACATATATGAATATGATCATATGATATCAGATGACATATTATAATATACATGATCTGATCAGTATCTAATATAATTTTTATATTATATATGCATTATGCCATATTATGCATTTATATTACTTGAACCAGCTTGCCTACATGCTTATTAAATTGTGAAAGTGTGTGTGAATCAAAATTAAATATAAATAGAAATACACATAAATACTATCGGCACTTTTTATATATGTATTTCAATATGATTCAAAAAGCAATACATATTTATATTTATATTTTGTTTTGTGTAAATGTAATTATGTTCCAATTTGATATGATTTGATAATTTTTATGAATATGTACAGTATCCAGCAAATGTCATGCCACTTTTCTAATTGGAATAATTTTTAATTAAAAAAAAATGTTTAGAAGAATTTGAAAGCATTATTTTTTATTTCAGTTATTTTTATTTGATAGGTATATTATATTGTCTTCAAAAAATACCCACATATATATGTAGATATACCGTTACCAATATAACAATATGAGTCATGAGATCAAAAAATAAAATAAAATCATAATACAAAAAATTTTGTTACTTTGTTTGTTTGTTTTTCCCTGAAGTTATAAAGTTAAAAATATTATTAGAAAAAATTCGAACGCCAATATTATTTTATTGCTTTTCTATATATATTTTTTGTAGTTCATATATTTTTTTAAATTACCATTACTTTAGCTGGATACTGTATAGTAAATCAGTTAAATCTAGTTAAATAAATAATGCAGTTAAATCAGATGATTTTCATAAAATAGATAACATTCATACCATCTGATACCCTATAATATACGATATACCATTTCATACATTCAAAAAATTGTGCTTGTAGTAGTGAAATACTGAATGCATATGAATGATAACCTTGAAATGTTTTTTCTTGTTGTTTTTAGAAAAGTCAACATTATAAAATAATCTATTTTTATTTAATTTTTTTCTATATAAAATATTTAGCTAAATGTTCCATATTTTTTGTAAAGTGATATTTAGAACGTCTTCTTTATCATATTGAAAATTTACGTTTCTACTCAACATATTAAATATATATTTTCTCAAATATATTTTCCCATTTGTGCCTTATTTTTCTATTTTAAAAGTTATTTTGTCATCGCTTTGCTTTAAAAAGTTTAATAATCACAAGGATAAAAAAATTTTGTAAATGCATAAAATATATGAATGATCATTTTACACCAGATTTTACAGAAGATTCTAGTTCTGGCTAAATTCTTTTAGCTATGACACAAACTAAATATTTCTGTGCTTTAAGATTTTTAAAACTAGCCAGTTTTAGCTGGCCCGTTTGAAAAAAAATTAGTACAAATTTTTGTATGAATTTGTACATCTCTATGTAGTCTCTGATTTTATTTTAAAGCATTATTTTTTATTTCAGTTATTTTTATTTGATAGGTATATTATATTATCTTCAAAAAATACCCACATATATATGTAGGTATACTGTTACCAATATAACAATATGAGTCATGAGATCAAAAAATAAAATAAAATCATAATACAAAAAATTTTGTTACTTTGTTTGTTTGTTTTTCCCTGAAGTTATAAAGTTAAAAATATTATTAGAAAAAATTCGAACGCCTATATTATTTTATTGCTTTTCTATATATATTTTTTTAAATTACCATTACTTTTGCTGGATACTGTATATTAAATCAGTTAAATTTAGTTAAATAAATAATGCAGTTAAATCAGATGATTTTCATAAAATAGATAACATTCATACCATCTGATACCCTATAATATACGATATACCATTTCATACATTCAAAAAATTGTGCTTGTAGTAGTGAAATACTGAATGCATATGAATGATAACCTTGAAATGTTTTTTCTTGTTGTTTTTAGAAAAGTCAACATTATAAAATAATCTATTTTTATTTAATTTTTTTCTATATGAAATATTTAGCTAAATGTTCCATATTTTTTGTAAAGTGATATTTAGAACGTCTTCTTTATCATATTGAAAATTTACGTTTCTACTCAACATATTAAATATATATTTTCTCAAATATATTTTCCCATTTGTGCCTTATTTTTCTATTTTAAAAGTTATTTTGTCATCGCTTTGCTTTAAAAAGTTTAATAATCACAAGGATAAAAAAATTTTGTAAATGCATAAAATATATGAATGATCATTTTACACCAGATTTTACAGAAGATTCTAGTTCTGGCTAAATTCTTTTAGCTATGACACAAACTAAATATTTCTGTGCTTTAAGATTTTAAAACTAGCCAGTTTTAGCTGGCCCGTTTGAAAAAAAATTAGTACAAATTTTTGTATGAATTTGTACATCTCTCTCTATGTAGTCTCTGATAGAATGTAAATTTGATTTTTGGTATATATGTTTAAACTTTAATAATAATTTTGTATTTAAATCAAACTTTGAAATTTTTAAACCAAACTTTAAAAACTTTTCATATTTATATCCTAATTTAAAATATTCAGCACTATAGCTTTTTAAATTTAAAATATCAAAGACACAATTCTTTTTACTCATTTTGCATACTTTTTGGAGGAGTGTATGCAAATAATTTTTTGGACATACTTTTAGGAGGACTAAAAGCTTTAAAAAAGCTCCTCCTGCACCAGAACCGGCATATCCATACTACCAGAGACTATATTAATAAACATTTTAACATTTTTATTTTTAAATAATAAAATAAATAAATCTTAAAGAATACAATAATCAGAGAGCCCAGCTTTACCAAAATTAGAAGTATTAAAGAAAAAAAATTTTCTTTGTTTTTCTTGATCCTAAAAATAAACGATAAAATTATATAAATAAAATCAAAATATTAATAAAAATATTTAACAAAATTAAAATTAATTAATCATACGATCATAATGGCAAACCAATGTTGGGAATGTAAAAGAAACTTCTATGGTAAAACCAAAGGCATACAATGTAGCGGTGAATGTCGGTATTTCTTTCACATTAAGTGTGCATCTGTGGCAGAAGAAGTGTTTAGAGCTGTTTAAGCTGGCTCGGCATCTTGGAAATGTCGCTGCAATCCAATGAATCGTTCATTTTTGTTGGTGATGATGAGTCTGCACCTGGCTCATCGATGGATCTTTTTCCTAATGAGAAAGGAACCAACCCAGAGCTGTGCAAATTGATACCTGGCGAGTGTGCAGTAGATTCCTTGTCCATATGCGTAAACCAACTCGTATCAGTGTTGACCGCGGTACATAAATCACAGGCATTCCTAAGTAATCAGATCGACGATCTTCTAAAAAAAATGCAGAAATTTTAGGCGAAAACTTATTTTTGCATAATAAAATTAAAGAATTCGAAAATAAGTCAAATATAATGGAGAACAAAATTTACCACATGGAGTACCTTTTGGATGAGAAAAAGCGATTTGAAAACAGAAACCACATCGTAATCGCTATGGACTTCCTTAAAAAATAAATAATCCAACAAAAGCAATCTTAAAAATTGGTAGTCACAGACAGGCTAGTATCACCGTGGAAGATATAGGAAGTGTAATCGAACTGCAACCTTCAATAAAAATGATACAAATTCTAGAAATAATACAACGTTAAGTTTGAAAACGGAGCGCGGATGAAGTATAAAAAAAAACTTCAAACATTTGTTTACTTCCGAACTAGGTTTGGAGGTAAGTGGCAACAACCAAATTTTTTTTCGAGAGCACCTCACAAAGCTGCAAGCTAAGCTGTATCCCGAAGCACGGCAAATTAAAATTACCAGTGGCTGGAAATATTTGTGGATTAAAAATATTGTTTTTACATCAGAAAATCAGATACATCAAAGGTTTTTAGTATTCAAAGTTACAATTATCTCAATTTTATTAACAATAATATTATTACTAAGTAGATTAATTTTCTAAACTTCTTTTAATAGAAATACTAACATAATTTTTTATTTTACTATTTACATTAATTTCTTGACAAAAGTTGTCATTAACGATATTAACACATATTCCTTGTTTTTTATTAAATATATCTTTTTTAACTTAACATTACTAATCTATACTAATCTCGAGTTATGTTTATCTAGTAATTTTTCTATTATAATTATTATTAACACCTTTGCTAAACCTTGCTGCATTTATTGATTAGAAAAGATAATACATGTAATCAGCGCTAAAATTAGAATTATCTAAATTTTCTGATTTTTGTTATTTATTTATTCTATGCACTAACTTATTTACCACTTCATTTAATTATTTATTAAAATCATATTTTATTATTAGTTGTTATACGATTATATTTTATTTACGAATTATAATTTTTATCTTAACTAAATTTTCACATAATTTTGTTTTGCAATTTAAAGTTTTACCTTTCATTAATTCCTTGTTATTTTTCGATATAAATCTTGACCCATTCTGGCTTAAATTTAAAATTTAATATATTACAATATATAAATATATAATACAATATATTGATTTTATGTTGTTACATACATACATATTTATCTATGCATCACAAACAAATATTCTTATAATTTTAAAATGTACAATTTTATAGATCTCATAAAGAATAACTCTACACAACACATAGACAATATTTCAAGGCCAACAAAATTTTATTATAATATTGCAAGTAAATTGTAACGGAGATCTATTTGCTTTTATTTTTTTCTTTTTTGTTTAGAAGAATATTTTTTTTAAAAATTAAAAAATATTTTTGGATGGAATATTGAAATTTTCTAAAATACTGGTATTAACCCACAAAGGTACCCACTGGTCGACCCACAAAGGCACAAAGGTATAGTAAGTTAAGATCAAATTTACTGAATATATAATTACATATATTAAGGCTAGTTTTCATTAGACCAATATATCCACGAAAATGTTAGAGCATAGGCAGAACATACAAAAATGCTACGTGTTTGAAAGAGATTAAGCTAAAAAAATATCCATAAAACATTTGAAAATATCCAAGAAAGTAACCATAAATATTCACGAATTAGATATGTATGCAAAAATTGTATATCTTACAAAAAAATTTCTACTGGTACCATGGCATTTAAATTTTGAAGTGTCAAAAAAATAAACAAATATTCAAATTTTGTTTTTTAGTGAGAAACTACCTATATTAAAAATAAACTATGTATGTTATTTTTAACAACTTTATGAATAAAATATTTTAAATTTTTAACTAAATATGAATATAAACATTAATAAATTAAGTTATGCACAATTTTAACTGTCCAAGTGTTGCTGTAATATTTTTTAATTATATAATTTTTTTCTCCCGCTTTTCCACACTATATTTTTCTTTTTCTAAAGTTGCGATAATATCCATGAAATTTCTTTTGAAAACCAGCCTTTATGACTATAGATAGATATGTAATTCTTTCTAGATAGCAGAATTCTTAAAAGTATTTTTTCATATTGAGTAAGGTAGCTAGATATAGTTAGTCATATTAAAAAACAAAATTTAAAAATTTTAAAAATTAAGAAGGTATTTTTAAAAAGAAAACACATTCGGCACAAAGGGGTTAAACAACTTACCATATCTTTTCAAAAAAAAATTAAATTAAGAAAAAACAACTACATGAACAACAAAAAAGTTATTTGAATGCACGATATTTATAACAACGTCTTCACAGTTACAAGCCGGAACATCTAACAAAAACTTAAAAAAAAAGACCATTTGTGTACAAAATAAATTGAGTGTTCCGATCCGACTTGTAAGATATTTAGGCGTTGTTTATAAAATATTTTAAAATTTTTTATGAATATTTTTTTTTGTAACTGATGTATGGATATACATACATATCTATACAGATATTCCTCTCGTAACACTTTTAAATTTTATTTTTAGAATATAAAATATAGAATACAGATATTCGTCTTGTAACACTTTTAGAAATTATTAAAAAAAATTTGAGAAGTTTGTTCGATATTGGTATTATAATATGGGCAATTACTTGTCATGTGACCAAGCTTTAACCAAAGTTTTTTCGTTGCTAGAAATAACACCTCATAAACCATTTTGTAATTAAAATAATAACACATTTTTTGCTTATTCGATTTTCCCCATCTAATTAAATCTCTTAGAAATACATTAATGGATTCCGATTTAAAAACCTCAGGTGGTATTATAAGCTTTAAAGTTCTCATAGAATTATGGGACGTTCAAATAAATTGAAAAACTAAGATGTGTACCAAATTAACTAGATAACATATTAATTCGCATACTTTTGAAAAAATTAGAGTTAAATTAGCAAACACAATATATTTAATAAATATTTAGTAGAACAGTGAGTGCCGCTATTAGAACAATAATTGAAACGTCTGGTTTTAAAAGAGTTACTAAAGAAGTTGAAAAATTTTATATTAGTGTTTGATAAACTTTTTGATTGTCTCAACAGTGGGTCATTATATTCTGATAATAAATATCGGTCTGATATTAAACTAAATAGCTTGTAGTTTGAATTTTTGAATATATTTTAGAGAGAATTAAAATAACTTTAAATTTGTATTAATAGGTATATACACATTTTTTCATATTTTATACTTTTACAATAATAATTCTTGTACCTATAGTTGGGTTATGAAAACAACTAAAATTGATTGATAAAAAATCGAAGTAGAATCGAGGTTTTTTCTTTTTTTAAAAAGTCGAAAAAGTTATATGAAGAAATACATACATAATATATACAAATGTACATACATCAATTGACATACAAATAAAAAAAAAACGAAAAGAAAACTAAAATAAAAATAAACTAAAATACGATCAAGTAGATTTTACGAAATTAAAAAAACAGTCTAACTTTTTTCTTCCATGTGAATACTCTATGTATATAGTTACTTTATGATAATAGCCTTAATTTATTAATACGTGAACAGCTGATAAAATGCTACAATGAACTTACTTTCGAAATATATAAAGTTAAATTTGTTAATATCAAGTTCTTAATTTATCAATTCATGAACTGTCGTTATACCTTTTCAATGAGTTTATTTTATTTTATAATTTTCGTTATAACTCAAAGTACGGTAAGGTATGTGTCTTGGCTAAATTAATTTTATCAATGTTAACAAGTTATAAGTATAATAATGTTATATCAGAAATAATATATATATAGATAACGCAAGCAGAACAAAAAATGTCAATAAGAATTCTCGAAATTTTTTCAGATTTTAAGTGCCCTATTTGTTCTCTAATTTTTTCCTATGCGTTTTTTCTCTTTTTCAAAACTCCTCAATAGTTCTTTTTAAAAAATATCCTCGTGAATATTTGATTCTATTTTAATTTTTGATAGGTACATACATGATAAATATTTTTTTTTGTTTTTTTTTTCTTTTTTTCTTCAAAAACTTTAAAACTTTAAAACTTCTTTTTAGAAGAATGCATTTAAATAAAAGACAATATTGCCATATCATTTGTATGATTCACGAATTTTTTTTTTGAAACTAAAGTTTAAAATTTTTTTAAGTATGTATTTATTATACCCTACACCTAAAGTATAGGGTATATTAACTTTGGTATGGTGTTTGTAACCACCAAAAGCAAGCGAGTTAGATATAGACATGTATATATATTCTGAATCAGGATCACCTACTGAGTCAATTTAACGATGTCCGTCCGTCCATGGTTTGGATTTGGTCCATGGGTTCGGGTTTTGGAAGCTTCCGAACGAGCCCCAGAGCAAATGAGATTATCTCCAAAACCAACAAAGATAGAACCTTTAAATTTTGTATAATGATGTTCCTTCCCGTTCGATTTATGTCTCAGAAATTTGAGAGGATTTGGTCCATGGGTTCGGATTTTGGAAACTTCCGAACGAGCCGCAGAGCAAATGAGATTATCTCCAAAACCAACAAAGATAGAACCTTTAAATTTTGTACAATGATGTTCCTTCCCGTTCGATTTATGTCTCTGAAATTTAAGAGGATTTGGTAAATGGGGTTGGATTTGGAAGCTTCTGAACGAGCACCAGAGCAAATGAGATTAACTTCAAAACCAACAAAGATATAACCTTTAAATTTGGCAGAATGGTGTTCTTTCATGTTTTATTTAAGTTTCTGAAATGTGACAGGATTTGGTCCATTGGTTCGGATTTTGGAAGCTTCCGAACGAGCCCCAGAGCAAACGAGATTATCTCCAAAACCAACAAAGATAGAACCTTTAAATTTTTTATAATGATGTTTCTTCCAGTTTGATTTATGTCTCTAAAATTTAAGAGGATGTGGTCCATGGGTTTGGATTTTGGAAGCTTCCGAACGAGCCCCAGAGCAAATGAGATTATCTCCAAAAACAACAAATATATAATCTTTAAATTTGGCCGAATGGTGTTTTTTCATGTTTGATTTAGGTCTCTGAAAATTGAGACGATTTGGCCATGGGTTTAAATTTGAAAGGATTTGAACCGTGGATTCGGGTTTTGGAAGCTTCCGAACGAGCCGCAGAGCAAATGAGATTATATCCAATACGAAAAACGGTAGAACCTTTGAATTTGGTACAATGGTGTTCTTTCGTGTTTCATTTATGTCTCTGAAATTTAAGAGGATTTGGTCCAGGGGTTTGGTTTTGGAAGCTTCCGAACGAGCCCCAGAGCAAATGAGATTATATCCAAAACCAATAAAGATATAACTTTTACTTTTGACAGAGTGGTGTTCTTTCGTGTTTGATTTATGTCTCTTAAATTTAAGAGGATTTGGTTCATGGGTTTGGTTTTGGAAGCTTCCGAACGAGCCTCAGAGCAAATGATATTATCTCCAAATGCAACAAAGATATAACCTTTAAATTAGGCAAAATGGCGTTCCTTCATGTTTGATTTATGTTTCTGAAATTTATGAGGATTTGGTCCATGGGTTCAAGTCTTGGAAGCTTCCGAACGAGCCCCAGAGCAAACGCGTATATCTCCACAACCAACAAAGATAGAACTTTTATTTTTAGTACAAAGGTGTTCTGTTATGTTTCCTTTTCTGTAAAATTGGAAACTGACATTTGAAAGAATTTGAACCATGGGTTCGTATTTTGGAAACTTCCGGACGAGCACAAGAGCAACGAGCATATCTCCAAAACCAACAAAAGTAGAACCTTTAAATTTAATAGAATGGTGTTCTGGCAAGTTTTCTTTATGTTCCTGAGATGGATTCGATGAATTGGAGAGGCAATTCGGGTAGCTGACACAAACCTCCCAAGGACTACCAATCTTCTAAAATAATTAAGATAGAAACTTAAAATTTTATACAAGGGTGTCAAGCATATTCCAAGCGGATGCCTTTTTTACGTTCTTGAAATTCGAGTTGAATAAGACAGAAAAGGGAAGAAGTTCAAGCAGCTGCAAAAAACACTTATGGATTTTTAATTTAATTCGAATTATTCAGGTGTAGGGTATTAATAAGTCGGTTGCATCGACTTACTGTTACATTTACTTGTTTTTCTTCCAGTATTACATGGTTCAGTTCGTATTGGATATAATCTCATTTGCTCTGCGGCTCGTTCGGAAGCTTCCAAAATTCGAATCCACGGTTCAAATTCTTTCAAATTTAAACCCATGGCCAAATCCCCTCAAATTTCAGAGACCTAAATCAAACATGAAAAAACACCATTCGGCCAAATTTAAAGGTTATATATTTGTTGTTTTTGAAGATAATCTCATTTGCTCTGGGGCTCGTTCGGAAGCTTCCAAAATCCAAACCCATGGACCACATCCTCTTAAATTTTAGAGACATAAATCAAACTGGAAGAAACATCATTATAAAAAATTTAAAGGTTCTATCTTTGTTGCTTTTGGAAATAAACTCGTTTGCTCTGGTGCTCGTTCGCAAGCTTCCAAAATACGAATCCACGGTTCAAATTCTTTCAAATTTAAACCCATGGCCAAATCCCCTCAAATTTCAGAGACCTAAATCAAACATGAAAAAACACCATTCGGCCAAATTTAAAAGTTATATATTTGTTGTTTTTGAAGATAATCTCGTTTGCTCTGGGGCTCGTTCGGAAGCTTCCGAAACCCGAACCCATGGACCAAATCTTCTCACATTTCAGAGACTTGAATAAAACATGAAAGAACACCACCCTGCCAAATTTAAAGGTTATATCTTTGTTGGTTTTGGAGATAATCTCATTTGCTCTGATGCTCGTTCGGAAGCTTCCAAATCCAAACCCATGGACCAAATCCTCTTAGATTTCAGAGGCCTAAATCATACATGAAAGAACACCTTTCTGCCAAAAGTAAAGGTTATATCTGTATTGGTTTTGGAGATAATCTCATTTGCTCTGGGGCTCGTTCGGAAGCTGCCAAATCCAAACCCATGGACCAAATCCTCTTAAATTTCACAGACATAAATCGAACGGGAAGGAACATCATTGTACAAAATTTAAAGATTCTATCTTTGTTGGTTTTGGAGATAATCTCATTTGCTCTGTTGCTCGTTCGGAAGCTTCCAAAACCCAAACCCATGGACCAAATCCTCTTAAATTTCAGAGACATAAATCGAACGGGAAGAAACATCATTGTACAAAATTTGAAGGTTCTATCTTTGTTGCTTTTGGAGATAATCTCGTTTGCTCCGGAATCATTCGGAAGCTTCCAGAATCCGAACCCATGGACGGATTTTGTCCAAATTCGAACTTAGCTTTTCTTTCGTAATTAGTAACCTACTATATAAATTTAATCAAGATAGCATCATTATTTTTTGAGTTATCGTGCGTACGGACGGACGGACGGACATCGCTAAATCGACTTCGGCGGTGATCCTGATTCAGAATATATATACATGTCTATACCTAACTCGCTTCCTTTTGGTGGTTACAAACACCATACCAAAGTTAATATACCCTGTACTTTAGGTGTAGGGTATAATAAAAGCGAATAGAAAAAAAAAGAGAACAAAAAATGTTACTTTGCTTGTTTTTAAATATTTTTAAAGGCTATTTCTTATGCATATGTGCAGATCTGATATTTACCCACATAACAGATAGAAAAAAGCACTATTAAAATGTAATGATTTTAAAAGAAAGAAACATACGTTTGATATTTCCGTACATAACAGATAAAAAAAAAAAAATATTAAAATGTTATGTTATGAAAAGAAAGAAAAAACAAGGCTGTGTATGAATCAAAGTTTTTAAAGGTCGCATTTTAAGTGGAAATAAAGAACATTATAAAATTGCAATATTTTTATTTAAATTTTGAATTTAGCTATGCAACGTTTTCTTAACTTTTTAAAAATTTTGCCGCATTATGATATAATGCAATACTGAGAAGTTCAGCTCATAATATAGATACATATGTATATGAATGAATATATGGCTATTTATATATGTAGTTATAGATTTATTATTTTTCAATATGTAGGCAACATTTATATTTATATGAATGGACGGTAAACATAAACGAACAAAAAAAAAATTTTATGTATGCATATGAATGGACGGTAAATATAAACGAACAAAAAAAAATTCAGAATGTTCTATAGGTTATAATTTATATTTTTTAAATAGAATGCATGTATAAATTAAACATTTAAAAAAAAAAGAAATACTAAGCGTACCTAAATAACAGAAAACAAAAAAAAGGAAAATGTAATACTGGAAGAAAAATAAAAACGAATAGAAAAAAAAGAGAACAAAAAATGTTACTTTGATTGTTTTTAAATATTTTTAAAGGCTATTTCTTATGTATATGTGCACATCTGATATTTACACACATAACAAATAGAAAAAAAGAAATATTAAAATGTCATGCTATAAAAGAAAGAAAAAACAAGGCAGTATATAAATCAAAGTGTTCAAAGGGTCGCATTTTTAAGTGGAAATATAGAACGTTATAAAATTGAAATATTTTTATTTAAATTTTATAGCTATGCAACGTTTTCTTAATTTTTTAAAAATTTTGCCACAATAAATTAATAATAAAAAAATTCAATATATTCTATATTATAACGGGTAATAATATAATTATAGACTGTAAGGGCAACTGTAAAAATTCAAAATTAAACAAGGAAAAAAAAAAAAATCAATTTAATACTTATATTTGTCGTTACTAAAAAGAATAAAATAAAACTAAGGAATTTCATCACCATTTGTCCCCACCATCAAAATACGGAAAATTTACAAAGATGTGCTGTAAAAAATTGTATGAATTTATATATGTTTTTAATAAAAGATAATAATAAAAATTGGTTTTAAAAAATATTTGTTTTATTTATTGTTGACCAATATATTTTTTCAGACATAAATAATGGTATTTCATAAAAGAGCCGGGAATAGTTGCATTGAGCTATATGCAAATTCATAGGAATATAGAAATCTTCTTGTTCCAGGTTTAGCTTATTCTTTGCAATACATCTCTCAAAATATTTTAATACATATTCTCGTACATTCAATTCGGATCCATTGTTATATGACATCACTGCTTGAATAAAGTCTAACATAAGACAAAATCGGGTATACTCATTTAGTTCCAATGTAAGTTTTTTAATTGTTCCTCCAGCATAATTAAATTTCAGTGGAAATTTATTTGAATTTAATTTATGGAGTTGGTTGCTTGTAAAATCTTGATAAAATGCATACCACTCCAAATAATTCATTTCGCTAATAACTTTACGATTACATTGGAAAATTATTGTAGCAGCGAAATTTTCAACATTAAATCCAATTTGTATTTTTGTTGTTTGTTTTTTATCCAAATAATAAATGTAACTTAATAAGAGATTTTCTTGTGATTCGTTGCTGTTGCCTTTGCTTTGTTTTTCAAATGTTTCGATATTTGATGTTGACTCCATTTTATTTTTTTTTAAACTGATGGAATATATATTTAAAAAATTTATATTTATATTAGTTCGAAATAGTTTTCTTAGTTTCATTTTCTTTTTTTAAAAATTCTTCGAAACATTCTTTGAATTTTTTTATCGTTTTTAAGTGGGGATGATGTATTGAATAAATTAATAAAATGTTTCATGCTCTTGCAGTTACATCGCATCCATAAATATACACAACAATATTGGCCACAGACTGATGTAAAGTCACTTTGTAAACGTTTATTGTTGAAAATAAAATATTTTGATTGATTTTGTAGAAATTTCACAATCTCACTGTGGAATGGTGGATTTCCAAATGAATCAAAATATTCTACACAGCCTTGAACTGATACAAAAATTGCTAGCCAATGTGTTCCTTTTTTAGCAGAAGTGTCGGTATTTATTACTAAAATACCAAGTTTTGAAATATTTTTCGGTATTTGATCAACAGCAAAAACACCTTTAAATAGTTTTCTGGTTGCACTATTACATTTCAACACTTTCTCTATCTGAAGTGTATTCATTATTGTTTTGTAAATGAGAAATATCAATTAGTTGAGTATTTCCATTCATGTATGCTGTTAAAAATTCAACTTTAAGTTTTCCATTTGTCAACACTACATCGAATTTTTCCAATAAATTTATTAAATTATTAGTTGTTTTGTTGTTGTCCATATGCCCAAAAGAAAAATTCTTGATTTCTGTTCTTTTTAAATCTCTGGTTGGGAATTTATACTCTAATTCTTTTGAAATAGTTTTACATTTTTCTTTTATTCCAACCACAACAAGATTTTTTACAAATATTGTATTGTTATCATCCGTACAGAACGATAAATCTACTATAGCACATGCCATTTTTAAGTTAGGTGAAAGGGTCGCCTGAACTTCCTTTTTATATGTTTACGTAAACGTTACGATTTTTATCAATTTCTATATTAGCATCAAATTCTGCAAACACAATACATGCTAATGTTGAATTTAATGGAGAACTCAGTCTTGCTTCAATCTTTACTACTCCCTGGTTTAATAAACTTTGACATGTATCTGTTCCCGAGCTGTCTGCTGATAAATCAAAAGCCAGTATTGTATAACCTTTTAAAAATAGTTCTTTTGAAATTTGATGTCCTCTATCAGAATGATGTATACCTGTTCCGCTAAATAATGTTAAATATGCACGAGAATTGCAAAGATTAGTCAATGTAAAATTTGTTTCAATTGCAGAGTTTGGTGTAGGCACTCCATTCACATATAATTGAAATTGTTTGAGATTTTGATGATCGAAATGGTATGGATTTTTTGATCTTTTACCATTGAAATTTTCATTATTAACCATACAAAATACTAGAGCTTTTGGTATTTGCCCTATAAATATATTATCAATATCATATATTATCAATAAATGATATGTTGGAAGTGTTAGCTGCAATTGTAAATGTTTTGATTTCACTTCTTGTATAAAAATATTTCGCGTTAGCCTTTTCCAATACAGTATTATGTGCTATCAATATGCTAGGATTAATTGTTAAATGTTTCATGTATAACGTAGCTTCGAGAATTTTTAAATAGCTTTCATCGGCATCGTTAAAAAAAAAATCTTGTTTCTCTAATGCTAAAGCAATTCGAATGTCAACATTACTTAAAAGTAATTTAGAAGTATTGAAGAAATCTACATGTAATTTTCCCATTAATTCTACTATTGCAGAATTATTGTATGATTTTTATCTTGATTTAGAACCAGAATTGTTAAAATCATTTACATTTGGTTTATCCAATTCCCAACCAGATACTTCCAGATGTGTTTGACTGGAATCTGTACCATAATTTAGTAAAATAGTTAAGTATGCTTTATAATGGTATAAGGAATTTTTAAACCCAAGGGGTGATGTTTTTTCCATTTAGAGTTACATTACATTGTTTAATTAAAGAGTGTAATAAATTATTTACAACACTCGGCTGTGGATCTGCCCTTGCTCCATTCCGGTTCCTATTTTATCGTTTGCACTCCAAACTGATCCATCTTTTTTAATATTTGAACTTTAAATTTGATGTAGGTTGAGGATAAATCCCGATATGTATCTCCATTTCCAAGTGAAACAAATTCAATACTTGACCAAAATACTAAACCAAACTTTGAAATTTTTAAACCCAAACTTTAAAAACTTTTCATATTTTATCCTAATTTAAAATATTCAGCACTACTGCTTAAGCTTTTTAAATTGCAAATTAAAACATAACTGATGTAGTAACTACAAAGTTAAATTTAGAATAATTAATAACCTTTAATAATAATAAACTTTAAAAACTTTTAAACCAAACTTTGAAAACTTTTCATATCTTCATCCTACTAATTTTTTTGCATAAGGTTAGGAGAACTCAAATTGTTATAATAGAATCAGAGACTGCATAGAGATGTCCAAATGGCAACAAAAAAGTTTAGATGTCGCTACAATATCGATTTTGAAATTTAGTCTCATTTTTCAACTTTTTTTTTTAAAGTTTCTTAAAGCAAGTTTTGGTTTCGGATATTTTTTTTTTCATATATGTACATAAATGAACTTTCGTATGATTGGTATGGATGATAGAAACGAGACTCACATCAATTATCAGGCGATGAAGTGCAGAGAGTAAAAGCTTAATAAGGGGCCAGCTTTTATCACATTTACACGCAGTCTTATGGACAAAAATAGGGGGCCGACTATAAATCTTGAAATAACACAAAAACCATTTACTTTATTCAATTTGGTCCAAAGAAAAAATTAAAGTCGCATCTTTTTTACATAATTCATTAAAGAAAGATATTTTAAAATATAATATTTTCATTCATAAATATGCATTTAAAAAATTGTCTTCCTTTAAATTTTTTATTTTAAAAGCTTCTTAAGATAAATTGCCTTAATATCGTAATAGTACGTCGAGACTACTTTCATACTTTAAAATTTCGTACACGCTGATATGGCTATTTTCGAGACTCACATCAATTATTAAATTATTCATACGCGCAATACGTGAGAATCGATTGGAATTCTCTCACAACTACATTCATGTGTTTTCAGTTCTTGGCCTGTTTACTTAGGTCTTGCTCACATCAATTATTAAATTATTCATACGCGCAATACGTGAGAATCGATTGGAATTCTCTCACAACTACATTCATGTGTTTTCAGTTCTTGCAAGATATATCATAATATCTTATGTATATATAAATAGAAATACACATAAATACTATCGGCACTTTTTATAAATGAATTTCAATATGATTCAAAAATCAATACATATTTATATTTATATTTTGTTTTGTTAAATGTAATTAAGTTCCAATTTGATATGATTTGATAATTTTTATGAATATGTACAGTATCCAGCAAATGTCATGCCACTTTTCTAATTGGAATAATTTTTAATTAATAAAATGTTTAGAAGAATTTTATCAGAGACTACATAGTGATGTCCAAATGGCAACAAAAAAGTTTAGATGTCGCTACAATATCGATTTTGAAATTTAGTCTCATTTTTCAACTTTTTTTTTTAAAGTTTCTTAAAGCAAGTTTTGGTCTCGGATATTTTTTTTTTTCATATATGTACATAAATGAACTTTCGTATGATTGGTATGGATGATAGAAATAACAAGTAACATACATATATGAATATGATCATATGATATCAGATGACATATTATAATATACATGATCTGATCAGTATCTAATATAATTTTTATATTATATATGCATTATGCCATATTATGCATTTATATTACTTGAACCAGCTTGCCTACATGCTTATTAAATTGTGAAAGTGTGTGTGAATCAAAATTAAATATAAATAGAAATACACATAAATACTATCGGCACTTTTTATATATGTATTTCAATATGATTCAAAAAGCAATACATATTTATATTTATATTTTGTTTTGTGTAAATGTAATTATGTTCCAATTTGATATGATTTGATAATTTTTATGAATATGTACAGTATCCAGCAAATGTCATGCCACTTTTCTAATTGGAATAATTTTTAATTAAAAAAATGTTTAGAAGAATTTGAAAGCATTATTTTTTATTTCAGTTATTTTTATTTGATAGGTATATTATATTGTCTTCAAAAAATACCCACATATATATGTAGTATACTGTTACCAATATAACAATATGAGTCATGAGATCAAAAAATAAAATAAAATCATAATACAAAAAATTTTGTTACTTTGTTTGTTTGTTTTTCCCTGAAGTTATAAAGTTAAAAATATTATTAGAAAAAATTCGAACGCCTATATTATTTTATTGCTTTTCTATATATATTTTTTTAAATTACCATTACTTTTGCTGGATACTGTATATTAAATCAGTTAAATTTAGTTAAATAAATAATGCAGTTAAATCAGATGATTTTCATAAAATAGATAACATTCATACCATCTGATACCCTATAATATACGATATACCATTTCATACATTCAAAAAATTGTGCTTGTAGTAGTGAAATACTGAATGCATATGAATGATAACCTTGAAATGTTTTTTCTTGTTGTTTTTAGAAAAGTCAACATTATAAAATAATCTATTTTTATTTAATTTTTTTCTATATGAAATATTTAGCTAAATGTTCCATATTTTTTGTAAAGTGATATTTAGAATGTCTTCTTTATCATATTGAAAATTTACGTTTCTACTCGACATATTAAATATATATTTTCTCAAATATATTTTCCCATTTTTGCCTTATTTTTCTATTTTAAAAGTTATTTTGTCATCGCTTTGCTTTAAAAAGTTTAATAATCACAAGGATAAAAAAATTTTGTAAATGCATAAAATATATGAATGATCATTTTACACCAGATTTTACAGAAGATTCTAGTTCTCGCTAAATTCTTTTAGCTATGACACAAACTAAATATTTCTGTGCTTTAAGATTTTTAAAACTAGCCAGTTTGAGCTGGCCCGTTTGAAAAAAAATTAGTACAAATTTTTGTATGAATTTGTACATCTCTCTCTATGTAGTCTCTGATAGAATGTAAATTTGATTTTTGGTAAATATGTTTAAACTTTAATAATAATTTTGTATTTAAATCAAACTTTGAAATTTTTAAACCAAACTTTAAAAACTTTTCATATTTATATCCTAATTTAAAATATTCAGCACTATAGCTTTTTAAATTTAAAATATCAAAGACACAATCCTTTTTACTCATTTTGCATACTTTTTGGAGGAGTGTATGCAAATAATTTTTTGGACATACTTTTAGGAGGACTAAAAGCTTTAAAAAAGCTCCTCCTGCACCAGAACCGGCATATCCATACTACCAGAGACTATATTAATAAACATTTTAACATTTTTATTTTTAAATAATAAAATAAATAAATCTTAAAGAATACAATAATCAGAGAGCCCAGCTTTACCAAAATTAGAAGTATTAAAGAAAAAAAATTTTCTTTGTTTTTCTTGATCCTAAAAATAAAAGATAAAATTATATAAATAAAATCAAAATATTAATAAAAATATTTAACAAAATTAAAATTAATTAATCATACGATCATAATGGCAAACCAATGTTGGGAATGTAAAAGAAACTTCTATGGTAAAACCAAAGGCATACAATGTAGCGGTGAATGTCGGTATTTCTTTCACATTAAGTGTGCATCTGTGGCAGAAGAAGTGTTTAGAGCTGTTTAAGCTGGCTCGGCATCTTGGAAATGTCGCTGCAATCCAATGAATCGTTCAGTTTTGTTGGTGATGATGAGTCTGCACCTGGCTCATCGATGGATCTTTTTCCTAATGAGAAAGGAACCAACCCAGAGCTGTGCAAATTGATACCTGGCGAGTGTGCAGTAGATTCCTTGTCCATATGCGTAAACCAACTCGTATCAGTGTTGACCGCGGTACATAAATCACAGGCATTCCTAAGTAATCAGATCGACGATCTTCTAAAAAAAATGCAGAAATTTTAGGCGAAAACTTATTTTTGCATAATAAAATTAAAGAATTCGAAAATAAGTCAAATATAATGGAGAACAAAATTTACCACATGGAGTACCTTTTGGATGAGAAAAAGCGATTTGAAAACAGAAACCACATCGTAATCGCTATGGACTTCCTTAAAAAATAAATAATCCAACAAAAGCAATCTTAAAAATTGGTAGTCACAGACAGGCTAGTATCATCGTGGAAGATATAGGAAGTGTAATCGAACTGCAACCTTCAATAAAAATGATACAAATTCTAGAAATAATACAACGTTAAGTTTGAAAACGGAGCGCGGATGAAGTATAAAAAAAAACTTCAAACATTTGTTTACTTCCGAACTAGGTTTGGAGGTAAGTGGCAACAACCAAATTTTTTTTCGAGAGCACCTCACAAAGCTGCAAGCTAAGCTGTATCCCGAAGCACGGCAAATTAAAATTACCAGTGGCTGGAAATATTTGTGGATTAAAAATATTGTTTTTACATCAGAAAATCAGATACATCAAAGGTTTTTAGTATTCAAAGTTACAATTATCTCAATTTTATTAACAATAATATTATTACTAAGTAGATTAATTTTCTAAACTTCTTTTAATAGAAATACTAACATAATTTTTTATTTTACTATTTACATTAATTTCTTGACAAAAGTTGTCATTAACGATATTAACAAATATTCCTTGTTTTTTATTAAATATATCTTTTTTAACTTAACATTACTAATCTATACTAATCTCGAGTTATGTTTATCTAGTAATTTTTCTATTATAATTATTATTAACACCTTTGCTAAACCTTGCTGCATTTATTGATTAGAAAAGATAATACATGTAATCAGCGCTAAAATTAGAATTATCTAAATTTTCTGATTTTTGTTATTTATTTATTCTATGCACTAACTTATTTACCACTTCATTTAATTATTTATTAAAATCATATTTTATTATTAGTTGTTATATGATTATATTTTATTTACGAATTATAATTTTTATCTTAACTAAATTTTCACATAATTTTGTTTTGCAATTTAAAGTTTTACCTTTCATTAATTCCTTGTTATTTTTCGATATAAATCTTGACCCATTCTGGCTTAAATTTAAAATTTAATATATTACAATATATAAATATATAATACAATATATTGATTTTATGTTGTTACATACATACATATTTATCTATGCATCACAAACAAATATTCTTATAATTTTAAAATGTACAATTTTATAGATCTCATAAAGAATAACTCTACACAACACATAGACAATATTTCAAGGCCAACAAAATTTTATTATAATATTGCAAGTAAATTGTAACGGAGATCCATTTGTTTTTATTTTTTTCTTTTTTGTTTAGAAGAATATTTTTTTTAAAAATTAAAAATTATTTTTGGATGGAATATTGAATTTTCTAAAATACTGGTATTAACCCACAAAGGTACCTACTGGTCGACCCACAAAGGCACAAAGGTATAGTAAGTTAAGATCAAATTTACTGAATATATAATTACATATATTAAGGCTAGTTTTCATTAGACCAATATATCCACGAAAATGTTAGAGCATAGGCAGAACATACAAAAATGCTACGTGTTTGAAAGAGATTAAGTTAAAAAAAATATCAATAAAACATTTGAAAATATCCAAGAAAGTAACCATAAATATTCACGAATTAGATATGTATGCAAAAATTGTATATCTTACAAAAAAATTTCTACTGGTACCATGGCATTTAAATTTTGAAGTGTCAAAAAAATAAACAAATATTCAAATTTTATTTTTTAGTGAGAAACTACCTATATTAAAAATAAACTATGTATGTTATTTTTAACAACTTTATGAATAAAATATTTTAAATTTTTAACTAAATATGAATATAAACATTAATAAATTAGGTTATGTACAATTTTAACTGTCCAAGTGTTGCTGTAATATTTTTTAATTATATAATTTTTTTCTCCCGCTTTTCCACACTATATTTTTCTCTTTCTAAAGTTGCGATAATATCCATGAAATTTCTTATGAAAACCAGCCTTTATATAGATAGATATGTAATTCTTTCTAGATAGCAGAATTCTTAAAAGTATTTTTTCATATTGAGTAAGGTAGCTAGATATAGTTAGTCATATTAAAAAACAAAATTTAAAAATTTTAAAAATTAAGAAGGTATTTTTAAAAAGAAAACACATTCGGCACAAAGGGGTTAAACAACTTACCATATCTTTTCAAAAAAAAAATTAAATTAAGAAAAAACAACTACATGAACAACAAAAAAGTTATTTGAATGCACGATATTTATAACAACGTCTTCACACTTACAAGCCGGAACATCTAACAAAAACTTAAAAAAAAAGACCATTTGTGTACAAAATAAATTGAGTGTTCCGATCCGACTTGTAAGATATTTAGGCGTTGTTTATAAAATATTTTAAAATTTTTTATGAATATTTTTTTTTGTAACTGATGTATGGATATACATACATATCTATACAGATATTCCTCTCGTAACACTTTTAAATTTTATTTTTAGAATATAAAATATAGAATACAGATATTCGTCTTGTAACACTTTTAGAAATTATTAAAAAAAATTTGAGAAGTTTGTTCGATATTGGTATTATAATATGGGCAATTACTTGTCATGTGACCAAGCTTTAGCCAAAGTTTTTTCGTTGCTAGAAATAACACCTCATAAACCATTTTGGAATTAAAATAATAACACATTTTTTGCTTATTCGATTTTCCCCATCTAATTAAATCTCTTAGAAATACATTAATGGATTCCTATTTAAAAACCTCAGGTGGTATTATCGAAAAAGTTATATGAAGAAATACATACATAATATATACAAATGTACATACATCAATTGACATACAAACAAAAAAAAAACAAAAAGAAAACTAAAATAAAAATAAACTAAAATACGATCAAGTTGATTTTACGAAATTAAAAAAACAGTCTAACTTTTTTCTTCCATGTGAATACTCTATGTATATAGTTACTTTATGATAATAGCCTTAATTTATTAATACGTGAACAGCTGATAAAATGCTACAATGAACTTACTTTCGAAATATATAAAGTTAAATTTGTTAATATCAAGTTCTTAATTTATCAATTCATGAACTGTCGTTATACCTTTTCAATGAGTTTATTTTATTTTATAATTTTCGTTATAACTCAAAGTACGGTAAGGTATGTGTCTTGGCTAAATTAATTTTATCAATGTTAACAAGTTATAAGTATAATAATGTTATATCAGAAATTATATATATATAGATAACGCAAGCAGAACAAAAAATGTCAATAAGAATTCTCGAAATTTTTTCAGATTTTAAGTGCCCCATTTGTTCTCTAATTTTTTCCTATGCTTTTTTTCTCTTTTTCAAATCTCCTCAATAGTTCTTTTTAAAAAATATCCTCGTGAATATTTGATTCTATTTTAATTTTAGATAGGTACATACATGATAAATATTTTTTTTTGTTTTCTTTTTCTTTTTTTCTTCAAAAACTTTAAAACTTTAAAACTTCTTTTTAGAAGGATGCATTTAAATAAAAGACAATATTGCCATATCATTTGTATGATTCACGATTTTTTTTTTTGAAACTAAAGTTTAAAATTATTTTAAGTATGTATTTATTATACCCTACACCTAAAGTATAGGGTATATTAACTTTGGTATGGTGTTTGTAACCACCAAAAGCAAGCGAGTTAGATATATACATGTATATATATTCTGAATCAGGAGTCGATTTAACGATGTCCGTCCGTCCGTCCGTTTACACGATAACTCAGAAACTAATGAAGCTATATTGATGAAATTTATATAGTAGGTTACTAATTACGAAAGAAAGGCTAAGTTCTGGACAAAATCCGTCCGTGGGTTCGGATTCTGGAAGCTTCCGAATGATTCCGGAGCAAACGAGATTATCTCCAAAACCAACAAAGATAGAACCTTTAAATTTTGTACAATGATGTTCCTTCCCGTTCGATTTATGTCTCTGAAATTTAAGAGGATTTGGTCCATGGGGTTAGATTTGGAAGCTTCTGAACGAGCACCAGAGCAAATGAGAATAACTTCAAAACCAACAAAGATATAACCTTTAAATTTGGCAGAGTGGTGTTCTTTCATGTTTTATTTAAGTCTCTGAAATGTGAGAGGATTTGGTCCATGGGTTCGGATTTTGGAAGCTTCCGAACGAGCCCCAGAGCAAACGAGATTATCTCCAAAACCAACAAAGATAGAACCTTTAAATTTTTTATAATGGTGTTCCTTCCAGTTTGATTTATGTCTCTAAAATTTAAGAGGATGTGGTCCATGGGTTTGGATTTTGGAAGCTTCCGAACGAGCCCCAGAGCAAATAAGATTATCTCCAAAAACATCAAATATATAACCTTTAAATTTGGCCGAATGGTGTTTTTTCATGTTTGATTTAGGTCTCTGAAATTTGAGAGGATTTGGCCATGGGTTTAAATTTGAAACGATTTGAACCGTAGATTCGGGTTTTGGAAGGTTCCGAACGAGCCGCAGAGCAAATGAGATTATATCCAATACGAACAAAGATAGAACCTTGGTACAATGGTGTTCTTTCGTGTTTGATTTATGTCTCTGAAATTTAAGAGGATTTGGTCCATGGGTTTGGTTTTGGAAGCTTCCGAACGAGCCTCAGAGCAAATGATATTATCTCCAAATGCAACAAAGATATAACCTTTAAATTAGACAAAATGGTGTTCCTTCATGTTTGATTTATGTTTCTGAAATTTGTGAGGATTTGGTCCATGGGTTCAAATCTTGAAAGCTTCCGGACGAGCACAAGAGCAACGAGCATATCTCCAAAACCAACAAAAGTAGAACCTTTAAATTTAATAGAATGGTGTTCTGGCAAGTTTTCTTTATGTTCCTGAGATGGATTCGATGAATTGGAGTGGCAATTCGGCTAGCTGACACAAACCTTCCAAGGACTACCAATCTTCGAAAATAATTAAGATAGAAACTTAAAATTTTATACAAGGGTGTCAAGCATATCCCAAGCGGATGCCTCTTTTGCGTTCTTGAAATTCGAGTTGAGTAAGACAGAAAAGGGAAGAAGTTCAAGCAGCTGCCAAAAACGCTTAGGGATTTTTAATTTAATTCGAATTATTCAGGTCGGTTAATTAATAAGTCGGTTGCATCGACTTGCTGTTACATTTACTTGTTTTTATGTATAATTTGTACAATTCGAAACCATTATTAGATTATTTACCATTATAAAACTATTTTTAAAACTATTTAGGTAGTACTCGAATTTAGCCAAAATACACGATAACAAATCTTGAATACATGTATTCTTCGTTCACACAACTTTAGTCTAAATTCGAAAACAATTAAAATATTTTAAAAATTACTTTATTTATTTATCATTATAATTAGAAATAAAGAAAAAAAAAGAATTCACTTTGAATATTCCCTATTAGTACAAATGGTATAATAAAATTATATTTATAATATTTGTGTTTTTATATTTTAAAACTGGTTAAAAGAGTTGTCTATCAATGATTTTGGTTGTATTTCTTTGTTTTTAATTTTAAATATTTTATTTATTCAAAAAATAATGCAAAAAACACAGTTCGCGGGGTTCTTGCAATGTTTGGCTGTGTGGGGAAGAAGTTGGCAGTTTTTGTACCTCATTGGGATAGCAAAGTATTCTTTTACCTTAACTTGATACTAGTCAATATCAATTTTGTTTGGAATTTTATATTTATTAAAAGTAAGAAGTATGAGGCCAGTATTATAGTTATTTTTTCCATCGATGTTTTTTTAAACTTGTACACATTAGTAACTCTTTGATTTTTTAGGTCATTAATAATTTCTTCTTCGCTTGTTGGAATCAAGTTTTTATCAAAAATTGTACCTTTTGTTAAGTTTAAGGTTTCATGAAGTTTTTGCTGAAATGGTACATAGATCACCAACATTTTTTGTTGGATAAATTTATTTGCTACTTTTTGGGATTTGGCCAAAATAAGAAGGTTCCGTCTCGAGGAAGACTGATGGAATCTATTTCACTGCTTATACCGTCCAGTGCCTTTTTTTTGCAAAAACACTAAAGCTTGATAGAGGTTTGGTTTTATCCGTGGATTCGATTAAAAGAAATTTAGGAGAATGTTCTGTCTTATTTACGTGGGGTAAAGATGGAAATACTTCGCCTGTAATATTTCATGCTCTAGATCGTTTTTTAATTGTTGGGCAGGGTTGACCAGTGTCATTATCCGGTAGTTCTGAAAACCGATTCCCCGAAGCGATCGATCTATAATCCATTAATTTTTTATTCACCCTAACTAAGTCTAGCGGATACTGCACTTTCTTAATTAATTTATTTATTAATTGAAATTTTGGTTTTTATAAAAAATTTTTTTTGTTATGTTATTTAAGAATGTGTTTATAAGGATAGAATGTGTTTTATAAGGATAGAAAAAAATAGTTAATTTAATTTAGAAAATGAAAGAAGAAACAAAAACGAGGAAGAATTCATTTGCATACATTTTTCAACTCTTAAATATCCGTACGAACCCTCCCTTTGAACATACGTGGTATAATTTTTTTTAACTTTTTATTATTTTAAAAAGAATATAAAAATTGTGCATAGTTGCTGTATCTACCTCAAGTCTTGGTCGAATAAATGCCAGCTTTATCTTCTTTAATCTTATAAATTATACTAGCAATACTAGCAGAGTACCCGGCGTTGCCCGGAGTATTTTATTGGCTTTATCAAATAAAAATTAATAACTTTTGTTTCTCCGAATATAATTTAACTACCAGAGTACCCGGCGTTGCCCGGAATATTTTATCGGCGTTATAAAAAAAAATTATTATCTTTTGATTTTGAGTTAATATAATTTAATTAATATAGTTCACGTATTACTATGCATTTTCAAGTGCTGGTAGTTAATATTCTATTTATTATTACATTTAGTTAAATTGAATAAACAGAGCGAAAAATTAAAGACAAATCGTATACAAAAATTTTTTAAAGGAATCAATAATCTATTGAGTACACAATTACGGCGAAGTGAGTTTTCAAAATATATTCATTAATACCGAAACATAAGACTACATTTCAATTATAAAAGACCATAATGTAATATATTTTTTTTCGTAAGTAATGTCACTTAATGTTTTTGTGAATTATCCTTTTAAGCACATTTTGAAAAATTTGCTATTAGGTTTGGTCTGACAATCCATCTGTTTGCAAAACTTATATACTGTTTAATAAAGAGCAACGAAATATTAACTATGGATAGGTCTCTTAAAAGAGTAATGTTGTAAAACAACTTTTTTATGTACCCTCACTGTTAGAGACCAGACCAGAATTTTTTTACGTTTACTTTCTCTAATTATGTTTTCAAATTGATTGACTAAAAATATGTGTAACAATTGTGTATGGATAAGAATGAAAGGTTTTCTGTTCTTTAAATACGTATGTAACGTACTCATTTTTCATTAAATACTGTACAGAAATGTGAATATGTTTTCTAATTTAATTGATTATGTTTATAGTATTTTTAAATATACGGATATATTATACATACCTTATGTACATATTTCAATGATATTTTTTTAGAAATATATTAAACACATGCATCTTATATAGGTAGACCACATGTAAGTAATGCATTTCTGAATGATGACATGATGATTGGCTAATATAGGAGATTGTTTCTGTTTTTTAACAACGGCCGAAAATGTTATGTTGTTAAGACTTAAACACAGTATTCTTAAGATACTTTAATTACTGTTCTATATTATTTGCATTGAAAAGTTTTTATGGAAAATTAAAAGCAGTATAGATAAAAGTAAAGAGTGTTAGAAATATCTTTTTAATAATAATAATAATACAAAAAATTGGGCAAAATATTTTTAATAGGTGCTCCTGCGGAAATGGGTTAACAAACGTTAACAAACATTTTGTCACAGGCTTTATTTAGAACCATAAATTCATCCTGCCAAATTAGAAACAAAATTTTTTTTTGACACTCTATCGTGTCGAAATGTGTTAAGGTATCACAACAAAATTTATTGAATGAGTTTGTGTGCCAAAGTGCAATACTTGCGCAAATTTTCAATTGGTCAAATCGTTTAAGCACAACAACAAAAATGAGAAATTTCATTTCCTGAAGCCTGATGAGTTAATGTATCGTAACTAAATCAACTCAAAAAGCTTTTGTTATAAAGACCTACACTATCGTAAATTTTCAACTCCATTGGTAAAATCACTTAAGTACGACAACAAGAAATTTAAAAATTTCATTGAGCCCTGGTGTCGAAACGGGTTAATGGATCGTAACTAACTAAACTCAGTGAGCTCCTATGGTGAAGAGCTATAGTATTGTAAATTGTCAACTCAATTGGTCAAACAGTTTAGGCAGGATAACAGTAAAATTTAATGAACTTCGTTCGGCTCTCGTGCCCAAACAGGTTAACGGAACTTCATAAAAATTCGTCACAGGCTTTTTTTGGGACCATAAGACCACCATACAAAACTGGACATAAATCGGAAACAAAAGTTTTTTGGAAGCCCGCCGGGCTGAATCCAGATAAAATATTGTATCCAAATTACTTCAGCACCCGTCCAAAGCTAAGAAGAACATTTCTACAAAATTTTCAACTCAATCGATCAAACCGTTTAGGCAGGACAACGAAAAAGCTTTAAATGGCTCTCGGGCCGCAATGGGTTAATAAACCGAAACACCATATAGCCTTTGAATCTTTCCGGGATCGTAGAAATGTTCCTGCAAAATTTGGTTGCAATCGAACTGGTGATTTTTACGTGAAAAGGGCACAAACAAACAAACAAACAGAATTTCTTTCTTATTTATTAGACTAGCAGAGTATCCGGCGTTGCCCGGAGTATGTTAGTGGCTTTATAAAATAAATATTATTAACTTTTGTTTCTGAGTTAATATAATTTAATTAATATTGTTAACTTATTACTATACATTTACAGATGCTGGTAGTTAATATTCTATTTATTATTACATTTGGTTAAATTGAATAAACAGAGCGAAAAATTAGAGACAATTCGTCTACAAGAAATCGTTAACGGAATCAATAATCTATTGAGTACACAATTACGGTGAAGTGAGTTTTCACAATATATTCGTTAATACCGAAACATAAAATCGCATTTGAATTATAAAAGACCATAATGTAATACATGTTTCTCGTAAGTAATGTCACTTCATGTTTTTGTGAATTATCCTTCTAAGCACATTTTAAAAAATTTGCTATTAGGTTAGTAGTATAGCTATGCCGATTCCAGCACAGTCAGTGGTATTATGGAATTCAATTTTGGTTTGGAAGGGTGTTATACCATAGAAATTATAGAATCAAAAACACAGTACAATGTAGGTATTTGCCGAAGTTATTGATAGCAGGTGCCCGAGCAGGCGTCGGGCTTGTTGCTGAAAACAAGTACAAAGTTGTAGGATACTGAACATTTTTTTTGTTTGATAGGCCTATAGTTGTAAATTATTTGTTTATTTATATTTTAATAATAAGCGTATAGTTGTCAGAAATGATTTTTATTTCATTTTAAATTTCGATAATAAAACATTAACCACAAACTTCTTTCTACAATAATATAAATTAAAATTTCTCTGACTCAACACCTGTTTTCAAATATCAATAATAAACATTAACCACAAACTTTTTTCTTCAATAATATTGAATTAAATTTGAATTAATTGGGTATTATTAATAAGACATAAAAATTAGAGTATAAAAAAATAAATAAAAAATTTAGTTCTTATCCTATAGTTTACAGGAGTAAAGATTTTAAAAAATTTATGTGTGTTTGCGATAAGAAAATTTAAGTTTTAAATGAAAAAGTTGCGGTTAGAAGTATAATAAAAAAAAAATTATATCGTATATAGAAAAAAAAAATAAAAATTTAATTTTTTGAATGAAAAAATGTTGTGGTTTTAAGAAAATGAAGTACAAAAACAATTTAATGTGCGATTAAATGAATGTTAAAATAAGTTAAAGTCAATATCTCATGAATATATTTTTAATAAAAGATAATACAATTGAATTAATTAGGTATTATTAATAAGACATTAGGTTGTGACTGTTGTGTTTATACATAGATATATAATGTTTTGGGTTGAGACTATTAAGCATGCTTATAAATATTGTATTTGTTCACATAAATGGAAAAATATAAAAGTGATGCATTACAAGATATTCCATGATTTTCTAGAAATATATATTACTGCAGAAAAAGGAGAACGCGTTACCTTATTCAAAATAGGAAATAGTACACCATTTTCACTAAATAATCTGATTATGGGGCCTTTTGATTGGCAGCATTTAAAAATAGAGGTTTATGGTGGAGATATAAGTATTTGTGGTGTAGTTAGATCTAATAATCCAAAGAAGATTCCTAATAATTTTTCATCTGATTGTCCTTTTGCTGAACCTGACGACGATTGGGAAACGGTTGACAAATATAAAAAAGATGTATTATATGATGAAAATGATAAGAATATCACACCAAGATCATCCATTAGTTCTTTAGCTGGTATTTTATCAGTAGATCACAATACAAATGAAGAAGATACTAGATCTTTATTGCGGGAAAGATTTGAAAGTGCCATAACCTTTCTTACCTCTATAGAGAGTTATTATAGTGATGAGTAAAATCAACGTGGTTATTTAATTAAAAAATTACGAACACAGCTTGAACTTGTACAAAAAGAAAATTTTGATTATATAGAATTTTTTTCTTATGGTAAGGAGAAAGATGATTACATAAGTACCCTTTTGTTTCTTTTTAAATTAATAGAGAAAATAAAAATTGCACATACTAGAGAAGAATTTAAAAAAAATCATAATCAGTATATAAAAGAAATTGAACAACGATCATAAAATCATTTGATACTTAGTTTTCACAGTGTACACTCTCTATTTATTACTATAAAATGATGATGTCATTGTTAATTATAACATTAAGTTTATTATGTAGTGGTATCTATTAAACTCCCATTCCTGGTAAAAAATTAGATGAATCAGCTTATGGAAGCACAAATTTCAGTATATTACTTCCAACCAATGAAAGTATTATTGTTAATTTGTTAGTAAAATTACTTAAGCATACTTTGACATCTGGATCACTAAAAACAACAACAACAACATAGGTAACAACAACAACAACAACCATTCCAAAAGCTGAAGGAGTAACTAAAGAGCTAAATATTAACGATCAAATTGATTCACCTCATCAATATGTTACTGCATTGAAGCATTTAAACAGGATTTAATATTAAAAGAAAAAGTTATTGGGACACTTTCGATTGGAATATGATGATAATAAAGAAATGAAGATTCGATGTACATATAATGCAGTATTTAAAAAACGTACATTGAAAATTGAATATTTTGAGTACATGGAGATTGCTACTAATCGAATACTAAGCAACGGAGAATTGGAAAGTTATACCATATATGATACTGAATATGAATCTAATGAAAACACATTAATCGATTTACGTAAAATAATACAAACCTATAATATGGAAATATCTTAAATATGTGAATTTTTTATAGAAATACAAAATAAAAAAACATCAAATTAAATTAAATCTCTTTTATTTATCCATGAATTGTGACTTAATGGAAATCCTAACCATTTTACAAAAACTTTATTATCTTTAATTTTAAGAATTTTTTCAACTAAGTAAATATCTTTATATTTTGATTTTAGTAATTCATATTCATAAAACCCTCCTTCAATAGGTTGACCCAAATAATCTTCCAGTAAACATGTTACAGGATTTGTAATCTGCACTTTTCTTATCTTGAATATTTCCGTTGTCCAATTAGGTGTATAACCTTTTTTAAAAATATGTTTAAACTTGCTTATTCGAACAAAATCACCAATCTTAAATTTTGATGTTGGTGCCATTTTAATGTGATTATAAACTGTTGACAACAACTCATTAGCATTTGTTTTATTTACATCGTAAGGACGTTTATGTATTGTACGATGCTTGGTGTTATTATATAAGTGTAGTAGTTTACTGATTATATTTAACCATTTATAATTTCCATTTAAACTAAACTCTTTCCACATTTTTTCTTTCAAAATTCTATTGAAGCGTTCCACTATAGAAGCTTTTAATGAGATAAATGTTGAGTAATGATTTGCTTGATATTTATTCATTAAGTTTTTAAATGTAATATTAAAAAACTCTTTTCCGTCATCAGTTTGAAGATTTTTCGGATGCCTTTTAGATTTCATAAATATAGATTTCATCGCTTTGGTAGTATTTTCTGAAGTTTTACTTTTTATAAGAATAGCCCAAGCATATTTTGAAAAGGTATCGATTACAGTCAATAAAAATTTGAAACTATTATTTTCTTTAGCATAAGAACCCATCTCAACCAAGTTACTTGCTAGAGATCATCATAACCTTTGATAATAACTCTACGTCTTTTGAAATTTTTTCGTGCAGGTTTATGTAACTCTTCAACAACTGTTCTCTTACTCATATTTTCAGATCAGAAAATCTATCATTTAAAATTCGTTCACGATGATTTTTATTTAAAATTTTAGAAATGATTTTATTAATATTTTGAATTCTTTGATTAAATCTATATCGATCAACTGCTATAATTTCTACTGCTCTTTTTTCTAGCTAATCTATAAGCTGTATTCCACTTGTATAATATATAGATCTCAGGTGTTAAATTAAAGTGAACTTTTTCTTATTAATTTTTAAGGGTTTTAGTATGGCCTCATCCTCACCCATTTTTATAATGAAATAATAATACAAACATTTCTTATTTTGTACAAAAATAATTTATTTTATACAATTCTTTTATATAAATTCATTAATTTAGTAATTCTAATCATGGTGAGATCTGCTGATACTCATGGGCAAGTATCAGGAAGTGAATCATTTAGATCTGATGTATGTGGACATGTAGACCAATGATATTCATTAACTGAATTACATACTAATATTGCGTCTTTGAATTGTTTTAAAAATTCAAAATGTTGTTTTAATTCTTCATAATGCTCCTCTAAAAGAATATGTTCATATTTATTAAGAAAATTATTTAAAGAATATCCAATTTGATGTACCATATTTGTCGATTATTTCTGGTATACTGATTTAATTTTGTAAATGTATATTATCTGACTTTATTATATTTTTTGCAAATAGTTCTTGTGAGAGAGCTTTGTCTGAAGCTTCAACATTATTTAATCGTTTTTCAATGAATTTTAAAGGTTCTTTTAATTGATAATTAACATTATATTTAAATTCTTTCTCCGTTTTTTCAATTAATTTAGAAAATTTGCTATCAACCCTAGCGATTTCATCTTGAATGTATTTGTTAAAATCCTTAACATCATTTGTACAAACAATTTATTCTTTAAATCTGAAGATGACTTATTTATGTATTCTTTTAATATATTTTCTTGTCTCTCCATATATAATGCTATCTGTTCATCTACATATATTTTTGTTGTAGCATCCTGTGCCCGCTTTGGATTTTTAACATTTGTTAAAATTTTATTTTGAACATCAAAATTTCCATCTGTTGTTAATATTAAAATAGTATTAGGAAAACGATGAATGAAATTTTTAGAAGAGGAGCTGCCACTATGCCCAAACTTATCAATAGTCATTTTATTAATGTTGAATTCCTTAGAATGTTATTCAATTATATTAACTTCTCTGAGTTCTTCAATACTAGAATTGATTTCATTATGATGATTATTATTGCCAGCTATTTGTGATGCTATTAAAATTTTTAATCTATTGACTAATTCATTTGGATCATCCCAAAAAGTATATTGAATAGGTTGTTTTGAATATACCATAGTAGATATTTGAGGTTTTATTGTGAAATCCTTTTTGACATCAGAATAAGCATTATCTGTTTTTTTACTTAATCATTTTCATATATAGTTCTTATAATATTTATATATTTAAAACCTTTATTTTCTTTAATTCGACCTAATGAGCCATAATTTATCCTATGTGCATTAGTTTTCTCCAAAATTTTTTTATACTGCTTCAAATCATTTTCAGTATAATTCTCAGGTTTCTGTTTAAATATGAGGTCATGTAAACCTTCAGTTCCTCTAAATGCTTCATAACCAATTATAAAATTATTATTACTTTCATCAATACTGAAGTTTAAATTCCCCAATTTTCTTGTATTCGTAGTACTGTCAAGGTAAGGACCATAACTTCTATCAAGCTGTGATTTATTACATTTATATGAAGTTAATGGTGATGAAATTAAGGTGTCATTTAAATTATTACTTTCTAAATCAACATATTTTTCAGTATTGTGAGGTGTTGATGTTATAAAACTTTAAAAAATTGAGTTCTCTTGGCTTGGGGCTGTGTAATTTTGTTTGGATATTTGTTTATTAGATTCTTGTTTTTCTTTTTTGAATACTGGGTTTATAAAATTGATGGGCGCTTCATATTTCACAACATTAGTTAATTCCTTAGTAGGTTCCACAAGAGGTTTAAATATCTTGTTCAAAGTTTCTTCTTCTTCTTTTCGACCAGTTTTTATTTCTTTGAATTTTCTTCTTAAATTCTTTCCAACTTTAATCAAATCTATTAGAACAATCTCATTCATAGCTATTAAATAGGTTTTATATATAAAAATATTAATGTATTACTGATCTCCCTATTGTTGTTGTTGTTGTTGTTGATGTAGTTGTTATTGGTGTTACTATTATTGGTGATGATTTATCATATATTAAATTCTTTTGAAGTAACCACATGGTCATTTATAGGTTAAGAAGTTTTTCAAATTTTTTTTTATATCGTCCCTTATCTATATGATTATCTTTATCAATAACCAAAAATCCGTATTCATTTTCCCAACAGTATGAACATAAATCTTTGGATTGATTAACTGACATATCAGCATTAATATGATCATTATAAATATGTCTTAAATTTAAGTCATCTTGTTTGAATTATAAAATTATAAAATTAGCATTATCCCTTATTAAGTGTTTAGGAATTCGAGTATAAGTTTGACATAAATAAAAACTATCCACATCTTTATGTCGTCCCATGCAAAAATATTCTCTCACATTATCTTGTTTATCACAAGCAATATCATCAAATATGAAGGTTGAATTTGGTTGTGATTCAGAAGGTTTCATAACATCAGAATTATTTGAAAACTCATTGTATGTCATACCTTTAATAGGTTTTAATACTTTTCTTAAATAATCATATTTTGGTTGTTGTAATGATTTGGAATATATATATATATTTTGAAATCTAAGACTTTTAGGGTCCAGCAATAAACTCAACATAACATTAGTTTTATCACAATTAGATGGACCCACGATTAATCCTCGAATACTTGTAGGTAAAATTTTTCCATGCCTTTTATTTTTTTGATTTTGATTACATTTTTTATCAAAATTTTTTATTTTTATTCCATCATTTATTTTGATAAACCTCATTTTGGAAACTATTTTAAAATATAATAAGATGTTATATTTATATAATTAATCAATAGTAATTTATCTTTCATTTAAAAAGGTTTAAAATGATGAAATGTATTAAGAATAAAAACAGTAATAAAAAATCTGTTAAAAGAGGAGGTGGTATTATAAACACTTTAATAAATAAATTACCATTTGAAGCACATTTACCAGGGTATAATTATTGTGGGCCTGGAACAAAATTAGAAAAAAGATTAGCTCGTGGTGATAAAAGTGTGAATGAATTAGATGAAGCTTGTTGGGAACATGATATAGCATATTCTCAAAGTAAAGATATTGTTGACCACCATACTGCAGATAAAATTCTTGCTGAGAAAGCTTGGAAAAGAGCTAAAGCAACTGATTCAAAATTTAATGAAAAGGTGAACGCATTTCTTGTTACAAACGCAATGAAAACAAAAGTTAAACTTGGAATGGGGTGCATAAAGAAAACAAAACAAAAGAAATCTTTAAAAGAGGCTATTCAAGAGGCTAGAACAGCGATTAAAGGACACACGTTTGAAAGAAAAAATGATGCAATCAAGACTGCTTTAAAAGCTGCTAGAAAATCAAGCCGAAATCGAAAATTAATAGAAATATCTCGCGTTATTTCCGAACCTAAAACTGGTGGAATTATACCATTGATTCCAATATTTGCAGGGCTTTCAGCTGTTGGAGCACTTGCAGGTGGTGCTGCTGGCATAAGTAAAGCTGTTAATGAAGCTAAAAATGCTAAAATACAATTAAAAGAAAGTGAACGTCATAATAAATTAATGGAATCTATTGCTTTAAGGGGAAGTGGTTTGCATTTAAAACCATATAAACAAGGATTAGGACTATATTTAAAATCAAAAAACCTTTAAATATGCTACCCAAACGGGCTCTAACTGATATTGATATAAATAATTTTGGACAAAAGTATTTGCATTATTTTCGTGGAGTTTTTATGAGAGATAATCTTCCTAAAATTAAGCCTTGGAAGCGTGAATGCGGAATTATAAATTTAGATAACTCAAGTGGACCGGGATCTCATTGGGTAGCATATTATAAGAATTTAAATAAAGTTGAATATTTTGATAGTTTTGGAAATTTACAACCACCAATTGAAGTTGTAAAATATTTAGGTGATAAGCTTACATATAATTATAATACATATCAAAAATTTAATACATACAATTGTGGACAGTTATGTTTAGCTTTTTTATATAATACTAATCACTTTGTAATAAATAAATAAATAAATAAATAAATAAATAAAAAGATAAGTATGCAAACAAAATGTTTCATTTAATATATAGAAACCATGTCATTAACATTGACTTTAAATGGAAATAGATCAATTCTAACAGCAGAATATTTTCCACCTATAGATTTAAAGGGTGATTATATTTGTGCTCTTGTTGATTTTCAAACATATAATTCAATACCCAATATCGATGAAGACAACAATAACTTTATCATTGATAATAAAAAAATTAAAATTCCTATTGCTTCTTATGAAATCGAAGACATTGAGGAATTTATTAAAAAAGAGTTTGGAATCTCTAATACAGAGAAGAAAAGGCTTCAAATAAGAGCTAATAATAATACATTGAGATGTGAAATATTTTCAGAAGTGGATATTGATTTTAGGCAAGATAATAATATTGGAAAATTATTAGGATTTAGTCAGAAAAAATTAAAATCAAATATTTGGCATTTATCAGATCTTCCTGTTGACATAAATAAAATAAATATTGTAAGAGTTGTATGTAACATTATACAAGGAACATATATTAATGATCAAGAAGTTCATATATTACATGCATTTTCAATTGGTGTTGGACCAGGCTATAAAATAATTGAAATTCCACGAAATCTTATTTATTTACCAGTAGCCATCAATCGAATAAGTTCAATAACTGTAAAATTAGTAGAGCAGAATGGAAATTTAATTAATTTTAGAGGTGAAACTGTTACTGTGCACTTGAAACAGCAACAACAACAACAACAACAGTAACAACATCAAAAATGATATTATCTGATAATAACAACCATCATGAATATTCCATAAATAATAAACATCAGTTTAATTATACATCAACATTAAGAGAGAAAGGATCTCAGCTTTTAAAAAAAAACATACAACCTTTAACAATAGAAAATCAACAATTTTTAAAATCTATTGGTATAAATTAAAAAGATAGTAAAATGGATAATTTATTTCTTAACCCCATCATTGATGAAAGCATAACAAATGCACATTGGCATACTTATTCACCATTTTTAAATTCATTTAACAAAAACGATATTATTCGTACACAATATTATTCGTATTCGAATTTAAATATTTTACCATCTAGCAGTTTACTTTATATTGAAGGTAATATTACAAAGAGTGATGGAACTCCAACAACAAAAACAAAATTTACTAATAATGCTATTGCATTTCTATTTGAAGAAATACGTTATGAGCTAAATGGAAAAGAAATTGATAGTATTCGAAGTGTTGGTATCACAACATGTTTAAAAAATTATCTATCATTGAAATAAAATGAAGGTAAAGGTCTCGCTAATGCAAATTGGCAGACATTTAAAACATTGGAACCGAAATCTTTATTTTTCAACTTTTGTATTCCATTAACAAGACTTTTAGGTTTTGCTGAGGATTATAAAAATATTATACCGAATGCAAAACATGAGTTAATTTTGGTACGTTCACGATCGGATGATAATTCTTTACTTTGTTCTGATGCTAATGAAATACCAAAATTTCAATTGAATAAAGTAAAATGGAGAGTGCAACATATTACTTTGGCTGATACATTAAAATTGAATTTATACAAAAATATTAATAATGGAGCGAAAATGATAATAGCTTTCAGAAATTGGGACTTATATGAATATCCTACTTTACCCACTAATACTAATCATCATATTTGGAATGTTAAAACAACTACACAACTTGAAAAACCTCGATTTATTATATTTGTTCTACAAACAAACAAATTAAATCAACTTGATAAGGATTGCTCAAAATTTGATCATTGTAATGTGACTGATTTAAAAGTTTATCTAAATTCAGAATGTTATCCATATGAAGACATGAATTTATCTTTTGATAGAAATCGCTATGGAATTGCTTATGAGGCATACACAAGTTTTCGTAAAAATGATTATAATCATGATATATCGGAACCATTAATAACATGGGAAGATTTTAAAGAAAATGCTATGATATTAGTAATTGATACTCGTTATCAAAATGAAAATTTAAAAATGGGTCCAGTTGATGTGAGAATCGAATTGAAAACTTCAGAAAAAATTCCCAACAATACAACAGCATATTGACTTATACTGCATGATAGATTAGTTGAATTTACACCTTTGACCGGAGAGGTCAATAAAATTGTATGAAAAATGGATTATGTTATCATAGATATTCAAGGTTTTTAGGATAATAACAACAAATTTATTTTGAAAGAAATCACAATTTTTACATCTAATAATGAAATACAACATTTTATAATTAAGCCACCATACAGCTATCATTATTTAACATCAAAAGCAAAGTACACGAATTATTGGTTAACTAAAAATCAACATGGATTAAAATGGAGTGATGGATCAACACATTTTTGTGATGTCATCAATTTTCTAAAAATTTTTCTAAAAAATAATACTAAGATTTATGTTAAAGGAGAAGAAAAAAACAATGGATATCTAATATTTTAAATGAGAAATATAATATAATCGATTTAAATGAACAAGTTTCAACAAGTCTTAAGATATTAATGAAACAGCAAAACAAAAAAATTTTAAAACGGTGTACATTCAATCATATTGGATGTTGATCTTTAGAAAATGTTTACTTAATAAAATCGATGATTTAATTTTCAAAATTTCTCAAAAAAATCAATTGTTTTAGAATTTAACTTTATTGAAATATTTAATAGTTATTTAAACTTCATCGGTTAAGCACACAAAAAAAAAAAAATGGATAAAAAAAAGACGTAAAAATGAAAGATTCTGTTTTGAAAAAATTTAATATAAAATTCTTCAAAATCCCTTTAAGGGAAATAAAACCGATTCATCAACATCGTCATCATCATCATCAACATCAACTAATATTAAATATGAAAGGATGAAGTAATTAAAACCTATAAAAATCTGTAAAACCTGTAAAAATAAGAATGATTTTAAATAAAAGAAAAAAATTTTAAGTTTTAATTTTTTTATTAAATGAAAATCTGTAAAACCTGTAAAAATAAGAATAATTTTAAATAAAAGAAAAAAAAAATTTAAGGTTTAATTTTTTATTAAATGAAATAAAAAAACATAATATAAAATAATTCTTATTCCATAATGCTTCTATCATCATTATCATCCTCATCGTCACCTTCCTCTATAGTGATAAATTTGAAATGGTAGGATTTGCCTATGGGGCCCAGATTAATAATTCCATATCTTGAATTACTCAATTTGAGTAACTCCTCATCTTTTAATTTGTTGTAGCGAATTGGTAAAAATATCTTACATTTTACCAATGTCGCTAAGACACGTTCTCCAAATTTAGTGTTACACTTTTTTAATCCAAGCACTCTATAGGATTTGTGCAACTTCATATCACCAACTTTGATAGTTGGTGTTGTTGCATTAAATTTGTTGTTAATGTTGTTTAAAAAAAAATCCATTTTTATTATTATTATTATTTATGGATTACTTCAACAACGTTCTCCAAATTTAGTGTTACACTTTTTTAATCCAAGCACTCTATAGGATTTGTGCAACTTCATATCACCAACTTTGATAGTTGGTGTTGTTGCATTAAATTTGTTGTTAATGTTGTTTAAAAAAAATCCATTTTTATTATTATTATTATTTATGGATTACTTCAACAATTATGTGATCTATAAAACAAATATCGTCCCTTTTTATATAAAATTAATTATCATTTTATGTTAATTTTTAAAATTAAATATTCTAATCTTTAAAATTTTCCAAGTTATGAGGTTTTTTTAAATTTTAAAAAATGTGGTTTCCAAAATTTTATATCAATACAATATCACTAGCTTTATCATTGACTTAAAAATAAAACGAACTCACATTTTCATAAAACTTAGAAAACCGCAATAATTAAATCAACAACATGTGAAACTATTACAACAAGTTCATATAATATTTCATATAATAATGGACTCCAGCGAATTCTACCTCAATATTAAAAATTTTGAAGAAGATTTAGAACTCCAGCAATTGGAGAGATTTATGAACGAAGGTATTGGCGTTAAAGTCATAGAACAACCGTGCAGGCTACAGGACATTGCGTTAAAAAAGGTGTGTGATAGCGGAATAATAACAGCTATATATAATGACAAGGATGAATCTATTAAAAATTACCTTCATAGAAATTATGGAGGTGAAAAATATTGGCTAACGACTGATGTTCCTTCAGATACAGCAGTACGTTTGGGGAAATTTTTTACGTTTCAAATAGAATTTTGTAAATGTGGTATTTTATTAGCAAATCGTAAAAATGAATATTGTATGCATTTAATTAAAAATAAAAAATATATAAAACAATAAACAAAAAAATTTTTTATTATTATTATTATTTAACATTAAAAGATTTTTATTTTAGTTTTCAGTTATAATGCTGTGATATCCCCAAGGTAATGTTCTGTTACTATTAGGAATTAAATACCTCTTGTTGTCAAAAGGGCTGAGGGTTATTTTTTTTTTGCTTAATATTAAATAGTTGATGATTCTTTGATCTTATTGTATTTTGTGTGTGGCTGCATTCAACATTTTGGTTCAGCACACTCAGATAATCTTCAAATGATATTTCTTTATCCAATACAGCATTCTTTACACCTTTAGCATTTTTAATTATTTCAAATTCATTATCATTTTTTTGAATTTGTAAAGCATACATTTTTGCTCGAAGACCAACGAATTCAAGCATGATGAGACCATTATTTTCATCTTTCATAAGTCCTGGTTTTTTTTTATTTACTTGGGGCATATTGTACGGATTGTTTGTTGAATAATCTGATGTATCAAAACGTTGTAAGTTATCTTTCATATCCGCATATACATCATCTGTTTCAAATGTGTAAATGAGAGAATCAGTGTCTGTATAGCACAACTGACATTTTTCACCATATTTATTTTTCATATATTCATAATGAACAAAACATCCCATGCAAAACCTGGTAAGGTGTAATAATGTGCTGGATCTAACTTATCGTTACTAATGCAGATTGTTCTAAAACTTTCAAAAACATCAGCAAGTAATAAAACATCTGTTTTCAAATAAATATCACTATATTCACCTAGAGTTTTGATATTAAATTCACCCCAAATTTTTTTTGCATGTTCATAATCTTTAATACTTATATGATTATTATTTAATGAACTATAAAAACTTCTTTTTCTAGGTAATGCAGTTTCATCCAAATTACACCAATCTTTGATATTCTCATATGGGAAAACGCTCTTTCTTGTTAATAAATTGAATTTTTCTTCATTAATATTTGAAAATTCAGAACGTAAAATTGGTTTTTCTTTAAGATACTATGATAATTTATCCAATGATGATGCCATAAAACGAAGTGAATCAATAAATTTAAAAGAAATTCCAAAATAATCAATTTTTTTTATAATAGATATATATTTTTCTGTATTAGTAGGTATTATATGAACGTACCCTTGAATATTATTTGACACATCCCTAATAGTAAATGGGCATCATACTGGCTTAAGTTATGAAAAACTACAGGAATTACTTTTGGAATTTTATAATTTAAGTTGCAACTTTGATGTCACGCTCCGCGATACTTTCCTATGAGATGGCAATGATCTTTAACTTTAATATCATTATCTGTATCTATTAATTTTTTCACAAATATGACAAACGGTAGCATCTTCAAAATTTTTTATTTCTTCACTTGTAAGTATATTCATAGGTATTGGCATTTCTAAAACACTTTCAATTTCATTAGCTATCTTTAATAGTTCTTCAGTAAACCATTTTGCACAATTTAAACCTCTGTAACTTTTATAATAAGATAATTTATCATCGTAGGAACATTTAAAGTAATATCCTATGCTATGAGCCTGATGTTCTTGATACTGCTCTGCATTTGCTGATATATTACATACAGGTTTTAATAAACATTCAAAATCTGAATAAATTATAAAGGGATTCTTTTCTTTATGTTTAAAATTTTGAAATTTAATGTTCTCGTATGGTGGAAAACTTACTTTACATTCATTTGAATTTTTGCAATTTTCTAAGTGAGATTCCAGTTTTTGTTTAGTATGAAAAAAATGAAGACATCGATCGCAAATAAAATTTCTATGCTGATGTTTTGTTAATTGATTTGATAGAAATCTAGAAAGATTCTTAATCCACACATAATGATATACAATAGGTTCACTGTTCCTGTTAGACATCATTTCTTCTTCAACTTGATCTTCATATCTATCTTGTATTATAAGTAAATTCACATGTCTTTCATTTTTATTTTTCGTTAATCTGACTGGTGTTAGCAAAAATTTCCCGTTTTTTTTAAGTTCATATAAATTTATACTTATATTATTTAACTTTTCAAATTTCCAAATATCTTCTCTAGAAATAGGGAATGAAATACCATTAGATTTTAAAACGGTGGAATAATGCGGATATTGTGTGACACGTTGTGGGTTTCGATCCACTGGATAAAGGGCTGAAACTACTGCCCAAGCAAAACATTTGTTGTCTGTATTTTTAACATTCAAGCTGTTTTATTCTTTATCCACTGTGGTAAGTCAACAAATGATGAACCGATCATCGGAGTATATTTATTAATGTTTATTGTAAGATTTACAATATCTCTCAACGCCCATCCAGAATCTTTTTCTTGAAATTCCTCTAACTCTACAATTAATTTTTCTTCGAAATTTGTTTTAAAAAATTCTTCTAAGTTTTCATCGAGTGAGAGAATATAATTTTTCGTATTTAAATATTTCAAATCCTCAATTTCGTTTTCACCACTAGCTTTCATAAAATTACCACATAATACAACATTAATTTTTAAAAATGTATGATCTTTCAAAATGTTAGTAATTTTTTGTTCAAAAATTATTTTGCAGTCTTTTAAAAACTCAAAAATATCTTTATGAGTCAAATTTATTATTACAGCAGTTTGTATGCGGGATTGAAATACACTATCTGTTATTATCCATTTCACGCGATTTTCAATCTTATTTAAACAGTTTTCAAAAAGTCCACTTCCTCTCTTTTTTCGATCTAATTTTTTTAATTGCATTTTATATGATTGAATTAGAATGATTGCATTACAAAGAAATCTTTTTTCACTAATTCTTTTTATTTTTTTTTTTAACAAAAGTTTTGATTTCTTTAAAAATTTACAACATATTTTAATATATTTACGTATTAAATTTTTATTGTTTTTCTTATATTTTAAAATAAATTTCAATTGCTTAATGATTTTTTTATAATTCAACATTTTAATTAAATTCATTTTTATTATATATATTTAAGAAATATTGTTACTTTTAATCTAGTAAGTTATTTTGGATATATTATAGTTATCTGTATTAAAAATGTATATTTTTAGAAGTAAGATTCATAAATTGCATACACAAAATTTAAATAAAATTGAATTATGTTACCACGATCACGATGATAAAAGATATGTTTTAGATAATAATGTACGCACATTGACTTGGGGTCATTTTGCAATAAAATAAAAAAACAAAATTAAATAATTTTAAAATAAATTCAATTATTGTTTTATTAAGTTTTATATATATTTTTCTTTTAACAATTTAGAAAGGTTTTATTTTTGGATAATACCAAATAGAAATGCCATTTCTGGCACAATGGGGGTAATTAGTGTATTTTTTTCCCACGGTATGTTAGCGAGTACGATGTGTTATGAATGTTAATGAGGTTTGAGTTTTAATTCAATATTATTGAAGAAAAAAGTTTGTGGTTAATGTTTATTATTGATATTTGAAAACAAGTGTTGAGTCAGAGAAATTTTAATTTATATTATTGTAGAAAGAAGTTTGTGGTTAATGTTTTATTATCGAAATTTAAAATGAAATAAAAATCATTTCTGACAACTATACGCTTATTATTAAAATATAAATAAACAAATAATTTACAACTATAGGCCTATCAAACAAAAAAAATTTTCAGTATCCTACAACTTTGTACTTGTTTTCAGCAACAAGCCCGACGCCTGCTCGGGCACCTGCTATCAATAACTTCGGCAAATAACTACATTGTACTGTGTTTTTGATTCTATAAATTCTATGGTATAACACCCTTCCAAACCAAAAGTGAATTCCATAATACCACTGACTGTGCTGGAATCGGCATAGCTATACTACTTCGGTTCGCTCTGTCCCTGTGTCTGTTTATAAAACTTATATACTGTTTAATAAAGAGCAATGAAATATTAACTATGCATAGGTCTCTTTACAGAGTACTGTAGAACAACTTTTTTATGTACCGTCACCGTTGGAGATTCTACAGCACCGACAGCTCTTCAAAATTTGGAAAAAATTCTTTTTAAATCATTTTCTCACTTTCTATTTAACATATTTTCAATATAAAAAATACATGATTGTTTTTATCTTTATAAATCAACCAGAATTTTTTTACGTTTACTTTTTCTAATTATGTTTTCAAAGTGATTGGCTAAAAATATATGTAAAAATTGTATATGGATAAGAATGTAAGGTTTTCTGTTCTTTAAATATGTAGATATGTACTCATTTTTGATTAAATACTGTACAGAAATGTGAATATGTTTTCTAATTTAATTGATTATGTTTATAGTATTTTTAAATATATGGATATATTATACATACTATATGTACATATTTCAATGATATTTTTTTAGAAATATATTATACACATGCATCTTATATAGGTAGACCATATATAAGTAATGCATTTCTGAATGATGACATGATGATTGTCGTATGTAGGTGATTGTTTCTGTTTTTAACAACGGCCGAAAATATTATGTTGTTAATACTTAAACACAGTATTTTTAAGATACTTAATATGGTTATTTTAATTACGTTATATATTAGAAATTTGCATTGAAAGGTTTTTATGGAATATTAAAAACAGTATAGATAAAAGTAAAGAGTGTTGGAAATATATTTTTAATAATAATAACAATACAAAAAATTAGGCAGAATATTTTTAATAGGTGCTCGTGCGCAATTTTAAGTTAAAGAGCCCGTCGGGCCAAATCCGGGTAACATATCTGGGTAACATTAAAAATTATTCACTTTTGTTTCTGCGTTAATATAATTTAATTAATATAACTCATTTATTACTATACTGATAGTTAATATTTTAATTTTTATTAAATTTAATTACATTTAATTCAATTTTTTTTTAGCAAATTGAATAAACAGAGCGAAGAATTAGAGATAATTCGTTTACAAAAATCTTTGAAGGAATCAGTAATCTATTGAGTATACTATTAGGGCGCACTGAGTTTTCACAATATTTTATTCGCTGATACTGAAACATAAAATCGCATCTCAATTATAAAAGACCATAATGTAAAACATTTTTTAATGTAATACATATTTCATGTTTTTATCAATTATCCTTTTAAGGGCTTGAAGGACAAATTTGCTATTAGGTTCGCTCTGTCTCTCCGTCTGTTTACAAAACTTATATACTGTTTAATAAAGAGCAATGAATTATTAACAATGCACAGGTCTCTTAAAACAGTAATTTTTTAGAACAAAATTTTTTATGTACCCTCACCGTTGGAGGTTCTACAGCACCTATTGCAGCTCTTTTTTCTAATTATGTTTTTAAATTGATTGGCTAAAAACATGTATAAAACTTGTATATGGATAAGAATGTAAGATTTTCTGTTGTGAATATGTTTTCTAATTTAAATGATTAGGTTTATAGTATTTTTAAATATACGCACATTATACATATAGTATGTACATATTTCAATGATATTTTTTGAGAAATATATTAAACAAATGCATGTTATGTAGGTAGACCGCATGTTAGTAATGCATTCCTGAATGATGACATGATGATTGTCGTATGAAGGAGATTATTTCTATTCTTTAATACATGTCGAAAATGTTATGTTGTTATTTAAATCTTACAGTATTAAGATACTTAATAAGGTTATTTTATTTACTGATATATATTAGTAATTTGCATTGAAAGGCTTTTATGGAATGTTAAAAACAGTATAGATAAAAGTAAAGAGTGTTGGAAATATCTTTTTAATAATAATAACAATACAAAAAATTAGGCAGCATATTTTTATTAGGTGCTCGTGCAGAAATGTATTAATAAACGTTATTACAGGCTTTATTTAGAACCATAAATTCGTACTACCAAATTAGACACAAAGTAGACACAAATTTGAATTTATTTTGACAGTCTATCGTGCGGAAATGTTTTAATGTATCACGACAAAATTTATTGAATGAGTTTGTGTGTAAAAGTGCAATACTTGTGCAAATTTTCAATTGGTCAAATCGTTTAAGCGTGACAATAAAAAAATTAAAAAACTTCTTTAGGCCCTGGTACCGAAACGGATTATAGAATCGTAACCAAATCAACTGAGTGAGCTCCTGTGGTAAAGAGCTACACTTTTGTAAATTTTCAACTCTATTTCTAAAACCGTTTAAGCGCGACAACAGACACATTTTATGAATATCGTTCGGCTCTCCTGCCCAAACGGGTTAACAGAACTTCATAAAAATTTGTCACAGGCTTTTTTTCGGACCATGAAACCACCATACAAAATTGGACATAAATCGGAAACATAAATTTTTTTGGAACTAGACTAGACTAGCAGAGTACCCGGTGTTGCCCGGAGTATTTTATCGGCTTTATGAAATCAAAATTATTAACTTTTGGTTTTGTGCTAATATAATTTAATTAATATAGTTCACGTATTACTATGCATTTTCAGATGTTGGTAGTTAATATTCTATTTTTTATTACATTTAGTTAAATTGAATAAAAAGAGCGAAGAATTAGAGACAATTCGTCTACAAGAAATCTTCAAAGGAATCAATAATCATTTGAGTACATAATTATAGCGAAGTGAGTTTTCTCACTAATAATACCGAAACATAAAATCGTATTTAAATTAAAAAAGACTATAATGTAAGACATTTTTTTTTGTAAGTAATGTCACATTCACATCATGTTTTTGTGAATTATCCTTTTAAGCATATTTTGAAAAATTTGCTATTAGGTTCGCTCTGTCCTTCCGTCTGTTTTCAAAACATATATACTGGTTAGTAAAGAGCAATCAAATATTAGCCATGCATAAGCCTCTTAAAACGGTAATATTTTAGAACAACTCTTTTATGTACCCTCACCGTTGGAGATCCTACAGCACCGACAGCTCTTCAAATTTTGAAAAAAAATTGAGTCCAGGTGCCGAAACAGGATAATGTATCGTAACCAAATTACCTCAGTAAGCTACTGTGATAAAGAGCTACACTTTTGCAAATTTTTAAGCGCGACAACAAAGAAATTGAAAAATTTCATTGGGCCTTGTTGGCGAAAAGGGGTAATGGATCTTAACCAAATCAATTGAGTGAACTTCTGGGGTGAAGGCCTACACTTTTGAAAATTTTCAACTCAATTCGTCAAACCGTTTAAGCGCGACAACAAAGTTAATTAAAATAGCTCACTGAGCCCTGGTGCCGTAACGGGTTAATGGATCGTAACTAAATTAACGTAGTGAGCTTTTCTGCTAAAGAGCAACAATTTTGCTAATTTTGAAATCAATTGATTAAACCGTTTAAGCAGGACAACAAAAAAATTTAGTGAACTTCGTTCGACTCTCGCGCCCAAACGGGTTACCGGAACTTCAAAACGGGTTACCGGAACTTCATAAAATTTTCTCACAGGTATGCTTTCAGACCATAAAACCGCCATATCTGGGCCGAATCCGGGTAACATATTGCATCCGAATTTCTTCGATACCCGCCCAAAGCTAAGAAGAATATTTGTACAAATTTTCAACTCAATCGACCAAACCGTTCAGGCAGGACAAAAAAAAAACGAAAAAGCTTTAAATGGCTCTTGGGTGTAGCCTATAACTCCTTCCAGTGTCGTAGAAATGCTTCTGCAAAATTTGGTTGCAATCGGACTGGTGGTTTTTACGTGAAAGGGAACAAACAAACAAACAAACGGAATTTCCTCCTTATTTATTAGACTAGCAGAGTACCCGGCGTTACCCGGAGTATTTTATCGGCTTTATGAAATAAAAATTATTAACTTTTGCTTTTGAGTTAATATAATTTAATTAATATAGTTCCCGTATTACTATGCATTTTCAGATGCTGGTAGTTAATATTCTATTTTTATTACATTTAGTTAAATTGAATAAACAGAGCGAAATATTAAAGACAATTCGTCTACAAAAAATCTTTAAAGGAATCAATAATGTATTGAGTACACAATTACGGCGAAGTGAGTTTTCACAATATATTTGTTATTAGCGAAACATAAAATTGCATTTCAATTATAAAAGACAATAATGTAATACATTTTTTTCGTGAGTAATGTCCATTAATGTTTTTGTGAATTATCTTTTTAACCACATTTTGAAAAATTTGCTATTAGGTTCACTCTGTCTCTCCGTCTGTTTACAAAACTTATATACTGTTTAATAAAGAGCAATGAAATATTAACTATGCATAGGTCTCTTGAAAGAGTAATGTTGTAGAACAACTTTTTTATGTACCCTCGCCGTTAGAGATTCTACGGCTCCGTAGCTCTTTAAATTTTGAAAAAACTTCTTTTTAAATGCATACATCTCAGGTTCTGTTTAACATATTTTTTTTAATATAAAAACTACATGATTGTGTTTTACCTTTACATCTCAACCAGAATTTATTTACGCTTACTTTTTCTAATTATGTTTTCAAATTTATTGGCTAAAAATATGTGTAAAAATTGTGGATGGATAAGAATGTAAGGTTTTCAGTTCCTTAAATATGTCTGAACTCATTTTTGATTAAATACTGTACAGAAATGTGAATATGTTTTCTAATTTAATTTATTATGTTTATAGTATTTTTAAATATACGGATATATTATACATAATATATGTACATATTTCAATGAAATTTTTTTAAAAATATATTATACACACGCATCTTATATAGCTAGACCACATATAAGTAATGCATTTCTGAATGATGACATGATGATTGTGTAATGTAGGAGATTGTTTCTGTTTTTTAACAACGGCCGAAAATGTTATGTTGTTAAGACTTAAACACAGTATTCTTAAGATACTTAATAAGGTTACTTTAATTACTGTTCTATATTAGAAATTTACATTGAAAGGTTTTTATGGAATATTAAAAACAGTATAGATAAAACTAAAGAGTGTTGGAAATATCTTTTTTAATAATAAAAAGTAAATGTTACAGTAAGTCGGTGCAACCGACATATTACCCTACACCTGAATAATTCGATACTTACCCTACACCTGAATAATTCGAATTAAGTTAAAAATCCATAAGTTTTTTGGCAGCTGCTTGAACTTCTTCCCTTTTCTGTCTTATTCAGCTCGAATTTCAGGAACGTAAAAGAGGCATCCTCTTGGGATATGCTTGACACCTTTGTAAAAAATTTTAAGTTTCTATCTTTATTAATTTCGAAGATTGTTAGTCCTTGGGAGGTGTGTGTCAGGTACCCGAATTGCCACTCCAATTCATCGAATCCATCTCAGGAACATAAAGAAAACATGCCAGAACACCATTGTACTAAATTTAAAGGTTCTACTTTTGTTGGTTTTGGAGATATGCTCGTTGCTCTTGTGCTCGTCCGGAAGTTTCCAAAATACGAACCCATGGCTCAAATTCTTTCAAATGTCAGTTTCCAATTTTACAGAAAAGGAAACATAACAGAACACCTTTGTACTAAAAATAAAAGTTCTATCTTTGTTGGTTGTGAAGATATACTCGTTTGCTCTGGGGCTCGTCCAGAAGCTTCCAAGATTTGAATCCATGGACCAAATCCTCACAAATTTCAGAAACATAAATCAAACACGAACGAAAACCATTCTGCCAAATTTAAAGGTTATATATTTGTTATTTTTGGAGATAATCTCATTTGCTCTGAGGCTCATTCGGAAGCTTCCAAAATCCAAATCCATAGACCATATCCTCTTAAATTTCAGAGACATAAATCAAACGGGAAGGAACTTCATTGTAAAAAATTTAAAGGTTCTATCTTTGTTGGTTTTGGAGAAAATCTCGTTTGCTCTGGGGCTCGTTCGGAAGCTTACAAAATCCAAACCCATGGACCATATCCACTTAAATTTCAGAGACATAAATCAAACACGAAAGAACACCATTCTGCCAAATTTAAAGGTTATATCTTTGTTGTTTTTGGAGATAATCTCATTTGTTCTGGGGCTCATTCGGAAGCTTCCAAAATCCAAACCCATGGACCATATCCTCTTAAATTTCAGAGACATAAATCAAACGGGAAGGAACATCATTGTAAAATTTTAAAGGTTCTATCTTTGTTGGTTTTGGAGAAAATCTGGTTTGCTCTGAGGCTCGTTCGGAAGCTTACAAAATCCAAACCCATGGACCATATCCTCTTAAATTTCAGAGACATAAATCAAACGATAAGGAACATGATTGTAAAAAATTTAAAGGTTCTATCTTTGTTAGTTTTGGAGAAAATCTCGTTTGATCTGGGGCTCGTTTGGAAGCTTCCAAAATCTAAACCCATGGACCATATCCTCTTAAATTTCAGAGACATAAATTAAACGGGAAGGAGCATCATTGAAAAAAATTTAAAGGTTCTATCTTTGTTGGTTTTGAAGAAAATATCATGTGCTCTGAGGCTCGTTCGGAAGCTTCCAAAATCCGAATTCAAGGACCAAATCCTCTCAAATTTCAGAGACCTAAATCAAACATGAAAGAACACCATTCTGCCACATTTAAAAGTTATATCTTTGTTGTTTTGGGAGATAATCTCATTTGTTCTGGTGCTCGTTCGGAAGCTTCCAAAATCCAAAACCATGGACCAAATCCTCTTAAATTTCAGAGACATAAATCGAACGGGAAGGAACATCATTGTACAAAATTTAAAGGTTCTATCTTTGTTGATTTTGGAAATAATCTCGTTTGCTCTAGGGCTCGTTCGGAAGCTTCCAAAATCCGAACCCATGGATCAAATCCTCTCAAATTTTAGAGACTTAAATAAAACATGAAAGAACACCACTTTGTCAAATTTGAAGGTTATGCCTTTATTGGTTTTGGAGATAATCTAATTTGCTCTGGGGCTCATTCAGAAGCTTCCAAAATCTAAACCCATGGACCATATCCTCTTAAATTTCAGAGATATAAATCGAACGGGAAGGAACATCATTGTACAAAATTTAAAGGTTCTATCTTTGTTGGTTTTGGAGATATTCTTGTTTGCTCCGGAATCATTGGAAGCTTGCAGAATCCGAACCCATGAACCGATTTTGTCCAGATTTGAGCCTTCCTTTTGTAATTAGTAATCTACTATATAAATTTCATTAAGATAGCTTTGTTAGTTTTTGAGTTATTGTGCGAACGGACGGGCGGATGGACGGACATCGTTAAATCGAATCAGGAGGTAATATTAATAATTATACAAAAAATTAGGCAGAATACTTTTAATAGGTGCTTGTGCGAAAATGGGTTAACAAATGTTAACAAACATTTTGTCACAGGCTTTATTTAGAACCATAAATTCATCCTGCCAAATTAAACACAAAATAGGATTGTTTTTGACGGTTTATCGTGCCGAAATGTGTTAACGTATCACGACAAAATTTATTGAATGAGTTTGTGTGCCAAATTGCAATACTTGTGCAAATTTTCAATTGGTGAAATCGTTTAAGCACAACAACAAAAAATGAGACACATCATGGCCTGAAGCTTGATGAGTTAATGTATCATAACCAAATCAACTCAAAAAGCTTTTGTTATAAAGAGCTACACTATTGTAAGTTTTCAACTAATTTGTTCAAACCGTTTAAGCAGGACAGCAGAAAAAATTATTGAATTTCGTTCGACTCTCCTGCCCAAACGGGTTAACAGTACTTCATAAAAATTTGTCACAGGCTTTTTTTCTCACCATAAAACCACCATACAAAATTGCAACATTTTTTTTGGAAGCCCATCGGGCTGAATCCGGGTATTGTATCCAAATATAACATATTGTATCCAAATTTCTTTGGAACATTTGTACAAATTTTCAACTTCATCGATCAAAGTGTTCAACCGTTTTCAACTTCATCGATTCAACATCAAACAGGACAACAAAAAAACGAAAAAGCTTTAAATGGCCCTCGGGGCGCAATGGGTTAATGAACCGAAACACCATATAGCCTATAACACTTTCCGGGGTCGTAGAAATGTTCCTGTAAAATTTAGTTGCAATCGGACTGGTGGTTTTTACGTGAAAAGGGCACCATCAAACGAACAAACAAACAAACAGAATTTCTGATTTATATATTAGATTATTTGATTGTGAAATAACATTTAATGCATTGTAGTTATTAATTTAAAAGTTATATAATTTATTTTTAATTTTATAAATAATTGTATCAAATATATTATTTAACATTTATCAAAAATTAAAGAAATATGCATACATATAGAAGAACATTGTTTCAAAATGATATCTAAATTATATAATATGTATAGGCATTTCGTGTCTATAATATACAAAATGTAAAAAATTTTAAAAACAAAGTTTCCAGTTTTATTATCTAACTAGTGAAAAAGCACATCACATGATGGGCGCACAAAAAAAGTTTTTTAAAATACTGTATGGTATTGTTAATGTGAACCCAATAATTTTTAAATAATAAAAGTAATTCGGTAACATGCTTTGGCCACATGAGTGGCTCATCTTCTTAGATAATCTTTGATTGACATTTTAAAATGCGTGTATTTCGAGCGTTTGAATATTTTCTGCCTGTTTTTCTGTTGTACATACCATTGAGTAACTATATTATATATGAAGAGTCAAAGCTAGAAGAAATTATTATTACTTTGAAAATTTACATTCGATTTTACTTAGAGAAATAAGGAAAACAAAACATCAAAAAAAAGTAAAACAAATACACCATAAAAATTGTCTGCTTCATATGGCTTTATAATAGATTTTGGAAATTGAAAGTTCTTATGTATTCAACTGTTATCATTGAGCAAATATAATCCTGTTCGGCGTAATATATTATATAATAATATTATACTAAGTAATGATTCGATAGAGTTAGAATTGGTTAGAATTAAAATGGTGAAAGTTTGCATATATGTGTTTAAAAAGATAGCTATGCATTTCTTAATGCTGTACAATAAAAACAATTCGAATAATAAATGAAAGAATAAAATGCCTAACAAGAAAAATTGAAATTAGAAAAGAATGGTGGAATAAGAAAATTTAAATTCTATTAGAATTTAAAAAAAAGAACTTTATCATTTACATGAGTCGTAAGAAAATTATTATCTTCCAATAATGGTACTTTTCTAGAAAAAGAAAATTAATGGTAGATAGGTATTAATATCTTTAAAAACAGTTATATTTTGATTTTCGAATAATGTAAATTTATTAGTGCACTAAATTGTAAACTTATTTACTTGTTCAATAAGTTAAGTATGTAATTTTTTTAATATACAAAAAAATTGTATATAACCTTTAAAGTTTTATACAAAATAGAAATCTCCTCCTCAGCCTAGCTGGTAAACGCGCAGCATTGTGTGCTTACCAGTGTGATGGTCTCGCGTTCGATTCTCGATGGGGGGGATGAAATTATATCCCATAACAAATAATTAAACATAGTCACTCACTTTATGAATAATATCCAAATAACAATATCTAAAATTATAAAATAACAATTAGTAATAAATGATATAAATGAATTACCTATATTCAAGTCTATAACCATGTTCCAGAAATAACCTTAATGTAATAATAAATATAAACAATAATTATTATCAATATGTCAGGTGTCAAAGGAAATCAATTTGACACTATCTAACGTCAAAGGTAGGGTTAGGAAAAAAATGTTTCCAAAAAGACATCTGGCGGAAAAATTTCATAACAACATCAGACGGAATAAACTGATACCTGGCCGAAAAAAGTTGACGTCGTCTTCACCACTAAGGCGGATTTACATGTGGAATCTTCAATGTTAGAGATAAGAACATATGTAATCTTCTCCCCTATTAGGCGTTATGTAAGAAAAAAAACAAAATAGGCAACTTCTACAGTATGTTAATCTCCTACTTAGAAAGAATAAGCGGATTAAAGAAACTGAAATTAGGCAAATCGGATACAATAGAAAAGATAACACGGCCACAACCTTCGGCGCACGAACTATGACTAGAATTTCACAATGGAATGTCCGAACAATGCGAGAAACATCAAGGCTTGCCCAAGTAGAAAAACAAATGGCAGAATATAGAGTACAAATTATGGATTTAACTGAAATTAGATGGAATGGAAATGGTGAAATTATCACGGCTAATGGAAACACTCTGTTCTATAGCGGTAAAGAAATAGGTGGAACAAACGGTGTGGGAATAATAATAGCTGGAAGGATGTGTAACTCTCTGTATAACTGAAAAGCCGCATCAGATAAGATTATTGCAGCCCGTTTCGGATGTAAAATTAAAGATATCTCCCTAGTACAATGTTATGGACTAACAGAAGATGCCGATGATATAGCGAAAGACAAGTTCTGCGAACAGCTCACCTATACTCTCAACACTATCCGGAAAGGCGACATCTTGATTCTAATGGGCGACTTAAATGCAAAAGTGGGAAATCAAAATTCTGGGTTAGAAAACATAATGGGGAAACATGGAGGCGGAATAAGGAACAAGAACGGAGGAAGGCTTATCGAGAAATGTCAAACGTTTCAACTAACCATTGGCGCACTATCTTCCTCCTTAAGGAAATTCATAAATGCACGTGAACCTCACCACATAGGAAAATACATAACCAAATAGACCATATATGTATAAGTAGAAAGAAAAGAGGGTACAAAAGGTACAAAGAAAAGAGAACAAACGTCATGGATATCTAAAAACACATGGGACCTCATATCACAGCGGCAAGAGGCGACGAAAAAGCTAGAAAGCGGAATTGTCACTCAAGAGCAACACAAAGCGCTAGCAAGGAAAGTAAAACATGCCTCCAGAAGAGACAAGAGAAAATTCCTTGAGAAACTCGCCTCAGATGCAGAAACAGCTGCAGGACAAAATGATATGAGAAAACTCCACCAAATTGTGAATCAACTCACCAACAAAAAGAGCTCAGCATCACATCCCATAAAATATAAAAGTGGCAGAGAAATAACTAATACCCAACAGCAAACAAAAAAATGGAGAGAACATTTTCAAGAAATTAGCAACATTGTAATAAACGAAGCAGAAGAAACACCACTAGCGGAAAACAACACAACCAATCTATGTATTAGCACTTCCACACCAACTATGACTGAAATCAAAGAGGCCATCACCAAGCTAAAAAGAAGCAAAGCAGCTGGGTCTGATGGTATTCCAGCAGAAAGTCTACAAGCTTGCCAAAATACATCAGCCGAACTTCTGAAACCTCATATCATAGATGCATGGGAAAATGAAAGGCTACCTCCATCTTGGTAAAAGGGTACAATAGTCAAACTACCGAAGAAATACACTACACGATACAAAATCATATCAACTATCATACACGGTAGATTACAAGAGAAAATTGAACCAGAGATACGCGACGAGCAAGCGGACTTCTGCCCTCACAGGAGCTATGTAGACTAATCAAACACGCTCAGGATCATCATTTAGCAATCAATTGAATGACGGACTCCACCTGCTATTCGTGGACTTTAAGAAAGCCTTCGACACTGTAAAAAGGGTTGCCGTATGGAGAGTATTAAAAGAGAAAGGCGTACCATGCAAAATAATCCAGGTAATAAGAGAACTGTACGAAAACTCCGAATTGACGGTCACTCACAACCAGATAATCCTATAAGTCCAGTTATGAATCAAAATCGTTCAAATTTTGTACATTCGTTTTATATTAGCTGTAAATTATTTTAAAACTTAGAAACCTAAAAATTTGACACCCCCTCCCACTTTTTCGATATATGCTATGTAGTCTACCAGGAAAATGCAATGAAAAAAAAATTAATTTTTTCATTTTATATTTTTTTATTTTTAATGTTAATTTGTGAAGGTAACACAAAAAGAAAGTAATATTATAAAATTTTTAGTATAAAGAAATAATGTTTTAAAGAGAACAAAAAATAAAAATTAATAAATAAAAAAAAAATACAAAAGAAAAATAATTGTTTATATACAAAAATTAAATTCAAATCAAAAGGAAAATAAATTAAATTCAAAATTCATTCAAGAAAGAAACAGTAATATTTCTTATAAGATATAACATCAAAAAATTTAAGGAAACAACGTTAATTATTTTTTCCATTAGTGTGATATAACACATTGCATTTCCTTGCATGTAACGGTACTTTGCACTTAATACACATTGTTGAGCATTTCATATGGCACTCTTTGCAAGTAAGCTGTTTTATTTTTCCTTCGTTTCGAGGAATTTCGTCCAACAGGTGGTCCATTCTATCATATCGAACATTCGTTGAAAAAAATGAAGTATTTCCTCTCTTGATAGGCTCCTTTCCATATTTGGTTAACAAATTTGTTGCAATAATGCGTCTAAAAGCCAAATGGTCTAATTTTCTACCAAGATTTTTATGTAATTGCCACGCATTTTGCTCTGCTAAATCTAAGCAATGGGAAAATATTAGATAGTACCACTTTTTACCGCGTATGGAAACCCTATATAAGCTAATATTTTGATCAGCCCTGTCCACTCCGCCCATGAACTGATTATAGTTGTGAATAATATCTGGCTGCTTGAACGTTAAATATTTTTTTTCCTTACCAGACCAGCGAGAAGTGGTATGTGTAGGTTCTACTCCATGAATAGATTAAGCAATATTGACCATATTGTTGTCATTGTAACAACACACTAATATGCCATTTGTGGATTCATAATCGTACCATCCTCTTTGTTCCTTTGAAACGACTTTTTTTTTAGGTAAAGGACAATTTACTAGACGGTTTTCTCGAATTGTTCCAGTAGCTTTAAAACCCCGCACTTTTAGCACTTCTAATAATGGTAAAGATGTAAATAAATTATCAAAATACAGGTATACTTCTTTCATGTTTCTTATATTTAGTTGATCAATATAAGTCTGTACGACACTAGCACCGAGTCCCCCTTCTTTATATTTGTCATCAGCAAAGGTACCAGCACCTTGATATGGTTCAAACCAAACAATGTATCCTTTATGAGTAGATCCAACCCAAAACTTATATCCATATCGAATTGGTTTTGCATGAATGTATTGTTTACAATTATGTTTGCCGTAGTATGGAACCATTTGCTCATCTACGCTATGTTGTCTGATTTTTGGTGCATGTTCAAGAAATTTTTTATTAAGCAATTTGATTAGAGGTCTAAGTTTAGCAAATTTGTCCTTTTTGTCCAACACATTATTATCTACGAAATGAATATTGGAAAATATGAAATTAAATCGATCTCTTGACATTGCTTCTGAAACCAATTCATTTCTGCCATCTTGGGATATCTCCCAATACATTCATCGCCTGCTTACCGTGGTATACCCACTAAGTAATAATATACCCAAAACTACTTTAATTTCAGACGGAGAGATATTTCCCACCTTGTTTTTTCCTTTAGAATAAAGGAAAAAACAAGTTTTCCACCTTTAGAATAAATGTTCGAAAATTTTACAATAATAGCAATAAATTCTTCATCAATAAATATTTCAAAAAGCTCCATAGGTGAGGTGAATCTCTTTTTGATCAATATTATCTTCTACATTTTGATAAATTGGTAAATCAATTTTTTCCCATTTCCTTGAATGTATATTTTTGTTTGTAAGATTAGTGCGAATAACAGCAGTTCCAGTTAAAAGAACAGGAGGTAAATTAGCTAAATCAATATTCTCCTCGTCACCAGAATCTTCATCTGTGAGCTCGTTGTTTGCACTGTCTCCAGGTATCATACTAATATCAAAAAAAGTCGCCTGCTGAAAGTTCATTTCCAAAATCCAAAATCCAAAATTTCATTTAAAGTTAGCCCACTGACAAAAAACAAAATGAAATATATTTTGTTAAAAAAGTTGCCTATATTTTCCTGGTAGACTACATGTAGTGTACACAACTTCCAACAGTTATCTTTGGCGTTAAAATATTTTTTCTGATTTTTTAAAAACCAATATAGTTTCTTGTGAATATTTCAATCATGTTTGCAAAGAGAAATAGAAAAAAATATAACTGTTAAACTAAAGCTTACCTTATTTTATTCATCTTAGCTAAAAATAATATTTGCAAAATTCTGACACTTCAACACTTTAAAACTCTTAACTTGACTAAAATTAAAAATGAACTTGAACAAAAAATCTCAAGGCCTACATTTCTAAATATAATTTATTGCATAAAAACATTAACATTTGAAAAAGGCAGTGCAATATTGACAGCAATTATATATAGACTACATGTAGTCTACTAGGATAATCTGGGTTAATATGCAGTTAAATAATGGTTAATAATTACCAAAGTATATCTATTGGTAATAATAACTAATGAAAATCTTTATTTACGTTAACCTAATGCAATTTTTTACATTTATTAAAACTCATTTTTTACAACTACCTAAACAATAAAAACCATTAGTAAAAGTAGGTAAAATATATGTTACTTCATTTCAAAACCATTCTGTTATTGAAATTCCTGCAAGAGAAAATGAACGTAACATTGTATAGGTATTTTTACAATACTTTTAGGCCCAACCTTGTTACTGTGTCTATGTATTGTGTTAATACAAAGTATAGGAATATTTAAAATTTGCTGCATAGTGAGATTTCATATGCCAAATCGTTTCATATCAGTTTTTTGTTTTCTTTTCACATGATAAAATCTTATTACTATCTATTTCTTTCAATTTTGTTGTTTTTTTGGGTAGCATAGAAATTTTTGGTCACGTGGTGAGAGTGGCCCACCTTATTATAATAGATAATCTTTGCTTAAGAGAGAATCTACTTTTCTTAGCTTCACATCCACTGTGTATAGCGCAAACATATACGAAAAAAAACAACACTACATATATATATATAATTATATATATAATGTAATTTTATTTGGGTGCCAAAATGAATGCGTTTATGTGTAAGTATAATAAATTATGCTGCCCATACACGGCGGACCAGGTTTTAGAACAGCTAGAATGTATGTATGTAAATATGATTAGAATCTAAAGATGGAGTATGGTTAATGGTTATATTATAATTGTTTTTACTTTTTTGAACAAAACAAAATAATAATTTAATTTTATTATATTTAGTCATCTAGTGTTAATATACATACGATGCTTTTTTAATTCAAAAAATATTTCTATTAATAAGAAAATTCTATAATACATTGTCGTTTTATTGCAGGAATTCATTTGCTCGGAAAAACAAATGTCAATTGTCAATGTCAATTGTCAACCACACCAATACTCAATAGAATATGAATGGAATATGAAATATATAATTATATATTTTTCCCTTTTTTTTTTAAACAAAACAAAATAATAACAATTTTTTTCTCTTTGCTCTTCTTTTTCATTTGCTTTTCTCTTTGCTTTATTAGTATTTACTGTTTAGAATTATAATTGAAGTTGGTATTGTTTGGTATTGGTACATATGCAGTAGAATTAAAATTAAGAGTAAAAGAATATTGTTTAAAAATCAAACCATTTCTTTTCATATTTTTTTGTCTCTTTTCTTGTTAGTATTAGTAGTATTCAGCAAGAAATTAGAAGGAAATTGGTGTATTATTAAGTAAGTAATATTGTGATTGTGTGTACTCTAAAATTTAAAAAAAGGCACGCGAATAGCAGCAGGAGATTTTCTTTAATTATATTAAGATGTGAAGAGAAGTTACTAATTTTCTTTGTTTTTAAACTGACTACGTAGTTTCCAACATAGCAACTATGTTGCTAAATAAAAATTAATTTCGGCTGTTATAGCTGTTCGTAGAACTGAGTTCATTATTTAAATCCAATTTTCGATTTACATTTTTATAAAATGTTGTTGAATTTTTAAATTGTTTATTCTTTTCATTATTATTAATTATTATTTAAGGTATTTCATTATTTTTTTATTTATCCTGTAGTTGATAATTTGTAGAATGACGTTTCAGCAAAAATGATTTAGTAACTTTTAAATTTAGAAACATTGTTTTGACGTTGTATGAAAATTTACAATTTATTTTAAAAAGGAAATTCCACATTTTGTGTAGTAAAAAAAACCAACTGTGTCAAAAGAATGTTACTACTTATTCACCTTTTTAAATGTATATATTTTGTGTGGTAAAAAAGACCAATAAGACCAAAGACAGATCTACAAAATGTTACTACTTATTTACCGTTTCAATTGCTTCGACAAATTTTTGTAGTGGGGGTTTGGAGACTTTCGGGGCTGGTCCAGCGAATTGAGCGCGGCATGCTTGGTTAATACCGGGCGTAAATCCAGTAGGGTGGGTTACGAAAAAAAAAATGAAGCTCAATCTCCCTTACAAAAATATAATGCATGCCTTTTTGGACATCACTTCGTTCGGGTGACCAAGGCCTGGATTAATTTAACCCAATATAGTCTAAAACAATATTTTCCTTATTTGGGCTCTTGCCCCCATTATTTCTCTGTCGTTCACATCCGAGTCTTCTTTCGGTCTCTGTTCCTACAAAATCTTCATATACTCATGATGCTTTTTTTTCATAAAAAAATACAAAAATATAATGAACAATTACAAAACTTTAAATTAATTTTTTTTTCTTAATTCAGTATTTCTTATATTAATTACAAACCAAATCCATGCTTATTCCCTAAGTTTCTTATCAGACTTATTCTTCTTTAAACTAAAAATACAGGTTTTTTTTTCTTTGATAAAATAACTTCCAACTGATCTTTTTTTGTTTTCTTCTTGAATTGTTTTTTTGCCTATTATATATAATATGTATGAATAATTATAAAACGTTTAATTAATATATAAAATTATTCAGACATAAATTATAATATAGGTATATAATATGTATTATTTTGATTTATTTATTTTTTGTGATTTTATTCATACGTTTAGTTTTTTTTTCTCCAACTTAATATTATTTCAGTTTTTATAAAAAAAAATTTTCTTTTAATTTTCAAATGCATATGATAGAGTAATGGTTAAGCTCGCTGATGATGCATATAATCTTTTTACTAACACTAATCATCGCAACGCAATCATCTTTGAGTTCGCTACTATCATCCCACTCTCGGGCAAAACTTACAATAATGAAATTTTATCTGATTTCCATAATGCTGACTACCAAAGCATTAAAAATGCTTTATCATCTACTAATTTTTGAAACATTTTTGAAGCTGTTATGAGCCTTGACACAAAGAAGCGTGCTGGACCTGACCTATTCCCTCCACTTTTCTTATATAACTGTGCTCATTATCTAATTACTTCTCTTCCTTTCATTTTAAAAAGATTGCTTTCGAATGGTGTTTTCCCACTTGTGTGGAGATCCTCTTATTTAACTCCCATCTACAAAACAAGTAAAAGATCATCAGTAGAAAACTATCGAGATATAGCCATTCTATCTACTATTCCAGAATTATTCGAAAAAATTTTTGTCGATAAAACTACTCCTGTAATAAATGCCAAACTTGATGAGAAAGGCTATCAAGTTGATGCAATTTACACTGATTTTAGATCTATACACTTCGATAGTGTAGATCTATACATTTTGCTAAACAAAGTGCTATATTGTCCAATATAATCGAGGTTATTTCTGGTGTACCACAAGACAGCCATTTAGAGCCACTTTTATTCTTATTAAAAAACAAGGTAGAATGTAAACCAACGGTTTTTAAAAGCGCACATTTCCAAAACTCAATACAAACTGTTTAGAAGTGTGACTTGCACAAAAATTTGAAAATTTCATGTAATAAGAAAAAATGTGAAAATAGGACATTTTTGAAATTTTGAAAGGCCGTAAGACCGGAATCCAATATAACTAAGGAAAGCCGTTACCACACGTAAAAAAATATTATTGAACCTTTAATTTTCAGGTCTTGCCGAAGAAAAATTTTTACACGTGCCTAAGTTACAGGAGTCTAAAAATAGCAAATTTTCAATTTTTAAGGCGTAATAACTCTTAAAGAGGGGGCACTACCAAACATTTTTCTTACGAAACTTATACTAATTCTAAAAGTTCTTTCTTGTCTCAAAATTTCAGGTTCCTATCTAAAGGCGCACCGGAGTTATGAAAAAAAAAATTTCATGCAAAATGTGGTTTTGACATAACGGTAAATTTAAATAGTAAATTACAAAATATTACATAATATTGATACTGTTTTATATAGATAATAAAATTTTCGATCTTTTAGCGGTTTTAGATTGCAAAACTATTACGCAGAGCCTGAGATATATACATGTGAAAATGGGGCTTTTTCGCAATTTGGAAGAGCTGCAACTTTGGAACCTTCTACAACTAAAATAAACCTTTAACACACGTAAAAATATATTACTGTAGCTTTAATTTTTATATCTTACAGAAGTAAAATGTGTGCAGGTTCCTAAGTTACAGGTGTTTTAAAATAGCAAATTTTCAATATTTAAGCCCTAATAGCTCATAAACAGGGGGTGGTTCAAAAAAATTTTTTGAGCAAACTTATACTAATTCTAAAAGTTCTTTCTTGCCTCAAAATTTCAAGCCTCTATCTAGAAGCGTGCCGGAGTTATGAAAGTAGAAAAATCATGCAAAATTTGATTTTCACATAAGGGTCAATTTAAATACTAAATTTAAAAATATTGGATAATTTTGATATTAATTTACAAAGTTAAAAAAAATACCTGCCGAATGACGTTTTCAGATTGAAAAAATCGTAAACAGAACATAAGATATATGCATTTAAGAATAGGGCTTTTTCAAAGTTTGAGGGGCTGTAGCTCCGTAATGGATGGGGCTACATGAAAAAGTTGTTCCACAAAATTATTTTTTTTATGAGACCTACCCATGGTTAAAATTGTTTTTCTCTATCTTTAACGGTGTAGAAGTTTTGTAAACAGACGGACGGACGGACGGACAGAGTGAAACTAATAAGCACATTTTTTCAAAATTTTTTTGGAAATGTGCTAATAATTATAATAATTCATTATAATTATTTTATATATTTATTTCTGATCTTTCAGAATATTTGGGTGCCATCCTCCCGTTGCGTTTGCTGACGATCTAAAAATATATCAAGTCGTAAACAATAGTGCTAACGCAGCTTTACTTCAATCAAGCTTATCATCATTACATGGTGCACAACCAACAAATTAGAGCTCAATATTCAGAAATGCAAGATAATCAGTTTTACCCGTAAATGTTCTTCTTTTGTGTACGACTACAAAATAGATAATCTAATACTTGAAAGGTTGTTTAGTATTACTGATCTCGGAATTCTACTTGATAGTAACTTTATTCTGCACTATGATCACTTAATTTCAAGAGCAAATAAAATGTTAGATTTCAATAAGAGAAGAGCAAAAGAACTTACTGACTTAGCTGTGGCAAAAACTATATATTGTTCGCTAGTTCGTTCCTTATTAGAATACGGTAGCATTATAGGGGATCCAGCTTTTCAGGTTCATTCTAACAAAATTGAATCAGTTCAGAAACAGTTTCTTCTATTTCCATTAAGAAACCAATATAACGCTTCAGACTTTTTAAACCTTCCTAGCTACACAACAAGACTTAAATTTTTAAACATGCTCCCCTTATCTTCACGTAGACAAAAATTTTCATCATGTTTTACTTTTGACATTTTAAATAATAATATTATTATCCAATCTCTTAATTATATATTTTTTTTATTTTTTTTTAATGCATTTTTCTGTACACAGCCTTTCCTGTTCAGGCGTGGCTGTAAATGTCGTAAGGGGGCATAACTTTTACGACGTGTGTGGGATTCGAACCGACACTCCCTCGGTGTCTACAGCGTATTTTATACGCTCGTATCCACTAGGCCAAATATAAACATAGTACAGAAAACGGAAGAAATGAACGGATAAACAGATGTTGTATTACATTCATTAAAATCAGTTTTTTTTTTTTCTTTTACGAGAGTTAGTGGAAAACTCGAAAGTCACCCAGAGGAACTACACGTGCTTCCTCATCGTAGTGTTGGACTTTAACCAATCAAAACCACCCCCGTTTTAAAACCAAACTTTAGGATGCAACCTTTAATACAAATGTACAGTTTGGTTTTGGGGCAACCAACTGAAACCACATATTTTTTATCCAAGAGGTGATCTTCATGATCGGGATCCTAGTGCTATTTTGGACAAGTTGAGAAAGGTGGAACAGTGTGAAAAATAGTTCAACTTGTTTCCCAATTGAGTTTTAACTCGGGGAGATGTTGCTAGAAAAATGAAGCCAGTCCCTGTTATGAATGTTGAAATCTCCCGCCAGAACAATTTCAGTTTCTGGAGATGCGTCCAAAATTTCATTGATCTGGTTCGACAGGTTTTCAATTTCCATAGCAGTTTCTTGTTCATTTGAGTTGGGCGATCTGTATAGGGAACAGAAATTTATGATATGCTTTCCAACGAGAATTTTGACCCAAATGTAATAAAAAGTTGGGCTAGAACATTTATATTTTGGAAGTCTGTTGAAATCGATGTTATTTTTTATATAGACATCGATACCTCTTTTGGGTACGAAGTGTGAAATAAGTGAGTAGCCGGTAACATTAAAGTTATCATTGTGGTTACTGACTTGTGTTTCACTTAGGGCTACTGACTTGTGTTTCACTACTGGTTTAATTGAACTAAGATGGCAATCGACGGCATGAAAATTCGTTTGCAATCCGCGTATGTTACAGAAATTAACATTACTATTGGTAATTTTGATGGAAAAAATTAATATAAAACAAAAGTTAAAATAATAAATAATAATATTAAAATTGAAATCTAGTTTAAAATTAAAATCAAATGCAAAATTAAAATTAAAATGAAATCAGAGTTGAAATTGTAATTAAAATCAAAATTAGACTTAAAATCAATTCTAAAATTAACCAAGATCAAAATCTGACTTAAAAAAAATTAAAATATGTAAATTAAGATTAAACTAAAAATTAAAATTAACAAAAATTTAAATTTATTCAAAATTAAAATCAAAAGTAAAAGTGCATGATTTAAATAAACCGAACTTGACAACACTTTAAAATAAATTACTATCAATGTCAATATCAATACTTTATATCAACATTAATACTTTTCAATATTTTGCATTGAGTGAGCAAATTGTTTATAACAACGTTTAACAGTTTTTAACATACACTTTTAAGTGACCTTATTGAACGCAGGTACAAGCAAAGCCTCATCAAAAGCAAAACTTACCACCAGAAATTAATCAATTAAGTTACGGTAATAACTGTTGTGGCATTAAAAAAAAATTGAGCGGATTGAGAGTCAAAGAATAACACCAGCATCCATCATACGTGTGGGAGGGAAATAGATATAATTGCTTTGTTTACGACAAGTTCATATTAAGATGAAATAAATAAAAAAAGAAAAGTAAATTAATGTAAACAAAACCAACCGAGCGCGTTTAATTATGAATTTCAATTTGAATCAGAAAAATTAAAAGTTATTTAAATTTAATATAATTCGAGAAAAAAAAAAATAAATAAAAAACAAATCAAAAAAAAAATAAAAAAAAATTAATGTAATTAATTTATCTATTTATATGCGAAAAAAAAATAAAAACAAAATTTGTATGTTGTTTAATAAATTGAATTAAGAATACTTATCTTTCCACCATTGAAGTGCAGCCATATAATTTTTAGTTTATTACACTACAATTTTAAATAATTTTAAGTGAAGAAAAAAAAAAAAAATAAATAACACATTAATTAAAAAAGTTCACTAGTTTAATTTAATTTTTATAATTTTAGAAAAAAAATATAAGTAAAAAAAAAAGTTGACATAAAAAAGTTTTTTAGTAATTAAAAAGAAGTGTTGTCACTTCAAAGGTTAGAAAGAAAAATTTCCAGAAATACCTTCAAAAACACTTTACATCAACACTTTTTCAATTTACTGACCTCAGTAACCTAAACTGACCTAACTGACCTAACTGACCTAAATTCTTACCAATTCATAAATTTACTTTTCATAAATTTATTCAAATGTTATATTATAATTTTTTGTATTCATTTTCACAAAAAAGTCATTGTAATATAATTACATAATAATGCTGATAGCTGATAGCTGATAGGTACTGGCATGAGTCACCATATGCTGACCGAATGTTATGAAGTAGGGCAAATGTCTAACTTTGTGGCGGATAGACGACCGTAATGCGCAACTAATAGCGCTAAGTTTTTGTCCCAGGTATTTTGCTTGTCTTTCAAATAGGCTCTTATACCGGCCATTATTGAGCTGTTCACTCGTTCGGAAGCATTGCACTGGGGCGCATATACTCCCGTTTTAACGTGATTTATTCCATATTTTACCATAAGGGATTCAAATAAATTTGAACTAAAATGCCGACTGTTATCGGAAACAAGCTGTTCGGGTACCCCATATATGTGGAAGGCGCACTCCTTCAAGTAGCTGCATACTAAGCGAGAATTTATAGCCCTCAGTGGTTTCGTAAGAACGAATTTAGATAGATGATCAATGGCAAATTGGGGGACTTTATTTGTTTACACACTTCACAGTCTGTTACAAATTCTTTGACTTCTTTGACCATTTTTGACCAAAAAAAAAGCTGTCTGAGAAGGGTTTTACCGACTCCACCATGGTAGGCAGGGTGGGGTCATGTGCATTAGTTATTAAATCACTTCGGAAATCCGTTTCCATCGGAACCCACAGTTTCCACAAATAGACCACCTGGTCGGATTTACCCTGAGTAAAGCCGGTTTTTTCATAGACGAACCTATCCACAATTTGTACGTGCGGATGGATTTTATTATTTGAAAGGCATTTTAAAGCCTCATAATCAGGTGTATGAAATTCATTGGAATTATAGTCCAACTGGGGGGCGATAGAATATGGCGTGGCCACTTCGTCCGTTGACTAGATTCGGGACAGGGCGTCGGCGACTACATGTTCTGACCCGCGCCTATGTTCTACTGTGAAGGAAAATCCCTGTAATTTTAAACTCCAACGCGCTAGCCTATCCGAAAGGTCCTTTGTGGCTACTGTGAACTCCTTCCCTTCTATGTATGCTCAGATTTTCTCATACCTAACAGAGCCGCCAGACATTCCTGTTTGGTTACGCTACAGTTCCGTTAGGAAGAATTTAGCTTTTTGCTCATGTAAGCTATAGGTTGTTCATTACCATCGCTATCAAGTTGGGTAACGCATCCGACCCCATCTTTGCTCGCGTCGCATGAAAGAATGAAAGGTCGTGAGAAATCCTGACTTACTAGTACCGGTGCCGTCACCAAGGCCTGAAACGCAGACTCTGCTGCCAACAACTTTGTATGTAAGTATATTATATTATGCTGCCCATACACGGCGGACCAGGTTTTAGAACAGGTCTGAGTACTTGATAAGTTGTATCATGTGTGAGCATTTAACGTCATTTTAACATTGAGATTTTTTGATTTGAAAAAATAATAAACTGACCACTGAATTCTGAAATTGAAATTTTGTGTATATTCGCATACCCAAATTAATATTAAATTTACTTGAATAATACTTAGTAATTTTTCTCTTCAAATCGTTTTGTTTTAATTTTTAGTGTTTTTCGTGCATGATAAATTCTTATTACTATCTACTTTTTACATTAAAATAAAAGTAAATTTTTGTAAAGGTATATATGCAACTACGTATTGTAAATTGTAATAGATATACTTTGATTTTAAAATTCTAAGAGATTCCATTTAACAAAGAAATATATGTATGTATGTAAATATAATTAGAATCTAAAAAGTGAGTATGCTTAATGGTTATATTATGATTGTTTTTACTTTTTTGAACAATACAAAATAATAATTTGAATTTATTATATTTAGTCATGTAGCAGTATATATTTTCCTCTTTTTTTTTTTAAACAAAACTGAATAATAACAATTTTTTTCTCTTTGCTTTTCTTTTTCATTTGCTCATTCATTTGCTTTTCTCTTTGCTTTGTTAGTATTTACTGTTTAATAATTAATATTGTGTTATTATTTGTGCGTTAATATATTTTATAATACGATTATAATATCGTATGTAAATGTACATTATGTACATTATCGTATATAATTGGAGTTGGTATTGGTACATATGTAGTAGAATTAAAATAAAGAGTAAAAATGTATTGTGTTAGAATCAAACCATTTCTTTTCATATTTTTTTGTCTCTTTTCTTATTAGTATTAGTAGTATTCAGCTAGAAATTAGAAGGAAATGGGTGTATTATTAAGTAAGTAATATTGTAAATGTGTGTGCTCTAAAATTTAAAAAAAGGGCACGCGAATAACAGCAGCAGGATATTGTCTTTTATTATATTAAGATGTGACTAGAAGCTACCAATTTCCTATGTTTTTAAACTAACCACATTGTTTCTAGCATAGTACTTTGTTGCTAAATAAAAATTCAATTCGGCTGTTATAGCTGTTCGTAGAACTGAGTTCATTATTTAAATTAAATTTTCAATTTAAATTTTTATAAAATGTTGTTGAATTTTTATATTTTCTTTATTATTTTCATTATTATTAATTATTATTTATGGTATTTCATTATTTTTTTGTTTATCCTGTAGTTGATAATTTGTAGAATGACGTTTCAGAAAAAATGATTTAGTAACTTTTAAATTTAGAAACACAGTTTTGATGTTGTATCAAAATTTACAATTTATTTAAAAAAGAAAATTCCACATTTTGTGTGGTAAAAAAAACCAATTGTGTCGAAAGAATGTTACTACTTATTCACCTTTTCAAATCTACATATTTTGTGTAGTAAAAAAGACCAATAAGACCAAGGACGAATCGACAAAATGTTACTACTTATTCACAGTTTCAATTTTGCACATTTTGTGTTGTAAAAGTGACCAATGGCATCGACAAATTGTTGTAGTGGAAGTTTGGAGACTTTCAAGGCTGGTCCAGCGAATTGAGCGCGGTATGCCTGGTTTATACCAAGTGTAAGCCCAGTAGGGTGGGTTACGAAAAAAAAAGACGCTCATTCTCCCTTACAAAAACAGAATGCAAACCTTTTCGGACATCACTCCTATCGGGTGACCTAGGCCTAAACTAATCTACGGTTACGGGGATGGCGGAACTATAGCCCGCGGGCCGAAAGTGGCCCTCGACAGCTATTAATTTGCTTGGGCCACATCAGTAGATAGGTAGGCACTTGGGCCAGACAGGTCAGTAGGTCAAGGGCACCCTGAAGTAGGTCAAGGTCACCCAGAAGTAGGTCAAGGTCACCCGGAAGGCCAGACAGGAAGTATGTCAAGGTCATTTTAAAAGTAAGTCAGACTGGCGGCGATCGTCAGTTGTTTATAAAGATTGTATACTTGGTTTAAGTAATAGGTATGCAGGAAAATAGTAGGAAAAAAAAAATGCTTTTTCATACAATGTAAAGAGAAAAAAAATGTACCTATACGTTTCTTTAAAATTTAAAAAAGTGCAAACTGGTTTTTTACATCTTAGATGAAGAATCAACAAAATTAATGCAATTTTGAGATGCATTTTTTTTCTTTTTTTCTGGTTTTTTCTTTTTTTTATGAAGTATTTAAAGAAGAGGAAATAAAAACCATTAATTAATTGCGAGTATCACCGTATAAGATTTTATTGTTATGTAAGAATGTTGACAAAAATATGAATAAAAAGAAAACAAACAGAAAATCAAAAATATCTAACATGTGGTTTAAGTAATAGGCGTAAATGGATATAGTACGAAAAAATGCGTTTTTATAAAATGTAAAGAGAAAAATTTAAACAAATTAAGTGTACCTATGCGAATTTTTAAAATTAAAAGAAAAAAGTGCAAAGCTGGTTTTTAAATCTGAATCAACCTTGACCAAATTGATATTTTGAGATGAATTTTTTTCTTTTCTTTTTTGTTCTGATGAAATATTTAAAGAAGAGGAAAGAAAAAATTATTAGTATTTTAAGATTTTATTGATATGTAAGAATGTAGAACAAAAAAGATGTATTCTTATGTTGTGTTAAAAAAAAAAAAATAAAACAAATTTATTTATATGTTTGAAATAATTTTTTATTTAAAAATATTTTACAATTTTATAGAAATCTGTGCTGTTTTAATCTAACATTTTTTCTTTTAAAAGATACATATATACATTATAACAATTTTTAACAGCACATCTGAAATTGTTGTTTAATAAGTGTATAGGACAATTTGATTTAAAGTTATCAATCTTTTGTATGGCAAGTTTCTGCTTAAATCTTCTATTTTATCACTGCCAATGTACTTTTGAAGGAATAGTTTTTTTTGTTCTCCTTTAACATAAATTTTTTCAGCTGACTCTAAATAGTGTTTTAATATGCATTTTACATCTAAATATTCAACTAGACCGTTATTCCATTTAAGTCCATTTATTTTATTTTCGCAATACTGGTTATTATATTTCATATCCGGACTAAGTTCCTCTGAGGGGTACGGTGCTTTGAAGTGATAGACAGTTGGAATTAAACTTCCTTTTTCAAGTATGGCTAATTCTTTTAGGAAATATTGCTTTTCATTTCCTTGTAAAAATTGTAGGTCAACTATGAGAACTCGTTTAACCATGTCGACGGTTTGTGTAAGAATACTCATTAGAATAAATAAATTTACATTTATATTCACTTCGGCAAAAGAGCTGTTCATATAAATATAGGTTAACAGTGCTATTTTTAACTAATACAACTATGCTATTTCATCCATTTACAATGATGGTAGCGGGGCCATCATGCTGTGGTAAAACCACTTTTATTCATAATTTAATAAAGTATAAAAAAGAAAATATACAACCACATATTAATAAAATTATTTGGTGTAATCCAGACAAAAATGCCGTTCCAAAATATTTAAAAGATGTGGAATATAGTAACACTATTCCGGATTTTAATGACAATAAAGAACCTTTGTTAATTATTATCGATGATATGATGTTAAATTCCCATGATAAGTATGTATGTGATTTATTTACTAGAGGATCACACCATAGAAATTTATCTGTAATATTTATAACACAAAATGTTTTTCACCAGGGTAAATTTTCAAGAGATATTTCGCTTAACTGTAAATATCTAGTACTTTTCAAAAATCCAAGAGATAAATCGCAGATATTACCTCTAGCTCGCCAAATATATCCCAATCAAATCAAAGCATTTGAAAAAGTATATAATGAAGTGACGTCAGAACCATACGGGTATATATTAATAGATCTTACTCAAGACGTTAATGATATATTTCGATTAAGAAGTGATATATTTGGAAAAGGTTTGTGTTTTTGTACAAGAGATCAATTAGAACAATTTGGCAAAGAATATGAAACGTTTGAAGGTCAACCGTCATATATTGCACCTATTAAAAAGCTCTAAACCGAAATTTCAGAAAGTAATTATAAAACATTGTGACCCTGAAGTAATCAAAACATTTTGTGAAATTGCTTTAAATATTTTAAAAGGTAATTGTAATCTAAGTAAAAAATCAACAACCCAATTACAAAAGTATAAAAAGGAATTGAGATCCCTCATTTGCCGCCAAAAATCTATAAATAATAAAAGAAAAATCATTATTCAACGTGGTGGATTTTTACCTACACTTCTTGGTGCAGTACTATCAGCGATAATCGGAAATTTTATAAAATGAATAATACAACATTTAACAAAATGATTATACTAAAACCCGAGATTTATGAGAAAATGAAACAAAATGCAGACTTTGAATTAAATGAGTTGGATAAAAATATGAAAAAAATATTGTTAAATAAATATCTAACAGACACTCAAAAATGGTATTTATACAGACAAAATTCATTTAAAATAAGAAACAAAAATAGAGTACTTCCTAGAAATAAAGAGGAGAAAGTAAAAATTACGGAAACAAAAGGTACTCAAACTCGTGCAAAACCAATGTATATAGATGCGGAAGCTCAATCGCATTATCCTGAATATAAGAATGTACGAATACAAGTTGTTCCTGAAGAAGAAGAAGTATATGAAAAAGAAGCTGATGACGAAGTATTTGATGATGAAATTCAGGAAAATGTTTTAACAAAAGCATTGTCAGCTGCTTCAGTTGGAGAACCCCTTAGAAAAAGAAAATCAATTAGAAATCAAAATGTACAAATTTTTGAAACTGATACAGGGGACATTATAACTGTTCCTTTAGATAGCCCAAGCCCACCAACGAAAAAAGAAAAAACTATAAATAGCAAAGAGTTGAATAATTCATCAAGACGTGTTTTAAGGTCAGCAGTAGGTAATACTCAAACAGAACTTAATTTTCCAATTCGTAAGAATAAATCCGCAAGCTCATGGACAACATACAAGTAAGTGATGAATTTTATGCCACTTTACTCAGTGATTCATCTATGAACTATTATCCAGAAAATTCATTATCATCTTTTACAAATAAAATGAATAAATACATGTGTGATTCAAGGTGGAAAGTCGGTATTTCAGAAATATATGTTAATGATTTCGTTCCAAATGTGTATGGTGAAGAATGGGAAAAAAGTACTCAAATATTTATTAAAGGTATGCAGAAAGATATGATAGGGGTTGGAACATCATATATTCCATACATAGAAAAACAAATGATATGCGACTGGAAAGTTCGCCCACTTAATAGGTTTACAAGAAAAGAAGTTGAACGACAGTTGATTTGGGGAATTTTTAATTTTATAAACGATGAAGTTCATTATACACAACCAATAAAAGCTGAGGAGATGCCTAAAAATTTAAGTTACACCAGAATATGTGTTACTAAGCCTAAAATAGATATAAAAATAAGAGCAAATTACGCTTATACCCTCGAAGGACTTTTGACAACATATTTCAATCAAGTATCTTTTAAAGTTACAGATTTTAAAAAATATAAATCACGTGTAATAGAAGCTTTCAAAACTTTTATAGATAGTGTACAATTGATTCCCATTAGTAAACCAGATATGTTTTTTATATACACAGATATAATTGAACCGCAAAAACTAGGTGATAAAGATATAAGGTGTTTAAGATCTGTTAACATACAAAATTCTTTCACTGATACTGTAAAAGAATTCAGTAATATTCAATATTGCAATGTGGAGAAATCATTTAATAACATTTCATTACTTTTATGTGATAAATATGGATACAAAATAAACTTTTCCAATAGTTCAATTCCAACAAAAATTGTATTACATTTTAAAAAAGTATAAATAAAAGCGATTTTACAAAACTATATATTATGTTATTTTATTCATTATGGAGAGAGCGTACTACAAATATTATTTAGTTCAATCAGGAAAAGGTCTTGAGGATATTGGTCCTTTGTTACACTCAATTGTACCTTACCAAAGGGGACGAGGGTTAGGGAGCTTTTTCGGTGGTCTTTTTAGATATTTAAAACCAATATTTACGTCTGGAGCTAATATATTTAAAAAAGAGGTTATTAACTCTGGTATTAATGCATTATCTGATATTGCCACAGGGGCAAATGTAAAAGAAGTGGTTCAAGATCGAAGTAAAGAGATAATGAAAAATGTAAGACGAGGTGCAGGTCGGAAACTCAATGAAATGTATGGACAAGGAAAAAGAAAACGAAGAAAATCTATAAAAAGACCTCTCATTAATAATTTAAATTATTTTACGTCGAAGCGACGCAAAGTTAATAACAAAAACAAACAAAAAGATATTATGAAAAGATGATAAAGAATCATCCCCTGATGCAGAATATGTTACAAAAAAAATTTAATCATGAAAAAAATTTAATAAAGTTATTAATTCCAAATTTTTTATATTTAATAATGAACATAATACAATTTTGTGTTTTTTGTTCATACATATGAAATGTGGTGTTTTTGCTACATTACAGCTACTTAAGCGTTTTCATATTTTTCTTCTATCATTTCGATTTGTATCGAACTTCTAACGATATACAAAAACCTGTAATTAAATAAAATTAAATTCAGACAAAATATATCAGTTAAATTTTTGCCCATACTTAGTAAAAAAATTTCGGTTAATCCTCCTTTAAAAACAAATAATTTTTTATGACAGAAATGTTGTATTCGAAATTAAAGTTTTATATAAGATAAGTAGTGTTTATTTTATTTTAAATTAAATAATTCGGTCTGAAAAAATGAGTAGTGAAGATAAGAAAAGAAAAAGGATTCGAAATATAGAAGTTTTATTAATGAAGAATGGAAATGGAAATATTGTTTTGCAATGTGCAATGACAAACCTATGTGCTTGTTATGCAATGAAAATGTTTCTGTACCTAAAGAATATAATATTTCGAAGCATTTCAATACAAAGTACAGTACTTCTTTTTATGTGACTCTGACCAAAGTAGAGAAAGAAGCACGAGCTAATCAGCTATTTAAGTCACTTAATGCACAACGCAATATATTTATTAGCAACATCTTCATAAAAATTAGCCACGAAAGCAAGTTATGCTGTGGCATTTAAAATTGCGTAAACTAACAAAACGTTTTCCGATGGCGAATTTATAAAAGATTGTGTATTGGCAATGTGTGATATTATTTCCACGGAAAGGAAAAAAGATTTTCAATCTGCGTCATTGTCGCAAAGGGTTATCGCCGAAATAATTGAAAAAATTGATGAAAACTTAACCTCAAATTTGTCAAAAAAATTTAAAAATTTAACATTCTTTTCTATAACAATGGACGAAAGTACTGATATAAATGATATTGCTCAGCTTTTAATATTTATTAGAGGTGTAGATGAGAATTTCGAGATCACAGAAGAGCTGGTTTCTCTGCAATCTATAAAGAGAACTACTACAGGTTTAGATATATTTGCAGAATTCAAAAAGCGCATAACGTCTTTAAATTGAAATATTAATAAATTGGTTAATATTACAACTGATGGTGCAGAAAAAATGATTGGAAAAAATATAGGTTTCAAAGGAACTTTTATGAAAGAATACCAAGAAGTTTCAGTTGTTTTTCTGCATTGCATAATTCAGCAAGATGCTTTGTGCAACGCAGCTCTTAACGTGAAAGAAGTTCTTGAGGTTATTGTATCTCTTGCCAATTTTATACGTTCCAGAGCACTCCATCATAGACAATTTCAAGACTTTTTACAATCTGTAGATGCTGAATATTCCGGCCTAATTTATTATACAAAAGTAAGATGGTTAAGTGCTGCAAAAGTATTCGAAAGAGTTTGGAACATAAAAAATGAAATTATTATGTTTCTTGAAAAACTTAACAGGAAAGAAAATTTTCCAACGATTGAAGATAATGACTGGATTTCTGATTTTGCTTTCTTCACCGATTTCTTCAATCATTTAAATAAGCTAACTATAAAACTTCAAGGGAAAAATCAATTTATTGATGTCCTGTGGAGTAGTATAAAGTCCTTTAAGTCCAACTCGTACTTTTCAAAAACCAGTTGCTTCAGAAAGATTTTACTCACTTTCCAAAACTTTTCACGAGAAATCTTACTGATAATAAATTACAACTATATGCGGAAAAGCTTACAAAATTATACAACGAATTCGAAAAACGTTTTGAAGATTTCAAATAATTAGAAACTGATATAAACATTTTTTCAACCCTATTTATTGTAAATGCCGAAGACGTAGAGCCTAAATATCAAATCGAATTAATTGAGCTACAAAATAACATCGAATTAAAACAAGTGTTTATAAATGTGTCAAAATTAGAATTTTATAAAAAATTTAACGAAGATTTATTTCCGAATTTAATTTTGCATGCTCAAAAAATGACGGCAATATTTGGTTCATCATACATATGCGAACAAGTATTCTCAACAATGAAGCTGAGAAAATCTTCAGTCAGAAATAGACTTACTGATAGTCACCTAGTTTCAATATTAAGAATAAGTTCCCAAATGGAGTCTTAATTTTGATCAAATCGTAGACAAGCATTCGCAATTTCATTTTCATTTCATCCTCTTCTAAAAAATAAGACTAATTAATTTTAATATTTTGTAAGATTTTAATTTTTTTAAATAAAATAAAAATTTATTTGTATTATTTTCAGGTTCTATACTGCCATCAGGAAAATGTATTAATTTCTATTTTTCATTTTATAAAATATATGTACGTACATATTTTAGGTGTACAATTTATTTAATCAATTTAATAAAAATAAATTAACTTAAATTTAATTAATGTCTTATACTTAATAATAGAAATTATACACGGACTAAATTTTTAAGGCCCCCACACAGATATAAGTTTTATAATGTGGCCCGATCGATAAAAAGTTCTCCCATCACTAATCTAACCCAAAACAATCTAAAAAATATTTACCTTATTTGGGCTCTTGCCCCCATTATTTCCTTGGCTTAGTTGAAAATTTTATGTAGATATTATTTAGATAGTTTAAAAAATAAATTTATAAATATTTTAGTAAAATTAGAACAGAAAAAGATTTAGAATATAAATTATATGAACGTTTAAAAAATAATTTTAACTATGACTGTTGTAGTAAATGTAACAAATCCTATTTTATAAAACTATGTATATATTTTCTTAAATCTTAAAACTATAATTTATTTAAATTTATTTTGCGTTTTATACTTTCAACACACTTTGTTGCATAGTGAGATTTCATATGCCAAATCGTTTCATATCAGTTTTTTGTCTTCTTTTCACATGATGTAATCTTATTACTATTTATTTCTTTCAATTTTGTTGTTTTTTTGAGTAGCATAGAAACTTTTGGTCAAGTGGTGGGGTTGGCCCATCTTATTGTAATAGATAATCTTTGCTCAAGAGAGCGAGTTTGTATTCTTATTACTTTACTATGCCTATTCTTTGCTAATAACATTCACATTTTTAAACTACTTATTTGAGGTAGAATCTACTTTTCTTAGTTTCACATCCCCTGTGTATAAGGCAAACATATACGAAAAAAAACAACACTTCATATGTAACAACACTACACGTAAATATATTTTTATAATGTAATTTTATTTGCCAAAATGAATGCGTTTATTTGTAAGTATAATAAATTAGGCTGCCCATACACGGTGGACCAGGTTTTAGAACAGGTCCACAGACTTGACAAGTTGTATCACGTATGAGCAAATTGTAAAACCATTATGAGGTTGGAAGGTTGGCTGATGAATATCAAAAAATTTTGAATTTGTGCGCGGAGTCTTTGGTTTGTAGTTGAGTTGTATCGTGTCTGGGAAAGTTGTACAACTTGAATGTCATTTTAACCTTGATATTTTTTGATTTGAGAAAATAATAAAAACATGAAGTGCATAATTACAATGGTTGGACGATTGTGTAGTATGGTCCGCAAACACCATACTTTGAGTTTAACATTCTAAGAGATTGCATTTAACAAAGAAATATATGTATGTATTTAAATATAATTAGAATCTAAAGAGTGAGTATGCTTAATGGTTATATTATGATTGTTTTTACTTTTTTGAACAATACAAAATAATAATTTGAATTTATTATATTTAGTCATGTAGCAGTAACAGTATATTAATATACATACGTTGCTTTTATAATTCAAAAAAATTTTCTATTAATAAGAAGCTTCTCAGTGATTATAATATAATGCATTGCCGTTTTATTGCAGGAATTCATTTGCTCATAAAAACAAATGTCAATTGTCAATATTATGGAGTATGAAATATATAATTATATATTTTCCTCTTTTTTTTTTTTAACAAAACAAAAAAATAATTTTTTTCTCTTTGCTCTTCTTTTTCATTTGCTTATTCATTTTCTTTTCTCTTTGCTTTGTTAGTATTTACTGTTTAATAATTAATATTGTGTTATTATTTCTGCTGTAATATATTTTATAATACGAGTATAATATCGTACGTAAATGTACATCATTAAATTATACATATAAATTATAATTGGAGTTGGTATTGGTACATATGTAGTAGAATTAAAATAAAGAGTAAAAATGTATTGTTTTAGAATCAAACCATTTCTTTTCATATTCTTTTGTTTCTTTTCTTGTTAGTAGTATTAGTAGTATTCAGCTAGAAATTAGAAGGAAATGGGTGTATTATTAAGTAAGTAATATTGTAATTGTGTGTGCTATAAAATTTAAAAAAAGGGAACGCGAATAACAGCAGCAGGATATTGTCTTTTATTATATTAAGATGTGACTAGAAGCTACCAATTTCCAATGTTTTTAAGTTGACTACATTGTTTCCAGCATAGTACTTTGTTGCTAAATACAAATTCAATTCGGCTATTATAGCTGTTCGTAGAACTGAGTTCATTATTTAAATCAAATTTTTAATTTACATTTTCAAAAATGTTGTTGAATTTTTAAATTGCTTTATTCTTTTCATTATTATTAATTATTATTTATGGTATTTCATTATTTTTATACCCGTACGATAGGATCGGGTATAATAAAATTACTCCCCCGTTTGTAGCACCTCGAAATAAGCGAGCTAGAACACCTTCAAAGGTATGGATCGGATCAGAAAAAAATTCTAAGTCGATTGAGCCATGTCCGTCCGTCCGTCCGTCCGTCCGTCCGTCCGTCAGCAGGCTAACTCAAAAACTAAGAAAGCTAGAATCTTGAAATTTACAAAAAATATTCTAGGAGCAATTTGTAGGTTCCCTATTTTTTTTGGTTGAGTTCCGACCAAAACTTCGGGTAGCTCTCGAACACCTAACTTTTAGATCCTAACTTTAGATTTTTGAAATAGAGGTATAAAATTTTAACTGCTAATAGATGTCACAAAAATATTAATTTTATTTTTTATAACTTTTTTTTGTAGCCCCACCCGTTACGGAGCAATAGCTCCCCAAAGGTTCAAAAGAGCTCTATATTTAAATTATTATACCACAAATTGTATAAGCTTTAAAAGCATATATACAATGAATATATAGTTGTGGCATATGGTGTCTTAATTTATGTATGCACAGCATTAGGTTTACTGACCACTGTATTCTGAAATTCTAATTTTGTGTATATACGGAAACCCAAATTAATATTAAATTTACTTGAATTTTAGTAATTTTTCCCTTCAAATCGTTTTTTTTTTAATTTTTAGTCTTTTTCGTGCATGATAAATTCTTATTACTATCCACTTTTTACATTAAAATAAAAGTAAATTTTTGTAAAGGTGTATATGGAATGGGCTACCAAGAAAATTTTGTATTCACGTGGTTATTACACCTACTTCTTGTAAATTGTAATAGGTATACTTTGATTTTAACATTCTAATAGATTGCATTTAACAAAGAAATATATGTATGTATGTAAATATAATTAGAATCTAAAGATTGAGTATGCTTAATGGTTATATTATGATTGTTTTTACTTTTTTGAACAAAACAAAATAATAATTTGAATTTATTTTATTTAGTAATGTAGTAGTAACAGTATATTAATATACATACGATGCTTTTTTCATTCAAAAAGTATTTCTATTATTATTACTAAAAATATTTATATTTCCATTATTTCCTTGTCGTTCACCATATACTCATGATGCTTTTTTTTCATAAAAAACAAAAAAATATAATGAACAATTACAAAACATTAAATACATTTTTTTTCTTAATTCAGTATTTCTTATATTAATACAAACCAAATCCATGATTATTCCCTAAGTTTTTTATCAGACTTATTCTACCTTAAACTAAAAATGCAGGTTTGGAAAATCCCTGTAATTTTAAACTCCAACGTGCCAGCCTACCCGGAAGGTCCTTTTGCTGCATTAACCAATTTAACGACGCGTGGTCTGTGGTTACTGTGAACTCCTGCCCTTCAATGTTATCTCAGATTTTCTCATACTTAATAGCGCCGCCAGATATTTCTGTTCGATTACGCTACAGTTCCGTTGGCCAGAGTTTAGCTTTTACTCATGTAAGCTATAAGTCGTTCATTGCTATCGCTATCAAGTTGGGAAAGGACCCATCCGACCCCGTCGTGTCGCATGAAAGAATGAAAGGCCGTGAGAAATGCGGGCTCACTAGTAACGGTGCCGTCACCAAAGTCTTTTTTTAAATTTTTGAAACGCAGACTCTGCTTCCAACGTTATCGTAAATCTTCCCTTTGCTTTTCTCGATGTTACTCTTTAGGTTGGCCATGCGAAAACGTTTGTTTATTGTTTTGAGAGTTTCCAGGTGCGATTTAATATCCTCAGAAAAAATCAGCAAGTTACCAAGATAGATGAATATTTGTCCATTCAGTAGTAGGGGTATAACTAGATCCATCAAGCGGCTCATAGTCTGAGGGGCATTACACAATCCGAAAGTCATAACTCTAAATTGGTATAATGGTCTCCACAATGGCAGGCGACCTGATATAACATCGATTTGTCGTAAAGGATATGCGTCCTTTGTGGTTACTGAATTGACTCGGCGAGAGTCTAAGCAGAGTTTTCGGGTTTTCGTACTAATACCACTGGTGAACTCCAAGGGCTGTTGCTTTTTTCTAAGACTCCCAAAGGTAGCATATAATCCAGCTCTTTGTACATTAGCTTTTCAATCGCCGGTGACACGGGGTAATGCTGTCGTTTCACTGGAGCGCTATTATCCACGTCTATAAAATGTTCTAATAATACCGTTCAGACCAAACCAATCTTCGAAAAAGACAAAAACTGCCGGATCGTGTCTTTTAATTGCCGTTTTTCCGTTAAGGTAAAACTTTCCCAGTTACCATTTTCAGGTACGTTGTACAGCTCAAATAACTCAGGTATTATGTCTGATGCTAGCCTGGACGAGCGCAGAAAATCTACCACAGATGCTAATGTGTGGACTATCAGCAGGTCCATGATTTTCGTTTCCTCTCGGAACTGCACCGCCGTCTTAACTTGAACAGTGGCTTTTTGTCCTGCTCCGTCAGCCTTTTTACCGTTAGACCGCAGCCTTTTATACGTATAAGCTGAACTCTCTATTTTCTTTGCAAGTTTTACGCCTATACAAGTTACAGACGCTCCTAAGTCCAGTAGACCTTTTTCTGTTCCTTCCAAAAATTTCTACATCCGCGTACGATCTTACATTCTTATCCATTCGAGTAATAGTAAATAGGATTTGCCGTTGAATATGCCTACGCCCTCTTCACAATTTTCTAAGTCGATGACGGGACCTGCGCACGCGTGAAGGAAGGACCGTTGTGTGGACGGAAGAAACCTTGAAAATCTGGCTCTTGCCCAATTTTATCATGTCAGGCGTTCTCTATAAGGTGAAAAATTTCAACGGGTGGTTGGCCGTTGAGGCCCTTGGGGATGGATTGCTTCTTATTAGAATTTTAGAAGCGTTAGGGGGTCCCTAAACTTTTTATTGCTGGGAGCGAGTACTCGATTGGGAAGTCTCGCTCCAACGCACGTTTCCCGACCGGCAATTATCGCAATTAGGGCGATAAACATCCTTTTTTCCACAGCCCCAGCAGAAAACCTTAAGTGGTTCCGTGCAGTCATAAGGCCAGTGACCTTCTGCCTGACAATTCCAGCACTTTTCATTTTTAGTGTTATATTGGGTGCTTGGACGGGTTGCGGATACTTTGGGTAACTCTTCCACATCCGATGCGAACGTGCCTCTGATTCTCTATTTGACTGAAATTGCAGCTCAGTTATCCGTTTACGCGATGATACTGATCTGATTGCGTTCTTCTATGTTCCGAAGTAGTCTCTCGCGGTCCCTACACAGGCGGCGTAGATGATTAATACTATAGACTTGGATATAAAGAAGGTTTTTACTGACCTCATCCTAAGCAATTCGGCGTCGTCAATTAGGCGGTGGAGTCGATCCGTTAATTCTAGGATCCGGATTGATGCCACCGTGCTCAATATCGAGTTGTGGGGTTACCGTATTAAAACTACCGACGGATTCTCGGAACTCCGTCATGCTAGCTTCCACTGTTTGGCTAACCTGTGTTTGAATCGGGGCAAGGAAAGCAGTTTGTTTCTGTCGAAGCATTTGTTCAATCAAACTTTGCAGTGAACTTATGCTTAAGCTGTTTCCTCCAGGGCCAGTATTTTCCAATATTTTATCCAGTGTTTGCAAATCAGAGGAGGTTCCCGCTCTCCCTTTGTATTGGGAGTCGGATCTCTGTTTTGTATCTCCCTTATCAGACATAATTAATACTCTACTATAATACTCTACTACTATAAAACAATATATATAAAAAAAAAAAATCTTATTTACAACGCACGTCACTGAGCAAAAATTTTAACCCTAATGTTTTTTACTGACTACTTCGCTCTGCAAACAGAAATTTTTAATACAAAATAGAAAATGGACACCTGATTTTTTTTCTTCAAGTTTATTATAATTACCAATTAGTTTATTATTTTTGGTTCTACTGCGTAGTTTTTTTTTTTGTTTGCTCTATTTTTTTTTGTTTTGTTTTTATTTGTTTTTTGCCGTTATCGATCGAAATAATTAATGCTGATTACTACATATCATAAAATCTTTCGAACACAGCCTTTGAATCTACAGAGGTGACTTTTATCCTATTCCTATTTTAAAAAACTATGTATATATTATGTATATATTAAAACTATGTATATATTATATATTATGTATAAACTATGTATATATTTTCTTAAATCTTAAAACTATAATTTATTTAAATTTATTTTGCGTTTTATACTTTCAACACACTTTGTTGCATAGTGAGATTTCATATGCCAAATCGTTTCATATCAGTTTTTTGTCTTCTTTTCACATGATGTAATCTTATTACTATTTTTTTCTTTCAATTTTGTTGTTTTTTTGAGTAGCATAGAAACTTTTGGTCAAGTGGTGGGGTTGGCCCATCTTATTGTAATAGATAATCTTTGCTCAAGAGAGCGAGTTTGTATTCTTATTACTTTACTATGCCTATTCTTTGCTAATAACATTCACATTTTTAAACTACTTATTTGAGGTAGAATCTACTTTTCTTAGTTTCACATCCCCTGTGTATAAGGCAAACATATACGAAAAAAAACAACACTTCATATGTAACAACACTACACGTAAATATATTTTTATAATGTAATTTTATTTGCCAAAATGAATGCGTTTATTTGTAAGTATAATAAATTAGGCTGCCCATACACGGTGGACCAGGTTTTAGAACAGGTCCACAGACTTGACAAGTTGTATCACGTATGAGCAAATTGTAAAACCATTATGAGGTTGGAAGGTTGGCTGATGAATATCAAAAAATTTTGAATTTGTGCGCGGAGTCTTTGGTTTGTAGTTGAGTTGTATCGTGTCTGGGAAAGTTGTATAACTTGAATGTCATTTTAACCTTGATATTTTTTGATTTGAGAAAATAATAAAAACATGAAGTGCATAATTACAATGGTTGGATGATTGTGTAGTATGGTCCGCAAACACCATACTTTGAGTTTAACATTCTAAGAGATTGCATTTAACAAAGAAATATATGTATGTATGTAAATATAATTAGAATCTAAAGAGTGAGTATGCTTAATGGTTATATTATGATTGTTTTTACTTTTTTGAACAATACAAAATAATAATTTGAATTTATTATATTTAGTCATGTAGCAGTAACAGTATATTAATATACATACGTTGCCTTTATAATTCAAAAAAATTTTCTATTAATAAGAAGCTTCTCAGTGATTATAATATAATGCATTGCCGTTTTATTGCAGGAATTCATTTGCTCATAAAAACAAATGTCAATTGTCAATATTATGGAGTATGAAATATATAATTATATATTTTCCTCTTTTTTTTTTTTAACAAAACAAAAAAATAATTTTTTTCTCTTTGCTCTTCTTTTTCATTTGCTTATTCATTTTCTTTTCTCTTTGCTTTGTTAGTATTTACTGTTTAATAATTAATATTGTGTTATTATTTCTGCTGTAATATATTTTATAATACGAGTATAATATCGTACGTAAATGTACATCATTAAATTATACATATAAATTATAATTGGAGTTGGTATTGGTACATATGTAGTAGAATTAAAATAAAGAGTAAAAATGTATTGTTTTAGAATCAAACCATTTCTTTTCATATTCTTTTGTTTCTTTTCTTGTTAGTAGTATTAGTAGTATTCAGCTAGAAATTAGAAGGAAATGGGTGTATTATTAAGTAAGTAATATTGTAATTGTGTGTGCTATAAAATTTAAAAAAAGGGAACGCGAATAACAGCAGCAGGATATTGTCTTTTATTATATTAAGATGTGACTAGAAGCTACCAATTTCCAATGTTTTTAAGTTGACTACATTGTTTCCAGCATAGTACTTTGTTGCTAAATACAAATTCAATTCGGCTATTATAGCTGTTCGTAGAACTGAGTTCATTATTTAAATCAAATTTGTAATTTACATTTTCAAAAATGTTGTTGAATTTTTAAATTGCTTTATTCTTTTCATTATTATTAATTATTATTTATGGTATTTCATTATTTTTATACCCGTACGATAGGATCGGGTATAATAAAATTACTCCCCCGTTTGTAGCACCTCGAAATAAGCGAGCTAGAACACCTTCAAAGGTATGGATCGGATCAGAAAAAAATTCTAAGTCGATTGAGCCATGTCCGTCCGTCCGTCCGTCCGTCCGTCCGTCCGTCAGCAGGCTAACTCAAAAACTAAGAAAGCTAGAATCTTGAAATTTACAAAAAATATTCTAGGAGCAATTTGTAGGTTCCCTATTTTTTTTGGTTGAGTTCCGACCAAAACTTCGGGTAGCTCTCGAACACCTAACTTTTAGATCCTAACTTTAGATTTTTGAAATAGAGGTATAAAATTTTAACTGCTAATAGATGTCACAAAAATATTAATTTTATTTTTTATAACTTTTTTTTGTAGCCCCACCCGTTACGGAGCAATAGCTCCCCAAAGGTTCAAAAGAGCTCTATATTTAAATTATTATACCACAAATTGTATAAGCTTTAAAAGCATATATACAATGAATATATAGTTGTGGCATATGGTGTCTTAATTTATGTATGCACAGCATTAGGTTTACTGACCACTGTATTCTGAAATTCTAATTTTGTGTATATACGGAAACCCAAATTAATATTAAATTTACTTGAATTTTAGTAATTTTTCCCTTCAAATCGTTTTTTTTTTAATTTTTAGTCTTTTTCGTGCATGATAAATTCTTATTACTATCCACTTTTTACATTAAAATAAAAGTAAATTTTTGTAAAGGTGTATATGGAATGGGCTACCAAGAAAATTTTGTATTCACGTGGTTATTACACCTACTTCTTGTAAATTGTAATAGGTATACTTTGATTTTAACATTCTAATAGATTGCATTTAACAAAGAAATATATGTATGTATGTAAATATAATTAGAATCTAAAGATTGAGTATGCTTAATGGTTATATTATGATTGTTTTTACTTTTTTGAACAAAACAAAATAATAATTTGAATTTATTTTATTTAGTAATGTAGTAGTAACAATATATTAATATACATACGATGCTTTTTTCATTCAAAAAGTATTTCTATTATTATTACTAAAAATATTTATATTTCCATTATTTCCTTGTCGTTCACCATATACTCATGATGCTTTTTTTTCATAAAAAAAAAAAAAATATAATGAACAATTACAAAACATTAAATACATTTTTTTTCTTAATTCAGTATTTCTTATATTAATACAAACCAAATCCATGATTATTCCCTAAGTTTTTTATCAGACTTATTCTACCTTAAACTAAAAATGCAGGTTTGGAAAATCCCTGTAATTTTAAACTCCAACGTGCCAGCCTACCCGGAAGGTCCTTTTGCTGCATTAACCAATTTAACGACGCGTGGTCTGTGGTTACTGTGAACTCCTGCCCTTCAATGTTATCTCAGATTTTCTCATACTTAATAGCGCCGCCAGATATTTCTGTTCGATTACGCTACAGTTCCGTTGGCCAGAGTTTAGCTTTTACTCATGTAAGCTATAAGTCGTTCATTGCTATCGCTATCAAGTTGGGAAAGGACCCATCCGACCCCGTCGTGTCGCATGAAAGAATGAAAGGCCGTGAGAAATGCGGGCTCACTAGTAATGGTGCCGTCACCAAAGTCTTTTTTTAAATTTTTGAAACGCAGACTCTGCTTCCAACGTTATCGTAAATCTTCCCTTTGCTTTTCTCGATGTTACTCTTTAGGTTGGCCATGCGAAAACGTTTGTTTATTGTTTTGAGAGTTTCCAGGTGCGATTTAATATCCTCAGAAAAAATCAGCAAGTTACCAAGATAGATGAATATTTGTCCATTCAGTAGTAGGGGTATAACTAGATCCATCAAGCGGCTCATAGTCTGAGGGGCATTACACAATCCGAAAGTCATAACTCTAAATTGGTATAATGGTCTCCACAATGGCAGGCGACCTGATATACCATCGATTTGTGGTAAAGGATATGCGTCCTTTGTGGTTACTGAATTGACTCGGCGAGAGTCTAAGCAGAGTTTTCGGGTTTTCGTACTAATACCACTGGTGAACTCCAAGGGCTGTTGCTTTTTTCTAAGACTCCCAAAGGTAGCATATAATCCAGCTCTTTGTACATTAGCTTTTCAATCGCCGGTGACACGGGGTAATGCTGTCGTTTCACTGGAGCGCTATTATCCACGTCTATAAAATGTTCTAATAATACCGTTCAGACCAAACCAATCTTCGAAAAAGACAAAAACTGCCGGATCGTGTCTTTTAATTGCCGTTTTTCCGTTAAGGTAAAACTTTCCCAGTTACCATTTTCAGGTACGTTGTACAGCTCAAATAACTCAGGTATTATGTCTGATGCTAGCCTGGACGAGCGCAGAAAATCTACCACAGATGCTAATGTGTGGACTATCAGCAGGTCCATGATTTTCGTTTCCTCTCGGAACTGCACCGCCGTCTTAACTTGAACAGTGGCTTTTTGTCCTGCTCCGTCAGCCTTTTTACCGTTAGACCGCAGCCTTTTATACGTATAAGCTGAACTGTCTATTTTCTTTGCAAGTTTTACGCCTATACAAGTTACAGACGCTCCTAAGTCCAGTAGACCTTTTTCTGTTCCTTCCAAAAATTTCTACATCCGCGTACGATCTTACATTCTTATCCATTCGAGTAATAGTAAATAGGATTTGCCGTTGAATATGCCTACGCCCTCTTCACAATTTTCTAAGTCGATGACGGGACCTGCGCACGCGTGAAGGAAGGACCGTTGTGTGGACGGAAGAAACCTTGAAAATCTGGCTCTTGCCCAATTTTATCATGTCAGGCGTTCTCTATAAGGTGAAAAATTTCAACGGGTGGTTGGCCGTTGAGGCCCTTGGGGATGGATTGCTTCTTATTAGAATTTTAGAAGCGTTAGGGGGTCCCTAAACTTTTTATTGCTGGGAGGTAGTAACTTTTTATTGCTCGGACTGGATTGGGAAGTCTCGCTCCAACGCACGTTTCCCGACCGGCAATTATCGCAATTAGGGCGATAAACATGGTCCCTACACAGGCGGCGTATGGTCCCTACACAGGCGGCGTAGATGATTAATACTATAGACTTGGATATAAAGAAGGTTTTTACTGACCTCATCCTAAGCAATTCGGCGTCGTCAATTAGGCGGTGGAGTCGATCCGTTAATTCTAGGATCCGGATTGATGCCACCGTGCTCAATATCGAGTTGTGGGGTTACCGTATTAAAACTACCGACGGATTCTCGGAACTCCGTCATGCTAGCTTCCACTGTTTGGCTAACCTGTGTTTGAATCGGGGCAAGCAAAGCAGTTTGTTTCTGTCGAAGCATTTGTTCAATCAAACTTTGCAGTGAACTTATGCTTAAGCTGTTTCCTCCAGGGCCAGTATTTTCCAATATTTTATCCAGTGTTTGCAAATCAGAGGAGGTTCCCGCTCTCCCTTTGTATTGGGAGATCTCTGTTTTGTATCTCCCTTATCAGACATAATTAATACTCACTATAATACTCTACTACTATAAAACAATATATATAAAAAAAAAAAATCTTATTTACAACGCACGTCACTGAGCAAAAATTTTAACCCTAATGTTTTTTACTGACTACTTCGTTCTGCAAACAGAAATTTTTAATACAAAATAGAAAATGGACACCTGATTTTTTTTCTTCAAGTTTATTATAATTACCAATTAGTTTATTATTTTTGGTTCTACTGCCTAGTTTTTTTTTTTGTTTGCTCTATTTTTTTTTGTTTTGTTTTTATTTGTTTTTTGCCGTTATCGATCGAAATAATTAATGCTGATTACTACATATCATAAAATCTTTCGAACACAGCCTTTGAATCTACAGAGGTGACTTCTCTAAATAAAACAACCACTAAACGGAAAATTGTTTTCGTTTTTTATATTTACAACTATCTATTACGACAATGCACAAAAACATTTAGATATCCTGTAAATTTTGAAATTAGAAATTAAGTTTATTTTATTTTATTATTAAGTTCTTAAATTAAGCTTATAAAATAATAACTAATACTAAAAGTTAGGATATAATAAATCATGATTAAAGAAAAATAATAAATTTGAATAAAATAAAAATAGCTAAAATTATGCTGATGCTATATAGTTATTAGCATGAGTCGAATGATTGAAAAAAACAAAAAAAAAATGTATTTAGGCTTTATACTAGTTTCAAAATTAAAATTTATTTCAAAATTTGTTGTCGTTGGAGTATATAATGTATTTGCTTGATAACAGAGTTAATGAACATTTCCATAGATACATAGTGTTATGAAATTTTACAATTATAAAGTAAAATAAAAAAAAAAAATAGGAATAAAACAAAAAATTTTGCGTAACAAGAATTAAACTATTTTACAAAACCATAAAGCAAAATTAAAATTATAAATTATAAATATAAAAGAATGAAATTTCGATTATAATATTAAAACATTTAACAATCTTTCGTAGTTCTCAGTATTGAAATTTAAAAGCCAGATCTTTAATTTGGAAAGAAATTTGGAAAGTATTCTAATAGTCATCAACAGGTAATCAGGTAATATTCTAATAGTCATCATCTAATATCATCAGGTAATTTGTTAAAAATTTTTGGAGCTGTTATTGTATAAAAATGACAAAAAATGAATCCTACAAAAATGTGTTACTACTACAAGATTACTATTATTAATTCTTAAATTATAAGAACTATTGCCTCTGGTGGTAAGATAGTCTGATCTAATAAAAAAAGTTTTCAGAGTCTTGTAGAAGTATAGGTTTCTTACTGTAAGAATACCAAATGAAACAAATAAGTTATGGGTAAGTGTTAGTCTATTGCACTTACTGATCACTCTTATTGCAAATTTTTGAGACGTAATTAAGCAACGTAATTTGTTAAAATATGCACCACCCCAACAAGCAATACCGTATTGCAGTTTAGAATAAAAAAGAGCATAGTAAATACTTAAGCAAACTTTAGTAGAACTTTTGAGACGTACTAGATATAATTACGTAATAACATTATTTAAATATTTTTTTTAGATATTTAGGATGTTCAATTCATGACATATTAGAGTCAATAATTATACCTAAATATTTAAAATGATCTACCTTTTCAACCTTAAAACAATTGAAATTGCACTCGGTGTCAGAATTAGTATTGAGGGAGCGACAGAAAGGTGAATGATAGAAAATATCAAAATTTTGTGAAGGAGAGCTATAGATATTGAAAATCATGAATTTTGTTTTTTCACTCATAGCGAGTTTGTGTTTACTAAACCAACTACGAAGTACTATTAGATCATGACTCATAAACTCTGTTCACTCATTGATGTTAGAGGCAGCATAAGTAAAAGCAGTATCATCTGCAAATACAGTTGCTAAGCCTTTAAATTGCTGCAGAAATAGTGAATTAATATAAATTAAAAAGAAGATAGGGCCGAGAACAGACCCTTGCGGAACTCCACATGTTATATGAGTAAAAGAACTAGTCACATTGTTAATTTTCCCTCTTTGTTTTCTGTTTGAGGGAAACGAACGAAACCATTGTAAAATAAAGCCTCTGAAGCCAGCTTTGGATAATTTCAGTAATAGGAGATTATGATCTACAAAATCAAAAGCTTTTTTAATATTTATAAAGAGTGCGGAGGTAGTTTTGCCATTATTTAAATCATTATAAATTTCAGAACAGAATTTCAATAAAGCTCCTTCGGAAGATTTGTTTTTTAAAAAGCCGAACTGACAGTTATTGAATGTCTGATTTTTATCCAAGAAATACATAATTCTTCGCTTAATTAGTTTTTCAAAAACTTTAGAAAAAGTAGATAAAAGTGAAATAGGTCGGTAATTGATAATACACAGTGGATCACCCTTTTTGAATAAAGGTAAAACTTCGGCGTGTTTTAGGATTTCCGGAAAAGAACCATGAAACACACTTAGATTAAATAAATGAACGAGAACATCAACAATTTGAAAAGAAATTTTTTTCAATATGAAGCTGTTAAAACCATCAATACCTATAGCTGGAGATGCGTTCAAATTAGAGATAGTAGCTAAAATTTCTGAACCATAGATAGGTTCAAAATAAAAACTATTTTCCTAAATTGGATCGTCAATGACATTCTAATCGCAATAACCTAAAAGATTAGAGCTAATGCTACCCTCATTCGCAATGCAGGAAAATAATTTATTAAAACAATTAGCAATTTCTACTGGTTCCCGAACAAATTCATTATTGATACTAAGATTAATGATATTATTACTTTTTTTCCTATTTAAAAGAGAATTGACTACTTCCCATTCCTTTTTAATATTATCTTTGACTAGATTAAATTGGTTGATATAATAGTTATCTTTGCAAATTTTTATTTCGTTATTAACTTCCTTGCACAATTTCTTATAATATTTTTTTAATCTTTCGTTATTCGGATTTTTTCTTACAGTTTTGAAAAGATTATTTCGGATATTAATTTTGTTAAGAAATGTAATATTCATCCAAGGTTTCAGTTTTTTAGAATTCTTGCAATTTTGTCTTGAGGAACAAGTACAATCATGTAAATAATTAGATAAAATGTTTACAAAATTTTCAAAAGCATTAGACACATTAGATGCACAATACACATCTTTCCAATTTTCCAAATTAAGCTTTGAAATAAATAGATCAAAGTTGATCTGTTTAAAATTCAAGAAAATTTTAGAAGATTTTGCTTTAGTTGGATTTGAATTTAGCGATAGTTTTATCATAACGTGATCAGTAATACAAGCATCGAAAATAGATGAAATAACACACTCGCCTAAATTAATATGGTTTCTAATAAAAACATGATCAATACATGTCGAACTAGAAGAGGTAACACGTGTAGGTTCATTAATTAAAGAATGAAAACCTCTATAAGACATAAAGAATAGAATTAATTTAGATGAATTCATCTAAAGAATTTCTTTAGATGAATTTAGGATATCAATATTCATATCACCTATTATTATACAATTTTTTTGCTTAATATCACTAAATAAAACTTGGAGATCACTTAAAAAAAGGGTTATATCATTTCTATGAAATGTATACACACAAAGAAAACAAAATACTTCTTTATCTAATTCAATTATGATTTGTTTTTAAAAAAAATTATAGTTGAATTAAAAACTTAAAAAATACTTCTTTACCTAATTTAAGTATAATTTGTTTTTAAGAAAAATTTTCATTTAATATCATTTTTTACAAAAGCAACCACACCTCCTGAACTATAATTGTTGTTGCCACAAGCGTAAAAATTGAAATTTGGAATGTTATAATTATTAATCTCCTCATCAAAAATCCAAGTCTCACTTAAAAAAATTATACTAGGAATACTTCCAAAAGATGTTAAATTTACGAATAGCGAATCAAAATTTTTTCTCATGCTTCTAATGTTTTGATGTATAAAATGATATTTGAAATTATTTACATTTACAATATTATTATTTACATTTACGCTTAAATTAGAATTAATGTTACTATTAATATTTGACGTTAAAGAAGGCATGATTAATAAATCGTTAACAAAGAAGGAGAAAAAAAAAAATAATTAAAACTATTTTACTTAAATCTTCAAAATTTAAAATTTTAATTATAATACTGCCTTCTTCTTTCTTAATAGAAATAGTGGAATTGCTCACCCAGAGAAATTTGTAATTTTTTCTCTTTTTATCCTCCTTCGCTTTATTAAAAAGTTTACGCATATAAGTGGTGAGAGAGTCATTAATGTAAATTTTTTTGTTTTTAATCTCATTAACGTAAACAGCATCAGTATTAGATTTCATCAATTCTTTTTTTTTCTTCATTATTTTAAGTTTGGTATGGAGAGATATAAATTTAACGTGAGCGATGTTAGATGTAAGATGAAAATTTTGCTGAGAATTAACTGTTGGACTTGTTGAATCAAATGCGTTAGTTCTCTTGGTATTTTTTACTTTTTTAACATAACAATTTTCTATGTTACTCTGATATCAACACTTAACACATTATTAAAAAGAGAAATTATTTTCTCTTTTACATTAGAATTATTCACATCTTGCAATCCTAATATATCAACACAGTTTAATTTCTCTTTCTGCTCCAATGAATTAATTTTATTCTCAAGAAGATCTATTTTTTCTGTTAGTGTTGAGTTGTTGTCTTTAAGATGTTCAATTCTAACAATTACATCGGCAATCAGACTTTGAGTTTTGATGATTTCTTCACACAAAGTATGCAGTGTTATTTCGAAATTATTATTAGAGATGTTGTTGTTGAATTGTTGTATGGTATTGGTAGTACAATCACCACTAGATGAATTAATAGGTAAGCTGTCTTTAGCTTGCGATACTCTTTTTAAACAATTGTTGCATTTGTATGGTTTATTACTCCGCTCTAAGTATTCTAATTCAATTTTGTTAAAATTGGCGCACTTTGCGTGAATAAAATTTTTGCAAACTGAGCATTTAAGTTTTAAATCGGTTCTATCTTTCTAATCTTTCTAAGATTTCTATGTTCGATTTACTGGCCGTTCCCCAGAGTTCAATCCCGTATGTCCATATTGGCTTTAATATGCATTTATACAAAATTAACTATTTTCTAGTGATAATTGTGACCTTCTGTTAAACAACCAATACATTTTGCTAAACTTTGTTCGAAGATATTTGGCTTTATACAGTAAATGTGTCTGCCAAGTTAATCTTCTATTCAAATGTAAACCTAAGTATCTAGCTAAATTTTATTGAGTTAGGAGATCATTGTTTAGTTTCACTGCTGGGCACGTATTTTTCCTCAGGATGAAAGTGACGTCTACTGATTTGTTTTCGTTGGCTCTATTGTTATATGTGGCTCTGCTCTATTGTTTTATGTTGGTGGCGAAAACCAAACTGGTGGTTTGGAATTATGTTATTTTCAAACGGCAAAAATGGGAACAATAATTTTCAGGCAGCGTAATCTTAGGGCAGGCTGGAATCTATTATTTATAAAATTTTTTATGTATAATAAAAAATATTCTGTAAATTAATAAAATACTAAATTTATATTAAATATTATGTAAATAAATTATTCTAAGTGTAAATTTAATTATTTATAGAATATAGTAAGTTAGTAAATAATGCAACAACAAAAGTCTATAATAAAAAAACCCAAATTAATGTAAAAAAAAATTAGTGTAGTTTGGTTAGAAAGTTACTATTAGAAACTTCCTTAAAATTGTAACCCAAGAGTAATAATGTTACAATCTTCTTATAATATTTTTTTATTAAATGGTACTATAGCATATTTGGAAAGGTTTTGGATTGATAATCGCTATGTGGAAGGTTAAAATTTGTTTTTGAAGAATGTGTCAACATATAGTTTGAATATATGTACAACCCATAGTTCTAGAAATTATAAAATTCACCCAAATTATTTTAAAATACTAAAAAATTAAAAAAATAATATTACAAGCAGAGTGACAGGCTATGAACATACCAACATTATTTGAACTAACAGGCTATGAACATATTCATTATTTTTTACAATAATTACAATTTCACTAAATTCTAATTTTTCTTATTTAGCTTAACGGTTTTCATTCATTTTCATCTTATTTAGCTTAACGGTTTTCATTCATTTTCATTCATTTATTCATTATTTTTTACAATAATTACAATTTCACTAAATTCTAATTTTTCTTATTTAGCTTAACGGTTCGTACGGGTATCTAAGAGTTGACATAGGCAACTGTATTCTTCCTCGTTTTTTCATAAAAATATACAAAATAATAATGAACAATTACAAAACATTAAATTAATTTTATTTCTTATTTCAGTATTTCTTATATTAATCACAAACCTAATCCATGCTTATTCCCTAAGTTTCTTGTCGGACTTATTCTACCTTAAACTAAAAGTACAGGTTTTTTTTTTCTTTGACAAAATAACTTCCAGCTGATCTTCTTTTTGTTTTCATTCATTTTCATTCATTTATTCATTATTTTTTACAATAATTACAATTTCACTAAATTCTAATTTTTCTTATTTACTATAACGATGGATTTTGTAACATTTTTTATTTTTAAGTAATATTTTTTTAAATAAAAATAGTATCAAATGCTACTCAGAATACATTCAAAAATTTTCTAAGCTAAAAATATGCATATCCAAAATCATGAAAAACATCATGTGTGGGGATTCATTAAAAAACAAAAAAGAATAAAAATAAAAATATATACATATAAATAAATTTTGATGTAATTTACAACTGATAAATTGAAATAGTAATTATTAAGTATATTAAAACAAATTAAAAGAAAATTCCAAAAAAGAAATTTAAAATTTAAAAGAAACCTTAAAATTCAATAGTAAACCTTGTACATAATTATAGAAAATTTACAAATTGTATTTAGTTAAATGGCAATGTTGAACAATCCTTCCACCTGATTATAAGCCTTATTTAATAACCAAGACTTTACTTGTTTACTTGAGAGTTCTGATACTACGTGTTTCAGAAGGAAGTTTATTATATGATCGGCACGGTATGACAGAAAAAAGTTTTCAAAAGCTGTAGTACGAAAATTCGGAACAGTTACTAATACTTCTAACTTGCATTAGTAACTGTTCCGAATTTTCGAAGTGCATAAATTTCAGAAAAACTGTGATTTAAGTGACCTGATCTTACAAAAAATAATCTTAGAACTTTATAGCAATATAAGTATTCAATAGGTAAAATTTTTAAATTACGAAACGAGAAGACTGTTGTGAAATCTAGATTTTTTACATATTTTTCTAACTAGGTGTTTTTGAAGAAGTAATAATGGTAATATTTTATTATGGTATGTCATGGTATGGTATGGTGTGCTACCCCAGAGGCCCAACCATATTTTAGTTTAGATTGAACAACACCATAATAGAAAGTTTTTAAAATTTCTTCTGAACATATCTTAAAGCGATAGAAGCACCTTACACTGTGACACATATACTTTCTTAAAGCTTTACATTGCGAAGCCCAATTCATTCTACAATCAAGAATTAGACCTAAATATTTAACATCTTTTACAACATCAATCTCAGAACATTGATCACTACAAGCAAGATTACTATCAAATAAGGTACCAGATAAGTTTTGATCACATAAGCATTGAATATTACTAGTATAAGATTTAAACCTACAAAATTCAGGTGCATGATAAACAGCGGGAAATTTTGACCCAAAATGAGGAGATAAGTTGAAGGACATTAATTTGGTTTTTTTCCGAATAATTAATCTATGTGTAGGAAACCATTTCCGCAATGTATCCAAGTCGTAATTAATATCAGCATGTAAATCAAGTGCATTTTTTGACTTAAAAACTATACCCAAATCGTCTGCAAATGCCGTGACCTGAGTTCTAACCTTTAAAGTTAAGTGAAAATAAAGAATTAATGAACACTAAAAACATTACAGATTCCAGAACAGAGCCTTATGATACACCCATTTTTAAAAACGCAATTTTACTGTTTGAACCATTGATTATAACACTTTGTGATCTATTAAGTAAATAAGACCTAAACCATTCTAGAGTAGAACTTCTAAAACCAATTGTATACAATTTTTTTAAAAGGACTTCATGAGAAACCATGTCAAAGGCCTTCGTAATATCAACAAATCATGCAGCCGTAGATAATTTATTTTCTAAAGTGCCATAGACATTTTTGCAAAATTCCATAAGGGCATCCTCAGTTGATCTTCCATCCCGAATTGAGAATTACTGAAAAAAATTATTTTTTCAAGAAACTTTAAAATTCGTTTCTTAATAAGTTTTTCAAAAATTAGACTAATTGTTGGGAGTAGGAAGATAGGTGTGTAATTTGCTACATCATTAGTTTCCCCTTTTTTATATACAGGAATAACATTGGTAGACTTTAGTGCTTCTGGAAAAATTCCTGAATAAACACTTTTGTTAAACATATAAGCTAACACATTTTCTTCTTGAATTGTTTTTTTTTTCGTTTTATATATAATATGTATGAATAATTATAAAACGTTTAATATATAAAATAATGGAAACATAAATTATAATATAGGTATATAATATGTATTATTTTGATTTATTTATTTTTTGTGGTTTTTAATTCATACGTTTAGTTTTTTTTTTCTCCAACTTAATATTATTTCGGTTTTTATAAAAAAAATTTTCTTTTATTGTTAAATTTTTTTTACTTTTATTTAAGTTCATTTTAATTATATTTACTTACACTCTGTGAGTACATAGACATACTATGTATATTTACAGAAACTATTACTTTCAACGTTTTTGGTTGTTAATATAAATACAAATTATTAGTTTTTACACTTTTTCTTTATCACAAATTTTTTTCCTTTTTTTTTGTATTTATTTATTTTATTTTAAATTTATATAGTTTTGTTTTTATAATAATTCGAGTTTTTTTTTTTTTTTTAATTTTAGAATTTAATCCCAGTATGTTTTTTTGTTTTTAATCTTCTCGTCACGTCAGGCTCTTCAACCACCAGAAAACCAAAAAAAACCTCCACGGAAATTCCTTATTTCTAAAAAAAAAAAACCACAAGCCCATCAATTTTTCTTTTGCACCCCCTCGATCGGTTTACCTTGTTGTATTCTATATAGGACAGCTGTTTTACCACGCTTTGGTTCTAGTCTAAGATAATAATTGTTAGACATGTAACGATAAATAATAGTGGCCAGTTTACATTTTTGACTTTCAAAAGACCAATTGTATCGACAAAATGTTACGAAAAAATATTGTTAATATTTTCATAATAATGTTACTTCATTTTTACGTAACAGTTACCGCATAAACATAGGTAGAAACGTGGTCGATATGTTTCGATTTTTTTAAAAAATTTATACAGATGTGTCTATTTAGTGACCGAATTGTTACTTGGACCGTCTACGTCAAAATTTTCTTTTTACAATTACATAAATGGGCGAGTTATAGGGAGAATTAGATATTTTAATTAATCCGTCCTTTAGAAGAGATTATATTTCCTTATTGACAAAATAAGTTGCGGACATTGGTAAGGGTAACCTTTAGAAAAAATGGGATCTTCGGTTGTCGTTTTTATAAATACTTCAACTTTAGTATTGTAAGGTAAACTTCTATTAGCTTCTGCCAATGTTTCTATATTTTTGTTAATAATTTTTTTAAACTCAAAACTCTTGATGGAATTGAAATATTGTCGAATTGTAATAAAGTATGTTTGCAGACAATTCATATGCAGACAATTCATATCAATTGATATATAGTCGATATATAGTCGATAATAATAGAGTTTGTTTGGAGACAATTCATATGTTGAAGTTTTTCTTCACCTGTTGTACGGGATAGAATTTGTTTTTCGAAATCTATTTTGGCATCAATTTCTTTAAGAAAGTCGTAACGAATAATATTGTCGAAGCTTTTTAAAGCTGGCAGGACATAAAATGTCGAAGTTTTGCCTAGAATATTTGGCATTTTTTTGTGATTAAGTTATTTCTGTTTAAAGATTTTACAATAAAAGATGTTCTACTTGGGAGCCACCTTTTAAAAATACGTGGTTTTTTATATAATTCTTAGAAGCACCTGTATCAACAAGGATGCGAAATTCTTAACCGTTCTTACTAGTTTTAGTAATAAATGGCTAGAACAAATTTATCTTAAAAATTGGATCTCATCGATTAGATCATCTTCTAGACTACTTTCGTAGTGAAAATCTAAAGATGCGTAAGATTCGTTATGAAAACTTAAATTGTTTTCTTGGTATGTCATTCGCACCATAATTTCAATACCGCAACATTTCAAAACTTATAGTTTCGAATAAATGGAGTCTGAAGTTACTGTCTTTTTATATGAGAAATTTAAAACCCCAACATTTCGTTTTATTTTCTTATTGCATTCAAGATTAACTAAAACCAAAAAAAATAAAACAAAATATTGCGGTGCTATAATTATAAAAACAAGGAATTATATTATTTTAATTAATGCAAAAACGCAACTGCCGCTTCCATTGCCGCTTTAAGTTTTTAAGTTTATTCAAAATCTTAAACCAAATCAAAATGTTGCAGTATTTAATTTTAAATTATTTTTATTTTAATCAAATGCACTAACTAGAAAGAGCATTATTTTCTCATAGAGCAATATTTTACTTTATTCGCAATAACCTCTTTTTTGTTATAAAAAACTAAAAAAAAAATATTTTTGTGAGTTATTTATTATTAAAAAAAATGTTTATATATAAATAAGTAAATATAATAGTTTATCGATGCAACCAACTTATTGAAATTAAATTAAAAATCCATAAGTAATTTTAGCTAGGTATTTAATATAAGCTAAAAAAATAAATGCTTTTACAACCTTTGTACAAAATTTCAGGTTTTTCTTCTTTATTAAATTCGAAGATATGCTTGTTAGGTATTGTGTGTGTGAAGTATGTGAAGGCACGTAGACCACAACCCCAATTCATCTCAAATTTTAGAGACATCATCAGAACGGGGTAGAAAACTCTTATACCAAATTTCACGATTTTATATTTATTAATTTCGAAGATATGCTTCTTCGGTTTTGGAAGTTGTTTAGGAGGTACCCGAACCTATGGTTCGATTTCGTCTATTTGTAATCCCTGCCTTACTTTAGTCATTGTTAACCCACAGCATAAATTTATTCAAGATAGCATCATTATTTTTTGAGTTATCGTGCGGACGGACGGACGGACGAACAGACATCGCTAAATCGACTCAGGAGGTGATCCTGATTCAGAATATATATACATGTCCATATCTAACTCGCTTCCTCTTGGTGCTTACAAACACCATACCAAAGTTAATAAACGTAATATTATCAAAATAATAAAAAACAAGTAAATGTAGTAGTAAGTCGATGCAACCGACTTATTAATACCCTACACCTGAATAATTCGAATTAAATTAAAAATCCATAAGTTTTTTGTCAGCTGCTTGAACTTCTTCTCTTTTCTGTCTTATTCAACTCGAATTTCAGGAACGTAAAAGAGGCATCCCCTTGGGATATGCTTGACATCCGTGTAAAAAATTGCAAGTTTCTATCTTTATTAATTTCGAAGATATGCTTGTTAGTCCTGTGGAGGCGTGTGTCAGGTACCCGAATTGCCGCTTTAATTCATCATATGAATCTCAGAGACATAAAGAAAACATGTCAGAATACCATTGTACTAAATTTAAAGGTTCTACTTTTGTTGTTTTTGGAGATATACTCGTTTGCTCTTGTGCTCGTGTGGAAATTTCCAAAATACGAACCCATGGTTCAAATTCTTCCAAATTTCAGAGACTTAAATCAAACATGAAAGAACATTCTGCCAAATTTAAAGGTTATATCTTTTTTGGTTTTAGAGATAATCTCATTTGCTCTGGAATCATTCGGTAGCTTCCAGAATCCGAACCCATGGACCGATTTTGTCCAGGCTCGAACTTTCGTAATTAGTAACGTACTATATAAATTTCATCAAGATAGCTTTACTAGTTTTTGAGTTATCGTGCGAACGGGCGGACATCGTTAAATCGACTCAGGAGGGGATCCTGATTCAGAATATATAAACATGTCCATATCTAACTCGCTTCCTTTTGGTGATTAAAAAATTCCATACCAAAGTTAATATACCCTATACTTTAGGTGCAGGGTATAATAACTTAAATTTATTTTAATTTCAGAAAATAATTTTTCATAATAGCTAATAGTGTTTATTGATCATTAAATATTAAAATAATTTTTGAATATCCACCATTTTACTTCATAATTTTTATTATTTCTTCAAAAACTTTTTCTAAAAACTTGTGTGTAATATAGGGTGTATAATAATTTTGAACTATGTACATATATAAGCAAGTCATTTACTTATTTTTTTGTTGTCCATAGCAGTTATCTGTATAAATTGATTGAAAAATAATTGTGTTCATTTCAAGACTTTAGCTTTTTTAGTTTTTGAGTCAACTTGCTGACAGAGCAAGACGGACGAGCAACGGTTAATCGAATCAGAATTTTATTCTGATCCGATCCATACCTTTGAAGGTATATCTAGCTAGCTTATTTTCAGATGTTGCAAAGGCAGGAGCAATTTTAGTAATCCCGATACTTATTGTATGGGTATAATGAAAAATAAATCAGTAGATAATATACGTCTGATCGCTACGAAGGTAAGCCGATGACTGAAATGTAAATTGTAAAATAAAAAGAAAATTAAAGAGACAGTTGTCATACAATTTAGAGACTGAACGGTAGTCTTTTAATTAATAATAAAACACATGCAACACTAGCGATGAATTTTAATGCGATACTGAGGAAGTCGATTAACCTAGCTAGTATTTTTGGAATTTTTAACGTTTTTAGTATATGTGAAATTTCGTTTATTTGCTGTTCTAAAAATGTTCTGTTGCAAAGTGGCTTCTGTTATTTCTTTTCGAAAATTTTCGTTTTCTATATTTCGTTTGTTGTTAGATGTAAAAGTACGAAAAATATTCTGAAAACATTAACGTTGATTACTTTTATGAATTTTTTTGCCATTTATTAGTACAGTGGTTCCTAAATATTTTTCAACTAATTTTTCTATAAAAGTTTTATTAAATTTATTTCCTAACCTCTTGTTAGTTCCTACAAATACTTTTTTCCAGGTTGATAGATTTTGGTGTTATTGTTTTTGATCAGTATTTTTAAAGTCTTATATTGTGAGTTTTCCAATTTTTCTTTAATTTGCTTGAGCTTCCCTTCTGAATGTTGCTGATATGAATGTATTGTCTTCTAAATGTTGCTACTTACAGCTATTGGTTTTTGATTTATTACAGAATAAATGGTATTGTTAGATTTATATGTTGATAATAATAGGAGGTTGGTAGTTTCTGTTGTTCTTTAATGCAACGAGAAATTTTTAAAAGCGTTGAATGTAGTCTTTCCACTTGACCATGCTTTCGCTGTGTACTGTTCGATTTTGAAATTATCTTTTGACAAGGTTTTAACGTTGTTTAACTGAAAGCTTCTTCGTTATCAGAAACTCTTGCTTTTGTATTTTTAAATAGTGCCAATATTTCTAAGAGAGCTCTTTGATGTTTAATGTTGATCTAGAAGATATCGATTTAACTACAGCGAATTCCGAAAGTTTATCTATGCATGTCAGAAAGTGGTGTTTGTCTGTAATAAGTACGTCAATATGTAATAATTCCCGTTTTAGGGTGCTGGTATTTATTTTCAAGGCAAATTTTACAATTACTTTTTATAAATTTTAGATTTTCGCGTATTTTTGGAAAATAGTATTCGTTTGAGATTTGCTTGAAATTGATTTGTATTAGAGGTAAGCTTTATTATTTTTTTGTAAAAGCTGCTTCCGTTTGATCGTGTTTGTTTATCAGGCCTACAACAATATTTTCTGTATGAATAAATTTTATGCGGGGAAACGTGGTAAATATTAAATTTGAACTTTGGGCTAGGGTGTGTATATCGCAATGTATAGCATTTCTTACGACTGGTTAACACAATCTATAATATATTTTAATAAACTGTCCATACTATTAAAATTAATAATATGTTTAAGAAATATTACAAAAATAATTTTTATATTCTTGTTATTGTGATTGGATTTGGAAAGTATAAGATGGGAATTGAATTGGCTTACCGGGTATTCAATTGTTTTTATTCCATTGGTGCTGACCATTTCACTATGAACGATTTCGTTTGACTCTTCTGACAAATTGTAAATAATTTCTCTAAAAAAGGCATCATTTTTCAGCCCAAAAGGTAGCCCAAAAATTCGTATTACCATTATTAACGCTGAAGGCATTATTTGTCTTTTCGTCTGATGAAACCCTAATTTTAAATCTAGTGTAGTAAAAAAGTTCGATTTACCTAAATTCAAATCAATTACCATTCTCATTTTTGGTTTCAATTCTTCGTGGAAATTTTGTTTTACAATTACATGAATGGGCGAGTTATAATAGGTAGAGTTATATTTTTTAATTATTCTGACCTTTTTAATTATTCTGAAGTGGTTCTATTTCTTTATTGACAACATAAGCTATGGACATTGGATAAGGGTAACTTTTAAAATAAATGGAATCTTCGGTTGTCGTTTTTATGGATGCTTCAACTTTAGTATTGTAAGATAAACTTCTGTTAGCTTCTGCAAATGTTTCAACAAGGATGCTTGACTTGAATCAACAAGGATGCGAAATTCTTAACCGTTCTTACTAGTTTTAGTAATAAATGGCTAGAACAAATTTATCCTAAAAAATGGATCTCATCGATTAGATCATCTTCTAGACTACTTTCGTAGTGAAAATCTTAAGATGCGTAAGGTTCGTTATGAAAACTTAAATTGCTTTCTTGGTATGTCATTCGCACCATAATTTCAATACTGCAACATTTCAAAACTTATAGTTTCGAGTAAATGGAGTCTGAAGTTACTGTCTTTTTATATGAGAAATTTAAAACCCCAACATTTCGTTTTATTATTTTCTTATTGCATTCAAGATTAACCAAAACCAAAAAAAATAAAACAAAATATTGCGGTGCTATAATTATAAAAACAAGGAATTATATTATTTTAATTAATGCAAAAACGCAACATTTCCATTGCCGTTTTAAGTTTTTGAGTTTATTAAAAATATTAAACCAAATCAAAATGTTATTATTCTTATGTTAAATTATTCTTATTTTAATCTAATGCACTAACTAGAAAGAGCATTATTTTCTCATAGAGCAGTATTTTAATTTATTCGCAATAACCTCTTTCTTGTTCTAAAAAACTAAAAAAAAAATATTTTTGTGAGTTATTTATTATTAAAAAAATTTTAATATATAAATAAGTAAATGTAATAGTAAGTCGATGCAACCGACTTATTGAAATTAAATTAAAAATCCATAAGTAATTTTAGCTACGTATTTAATATAAGCTAAAACAATAAATGCTTTTACAACCTTTGTACAAAATTTCAGGTTTCTATCTTTATTAAATTCGAAGATATGCTTGTTAGGTCTTGTGTGTGTGAAGTATGTGAAGGCACGTGGACGACCACCCCAATTCATCTCAAATCTTAAAGACATCTTCAGAACGGGGTAGAACACTCTTATATCAAATTGCACGTTTTTATATTTATTAATTTCGAAGATATGCTTCTTCGGTTTTGGGAGTTGTATAGGAGGTACCCGAACCTATGGTCCGATTTTGTCTATTTACAATCCCCATTGTTAACCCACAGTATAAATTTATTCAAGATAGCATCGGGGGACGGACATCGCTAAATCGACTCAGGAGGTGATCCTGATTCAGAATATATATACATGTCCATATCTAACTCGCTTCCTTGTGCTGATTACAAACACCATACCAAAGTTAATAAACGTAATAGTATCAAAATAATAAAAAACAAGTAAATGTAACAGTAAGTCGATGAAACCGACTTATTAATAGGAATGGCGACAATCAACTTATTAATAGGAGTGGCGAGGAAAATAGGAATGGCAACAATCAATTAACTTACCTACTTATTTATTTAGGACCACATGTCCCAATTTTTTCATATTCATTTCAACTTCACCACATTATTAATTGGTCGAAAAAATCAATGGTTTATGTATTAACTAATTTTATTTACGATATTCAACTTTTATTATATAATTTCTTTTTTTTTGTTTAATACGCTAATTATTTGTTTTGTTTTTTTGTCGATTAATTGTATCTCTTCGTTATTCTATTTATCTTTTAAATAATATATTAATTAACGTTGATAATGGATAACAATTTTGTAAAATATAAAGATTTATTAAAAATAGATAATTCAGCAGGGTTGAGTCATAATATATTGCAAAAATGTAAAAGTAATACAAATATCTTATACTTAAACATTCAAAGTTTACGTGGTAAATTAAATAATTTAAAATGATTAATAAACTCATTGCAATATAAAATACATATTGTAGTATTAACTGAGATCTGGTTAACGCAGCCTGAAAATAAATTTTATAATATGATGAGCTATACGGGTTTCTTTTCTAATAGAGATAATGCTTATGGAGGAGCTGCCATCTATGTAATAAATGAAATTAGCAGCTCTTTAATTTTTCAGGAAGAATTTCATAATAGTAGTTTTTTGGTTGTAAAACTGCCAAAGTTAAATATGCATATCGTAGCGGTATATAAATACCAGCAAGTTGTATTTAATAATTTCATAGAAAAAATCGCTAATATTACAACTCAGTTTAAAAATTCTGTAATTTTGGGTGACTTCAATATAAATATCTCAAATGACAGTCACAGTGAAGTAAAACATTATACCGAAATGCTCTTATCGAACGGGTTTATAATATGTAATAAAATATCATTAGATTATGCCACAAGAATAGGGAATACTTCAAAAACTATAATAGATCATTGTATTACAGATATGGTTAATTTTACCTACAATTTAAATGTATCAGATGTAGCATTGTCAGATCATAGAATGTTGCTTCTAAATTTTAGTCATATTCCTATTCCAGAACGATCGGCAAAGTTACGAAAACCATTCTTGATTACAATGCGTTAGGCAATGATCGCTTCTGGGATAGCCTGGAAGATTTAGTAAATTTGGATGATTTGTTATTAAATCTAAACTTATTGATTACAAAGTATACAAAAACTATTTCATTGAGGGTAAAGAAAAAACACGAATGGATAACTAGGGATATTTTAAAACTTATAAATTCGGGACTCATTTTTTAAGTACTCGAAAAAATACCCAAATGATAGCCGCGTGAAAAATTTATTCAAAGAGTTTAAAAAAAAGTTAGAAGCGAAATTGATAAGGAAAAAAAAAAAAAATTTTATTCGGGTTTAATAGATAGAAATCCTACTAGCGGGAGAAACCTGTGGGATGTATACAAACAGGTCATGTTGAATAAGGATACAGGAAACTTTGATACAATAAATCTGCTTGAATATGATAATAAATTAATTTCAGATAAGGGTGATATTGCAGAAACAATGAATGGTTTTTTCACAAAAATTTTAAGTCAACTAAATATTCCTCTCGACCGGATTGTTAGATCATATCTTAACTCATTTACTCATAATATAAGTTCGCATTTTGAACTGAGTCTACAAATGATGAGAAAGTAATAATCTTTAAATCCTTCCGCGGCCAATGGACATGATTGTATATCAGCTAAAATAGTATCTAAATTTTCGGATCGTTTTGTACCAATAATATCTAAATTTGTTAACAAATCGTTTGAATCGGGTGTCTATCCAAGCTCGTTAAAATTGGCTATAGTCACACCGATTTATAAAAATGGCAGCAAATTAGATCCAAATAATTATCGGTTATTAACTACTGTCTCAAAAATTTTTGAAAATATAATTAAAATTCGATTAACTCATTTTCTTAGTACGAATGGAGTCCTTTCTGAGTCTCATTTTGGTTTTGAACAGAACTCAAATACTGTAGCTGCTTGCCTTGAGTTAAATGAGTTTATCACTAAAAGTATGGATGAAAAAAAGTACACGGTTTGTGTCTTTCTAGACTTGAAAGAAGCGTTCGATTTTGTCGATCATGATATTCTGCTATATCAATTATTTCTGCTAAAATTAAATTATCAGCAATTAGCCTATTTTAAGTCTTACTTAGGTGATCGTAATCAAAGAGTGCGTATTGAAACATTTTTAAGTAGCAAAAAAAGAAATTAGTAAAGGTGTTCCTCAGGGATCTATTTTAGGGCCAGACTTATTTAAAATATATATTAACGATATGGCGTCATTAAATCTTAAAGGAATAGTTCCACTGTACGCAGATGACACTGTAATAAAATATACATGGAACAGTGAAGCAGAGATAAGAAATGCTATTGTCTACGATCTAGGAGTTGTTAACGTGTGGCTTACTAAACATCGCCTACTTCTTAACGCAAGCAAATCCAAAATTATGTTCTTTGAAAATAAAACTTTTAGTAACAGTGAAATTATTTTTAACAACCAAAGAATTGAAATTGTTAAATCTTTTAACTATCTGGGGCTTGTTATAGATAGTAAACTCAAATGGCGTAATCATACAGAATACATCTCAAAAAAAATATCTCTCTACGTTTTTATTTTAAAGAGGTTGAGAAAGTATGTAAATAAGAAATCTCTATTCTGTATTTATTCCTCGTTTATCGTTTCAAACTTAGTCTACGTAAATCTTATTTGGAATAGATCGCCTGCTATATACCTAATAAGATTAGATATTCTTAACAAAAAGGCTATTAATATAATAAACAATCTTCCTAAAAATAATAAATATCTTAGTCTAGTAAACATTGGAAAAAAGGAACTCTACATAATTGCTTTCAAAATTATTAATAACTTAATTAAGCACATTTTTATTCTAAATAGAAATATAAACATACACACGTATAACACAAGGAATAAATCCAACTTTTATTTATCACTTTTCAAAACAGATAAACAAAAAAACAGTTGCTTATATAATTGCTTAAAGCTTTACAATGAGCTACCACCCTCGATAAAAGAAATTAATAACATAGTAATTTTTAAAAGGAAAGTGAAAGAACTACTAACCAGTTCTTGATAAGGTTTTTATCATAGAATAATAATTAACTTGTTATTTAGAAGTAGTACTAACCTAAAGCTTAAACTAGATTTAAATTTACTAATATAATTTACACTAACATACTAAACAAAAACTAGAGAAAAAATAAATAAACAAGGTAGAATGTAAACCAACGGTTTTTAAAAGCGCACATTTCCAAAACTCAATACAAACTGTTTAGAAGTGTGACTTACACAAAAATTTGAAAATTTCATATAATAAGAAAAAATGTGAAAATAGGACAATTTTGAAATTTTGAGGGACCGTAATTTAGGAATCCTATATAACTAAGAAAAGCCGTTAACACACGTAAAAATATATTATTGAAACTTTAATTTTCATGTCTTGCCAAAGAAAAATTTGTACAGATACTTAAGTTACAGGTGTCTAAAAATAGCAAATTTTCATTTTTGAGGCGTAATAACTCTTAAAGAAGGGATGCTACGAAAAAATTTTCTGAGGAAACTTATACTAATTCTAAAAGTTCTTTCTTGTCTCAAAATTTCAGGTTCCTATCTAAAGGCGTGCCGGAGTTATGAAAAAAGAAATTTCATGCAAAATGTGGTTTTCACATAACGGTAAATTTAAATCGCAAATTACAAAATATTACATAATTTTGATATTGTTTTATATAGATAATAAAATTTTCGATCTTCTGGCGGTTTTAGATTGCAAAACTATTACGCAGAGCCTGAGATATATACATCTGAAATATACATATGAGATATATACATCTTTTTTCGCAATTTTGAAGAGCTGCAACTTTGGAACCCTTTACAACTAAAATAAACCTTTAACACACGTAAAAATATATTACTGTAGCTTTAATTTTTATACCTTACAGAAGTAAAATGTGTACAGGTTCCTAAGTTACAGGTGTTAAAAAATAGCAAATTTTCAATTTTTAAGCCCTAGTATCTCATAAACAGGGCGGTGGTCCAAAAAAATTTTCTCAGCAAACTTATACTAATTCTAAAAGTTCTTTCTTGCCTCAAAATTTCAAGCCTCTATCTAGAAGCGTGCGGGAGTTATGAAAGTAGAAAAATCATGCAAAATTTGGTTTTCACATAACGGTAAATTTAAATGCTAAATTTAAAAAAATTGTATAATTTTGATATTAATTTACAAAGATAAAAGAAATACCTGGCGAATGAGGTTTCAGATTGAAAAAATCTTAAGCAAAACATAAGATATATGCATTTAAAAATTGGGCTTTTTAAAAGTTTGAGGGGCTGTAGCTCTGTAATGGGAGGGGCTACATGAAAAAGTTGTTCCACAAAATTAGTTTTTTTATGAGACCTACCCATGGTTAAAATTTTTTTTCTCTATCTTTAACGGTATAGAAATTTTGTAAACAGACGGACGGACGGACGGACAGAGTGAAACTAATAAGCACATTTTTTCAAAATTTTTTTGGAAATGTGCTAAAAATAAAAAACTTTAAAAATAATAAACTTTAAACTTTAAAAATCAAAAAAATGATCATATTTTACACATAATTTTAATTTTCGTTATTTTAATCAATTCTACATACATATTTATTGTTAACTTTTTAAATTTTAATGCTAATTCCATGCTTGTTTGCACTTTATGTATATATATTTTTTTGTTTTTTTTAAACTTCAAAAAAAATCAAAAAAATGATCACTTTTAAACTAGATTTAAATTTACTAATATAATTTACACTAACATACTAAGCAAAAACTAGAGAAAAAATAAATAAAAAATAAAAAACTTTAAAAATAATAAACTTTAAACTGTAAAAATCAAAAAAATGATCATATTTTACACATAATTTTAATTTTCGTTATTTTAATCAATTCTACATACATATTTATTGTTAACTTTTTAAATTTTAATGCGAATTCCATGCTTGTTTGCACTTTATGTATGTATATTTTTTTGTTTTTTTTAAACTTCAAAAAAAATCAAAAAAATGATCACTTTTAAACTAGACTTAAATTTACTAATATAATTTACACTAACATACTAAACAAAAACTAGAGAAAAAATAAATAAAAAATAAAAAACTTTAAAAATAATAAACTTTAAACTTTAAAAATCAAAAAAATGATCATATTTTACACATAATTTTAATTTTCGTTATTTTAATCAATTCTACATACATATTTATTGTTAACTTTTTAAATTTTAATGCTAATTCCATGCTTGTTTGCACTTTATGTATATATATTTTTTCTAAAATTATAAGACCAGACAGCGTTTAGCGCTAAGATCGATGACTTTATATAATCTTTGTTCTTGTTAAATGGAATTAAGTTTATATTAAATAAATAATAATGAAAAAAAAATAAAAAAAATACCCTACACGTGAATAATTCGAATTAAATTAAAAATCTATAAGTTTTTTGGCAGCTGCTTGAACTTCTTCCCTTTCCTATATTATTCAACACAAATTTCAGGAACGTAAAAGAGGCATCATCTTGAGATATGCTTGACATCCGTGTAAAAAATTTCAAGTTTCTATCTTTATTAATTTCGAAGATATGCTTGTTAGTCCTTGGGAGGCGTGTGTCAGGTACCTGCATTGCCACTCCAATTCATCATATCTATCTCAGAGACATAAAGAAAACATGTCAGAATACCATTGTACTAAATTTAAAGGTTCTACTTTTGTTGATTTTAGAAATGTACTCGTTTGCTCTTGTGCTCGTGCGGAAATTTCCAAAATACGAACCCATAATTCAAATTCTTTCAAATGTCAGTTTCCAATTTTATAGAAAAGGAAACATAACAGAACACTCTTGTACTAAAAATAAAGGTTCTACCTTTGTTGGTTGTAGAGATATACTCGTTTATTCTGGGGCTCTTTCGGAAGCTTCAAAAATTCGAACCCATGAACCAAATCCTTCCAAATTTCAGAGACTTAAATCAAACATGAAAGAACATTCTGCCAAATTTAAAGGTTATATCTTTTTTGGTTTTGGAGATAATCTCATTTGCTCTGGGGCTCGTTCGGAAGCTCCCAAAATCCAAACCCATTGACTAAATCCTCTTAAATTTCAGAGATATAAAGCAAACGGGAAGGAGTATCATTGTAAAAAATTTAGAGGTTCTATTTTTGTTGGTTTAGGAGATAATCTTGTTTGCCCCGAAATCATTCGGTAGCTTCCAGAATCATGGAAGCCATTTTGGACCGATTTTGTCCAGATTCGAACTTTCGTAATTAGTAACCTACTATATAAATTTCATCAAGATAGCTTTACTAGTTTTTGAGTTATCGTACGTATATCGTTAAATCGACTAAGGAGGTGATCCTGATTCAGAATATATATACATGTCCATATCTAACTTGCTTCCTTTTGGTGATTACAAACTCCATACCAAAGTTAATATACCCTATACTTTAGGTGCAGGGTATGATAACTTAAATTTATTTTAATTTTAGAAAATAATTTTTGATAATAGCTAATAGTGTTTATTGATCATTAAATATTAAAATATTTTTTGAATATCCACCTTTATTTTTCTTCATAATTTTTATTATTTCTTCAAAGTTTTTAATTCCAATAAAAAAGAGTGATGAAATTGAGCGATATTTTTGGCAGTACATTGACCTACAAAATCTGTTTTCTTTAGTGCCGAAGTTCCAGCAGTTTCAATACGTGCTTTTTTTTATAGTGGAAGGCATTTGCTTTTTACTCTTTCTTGTTTTTTTAATGATGTCTATTTCAGCATATTTTTCGTCGTTGTAATTAACTTTGTAAAAACTAGCTTCGGGAAACTTTATGTCGATTTTAATCATCCGTTTTTTTTTGCATTTTGAGGGATCATTGGTGATTGAGTAGGAGAATAAATAGAATTTGCTTTCAAACAAATTTTTTTGTTTCTCTTTCAATGGTGGAATGCATTGAGTCACCTTCATTTTGCGTGTAGCCCACAATTAAAAACTTGTGTGTAATATAGGGTGTATTATAATTTTGAACTATGTACATATATAAGCAAGTCATTTACTTATTTTTTTGTTGACCATAGCAGTTATCTGTATAAATTGATTGAAAAATATTTGTGTTCATTTCAAGACTTTAGCTTTTTTAGTTTTTGAGTCAACTTGCTGACAGAGCAAGACGGACGGGCAAAGGTTAATCAAATCAGAATTTTATTCTGATTCGATCCATACCTTTGAAGGTATATCTAAATAGCTTATTTCCAGATGTTGCAAACGCAGGAGCAATTTTCGTAATCCCGATACTTATTGTATGGGTATAATGAAAAATAAATCAGTAGATAATATACGTCTGATCGCTACGAAGGTAAGCCGATGACTGAAATATAAATTGTAAAATAAAAAAAAATTAAAGAGGCAGTTGTCATACAATTTAGAGACTGAACGGTAGTCTTTTAATTAATAATAAAACACATGCAACACTAGCGATGAATTTTAATGCGATACTGAGGAAGTCGATTGACCTAGCTAGTCTTTTTGAAATTTTTAACGTTTTTAGTATATGTGAAATTTCGTTTATTTGCTGTTCTAAAAATGTTCTGTTGCAAAGTGGCTTCTGTTATTTCTTTTCGTAAATTTTCGTTTTCTATATTTCGTTTGTTGTTAGATGCAAAAGTACGAAAAATATTCTGAAAACATTAACGTTGATTACTTTTATGAATTTTTTTGCCATTTTTAGTACAGTGGTTCCTAAATATTTTTCAACTAATTTTTCTACAAAAGTTTTATTACATTTATTTCCTAACCTCTTGTTAGTTCCTACAAATACTTTTTTCCAGGTTGATAGATTTTGGTGTTATTGTTTTTGATCAGTATTTTTAAAGTCTTATATTGTGAGTTTTCCAATTTTTCTTTAATTTGCTTGAGCTTCCCTTCTGAATGTTGCTGATATGAATGTATTGTCTTCTAAATGTTGCTACTTACAGCTATTGGTTTTTGATTTATTACAGAATAAATGGTATTGTTAGATTTATATGTTGCTAATAACAGTAGGTTGGTAGTTCTTTAATGCAACGAGAAATTTTTAAAAGCGTTGAATGTAGTCTTTCCACTTGACCATGCTTTCGCTGTGTACTGTTCGATTTTGAAATTATCTCTTGACAAGGTTTTAACGTTGTTTAACTGAAAGCTTCTTCGTTATCAGAAACTCTTGCTTTTGTATTTTTAAATAGTGCCAATATTTCTAAGAGAGCTCTTTGATGTTTAATGTTGATCTAGAAGATATCGATTTAACTACAGCGTATTCCGAAAGTTTATCTATGAATGTGAGAAAGTGGTGTTTGTCTGTAATAAGTACGTCAATATGTAATAATTCCCGTTTTAGGGTGTTGGTATTTATTTTCAAGGCAAATTTTACAATTACTTTTTATAAATTTTAGATTTTCGCGTATTTTTGGAAAATAGTATTCGTTTGAGATTTGCTTGAAATTTATTTGTATTAGAGGTGAGCTTTATTATTTTTTGTAATAGCTGCTTCCGTTTGATCGTGTTTGTTTATCAGGCCTATAACAATATTTTCTGTATGAATAAATTTTATGCGGGGAAACGTGGTAAATATTAAATTTGAACTTTGGGCTAGGGTGTGTATATCGCAATGTATAGCATTTCTTACGACTGGGTTAACACAATCTATCATATATTTTAATAAACTGTCCATACTATTAAAATTAATAATATGTTTAAGAAATATTACAAAAATAATTTTTATATTCTTGTTATTGTGATTGGATTTGGAAAGTATAAGATGGGAATTGAATTGGTTTACCGGGTATTCAATTGTTTTTATTCCATTGGTGCTGAACATTTCACTATGAATGATTTCGTTTGACTCTTCTGACAAATTGTAAATAACTTCTCTAGAAAAGGCATAATTTTTCAGCCCAAAAGGTAGCCTAAAAATTCGTATTTACCATTATTAACGCTGAAGGCATTATTTGTCTATCTTTTCGAGACATAAAGTGATCTGATGAAACCCTAATTTTAAATCTAGTGTAGTAAAAAAGTTCGATTTACCTAAATTCAAATCAATTACCATTCTCATTTTTGGTTTCAATTCTTCGTGGAAATTTTATATTACAATTACATGAATGGGCGAGTTATAATAGGTAGAGTTATATTTTTTAATTATTCTGACCTTTTTAGTTATTCTGAAGTGGTTCTATTTCTTTATTGACAACATAAGCTATGGACATTGGGTAAGCGTAACTTTTAAAATAAATTGGATCTTCGGTTGTCGTTTTTATGGATGCTTCAACTTTAGTATTGTAAGATAAACTTCTGTTAGCTTCTGCAAATGTTTCTATATTTTTGTTAATAATTTTTTCAAACTCGTATTTTTTGTTGATGGAATTAAAATATTGTCAATAGTAATAAAGTTTGTTTGCAGACAATTCATATGTTGAAGTTTTTCTTCACCTGTTGTATGGGATAGACTTTATTTTTCGAACTTTATTTTGGCATTAATTTCTTTAAGAAAGTCGTAACCAATAATGCCGTCGAAACTTTTTAAAGCTGGCAGAACATAAAATGTCGAAGTTTGGCTGATATATTTATTTCGCATTTTTCTGTGATTAAGTTATTTCTGTTTAGAGATTTTACAATAAAAAATTTTTCTACTTGGGAGCCACCTTTTAAAAATGAGTGGTCCTTTATATCATTGTTAGAAGTATCTGAATCAATAAGGATATTTTGGAAGGAGTCCTTGTAGCGTAGAGAAAAGGATTGTTTTTAAATTCTATAGTTTAACGTACACTTAAATCTGCGGCTATTTGATTTGTTGTATTATTGTAATTTTGACGGAAGTTTTGTGATCTTTGATGGTTACTTGAGAATATAGCGTTAGTACTCCTTGAATTGTTTTCAATCTAAAGGTTCGAGCAAATTCATATCTTTAATTCCAACTCCTGAGCTGTTGCTAATGTTGTTGGAAGATCAGAAGGTATTCCTAAAAATAAGATATTACAAATAGAACGTTGAAGCCCGGATATAAATATACGTAATACCGTTTCTCTGGCTTTCTCATTCAGAGTGTTAGCCAATTCATCATTATTGCTATTTCTCATAATATTTTTGTTGATAATTAGCGTCAATTGTTTATCCACTTTATTGTAGTATTGGATAGGTATTTGTTAGAATACTACATATTACCATATTGTAGTAATGGATAGTCTACCTAGTCGGGGAATGCTTAATTCGTTCTTTAAGAAATATAAAGGTCTTTTATCAGAATAACTTTGATCAAGACGAGCAATTATTGCTTTAAAATTGAGTATTGTATTGAAAGATAAAATATGGCATTTGCTCAACTTGCTATTTGGTTTCGCAAAATATCAGTTGCAATTTAGTAAGGTTCTGTACATTACAATATAGTAAGATCCCGGTGTATGGTAACTAATGGAAAACAAAGCAGCTGTTCATCAAGCTGGATAAACTGTTGGATGTCGCTGAACTTTAGAAAACGATTTTACGAGAACTTGACCTGTATGCATTTCAGTAACACCGTTAACTATTGTGACCGGTTGTAATACTTCTACCGGTTGTAAATCCCGAGTAGATGTGGCTAGATTTACTATTTGTTATAGCGTATAGTTAATTTTTCGTTTGTTCTACAACCACGTTATTGAAATCTTGTGCTTGTGCTTCAGTAAGAATCATAGTAACAAAATAAGAATTAGTTAATTCAATGAGATAATTTAACATTTAAAAAAACAAAATTAGTTTAAATTAATTAAAATTTTTCTTGAAATAATTCTTGATCAGCACGGTCCGGTATCCTTGTGGGATTTTGGACAAGTTGAGAAAGATGGAACAGAGATAAGAATAGTTCAACTTGTTTCCCAACTGAATTTTGACCCAGAGAAGTGTTCCTAAAAAAGTGAAGCCAGTCTCTATTATGAATATTGAAATCACCCGCCAGAACAATTTCAGTTTCTGGAGATGAATCCAAAATTTCGTTGATCTGGTTTGAGAGATTTTCAATTTCCACTACAGTTTCATCTTCACTTGAGTTGGGTAATCTGTATAAGAAACTGAGATGTATGACCTGCTTGCCAACAAGGATTTCTACCCAAACATAGTGGAAGATTGTGCTAGAACATTTGAATTTATTAAGAGTGTTGAAAGCTATGTCATTCTAATATAGATGGCGATACCTCTTTTAGACGTGAAATGTGAAACGAGTGTGTAGCCAGTAATATTAAAATTATCATTCTGGTAATTAACTAAGCAAGTAAAGCAAGAATTGCTGGTTTGCTGGAATTTAAATGGCAAGCGACGACATTAAAATTCGTCTGTAACCCTGTATGTTCCAACCCCGTAATATACATTAAAATTGGTAATTTTGTAAAATTTTAAAAATGTTAAAATTAAAAATCAACAAATTAAAATTAAAATTAAATAAGAAAATGACATATCAAATTAATTAATAAAAAAAGAAAAAATAAAAATTATATGTGTATGATATAACTACCGTGAGTTTGACAACACAAATTAAAATAATTAAATTAATTAACAATTATAAATTAAAATAAATTAAATGTTTGCCTTGAATGCGTAAAACTATATTTTTAACATAGTACAACATTTTTTAGCATACACTGTGAAATGATCTTGTTGAACGCAGTTAGAAACAAAAAACACACTCAAAGCAAACCTTACGTGCAATACAGAAAAAAAGAAATAAACAGCACGCTATAACAAATAAAAGTTATTGATTTATTAAGTACTTACGACACATTAAATAATAGTATAAAATTCTCAATAATAATAAACTCTTCTCAATATTATCTTTTATGATAAAGTAAAAGTAAATTAAAATAAGTAAATGCCACCAGAAATTACAAATTAAAATTATTACAATTTAAGTTATGGTGGTATTATTGAGAAGAGAAGAAATTACAACATTAACATCCATGAACGGGATTTAGTGAGAAGGGTATTGCTTTTGCTTTGTTTACAACTAGGAGATGTTAGAAAGAAAAGAAAAAAAAAAAATAATTAACAAAATTAAAATTAATTGATTGTAAACAAAGCAACCGCGCGCGTTTAATTAGAAAAATTTAAAAAAAAAATAATTTCATCGATCTTAAATATAATAAATATGAAATAAATATATCAAAAATAAAAGTGAAATTAAATTTAAAAAAATAAAAAAAATTAACCTATTGAAACAGAAATTCAAAAACTGATATAAATATAAATAAATGTGTTGTTAAATAAAAAAAAAAAAGTATTTACCCTAATGCCGCCATTGGAAATGCAGCCACATTCAAAAACGGCATTAATATTTATTTTGCACTTTCATCACCTATTTAGAATTAGAATTTTAACAGAGTAGGTAATTAAAATTAGAACAAAGTAAAAAAAAAATAGACAAAAAAAAAACAAGTGAATTAATTAGTTAGAAATTACTGATTAACTTACATTACTGATTTCCCCTTTATTATAGGTTCGGCCTTAGGTTTTCTGCTATTAATAATGATATTCTGGTTTTAATTTTCTGCAACCACTTTTAAATTACTGGAACCACTTTTAAATTTCTGTAACCACTGTAGCCACTTTTCGGTTGATTTTTCACAGAGATTAGCACAGTTTTTTTTTGCTTTTAATAGCACAGTTTGTTTTTGAGCAAAAAAAATGTTCCTTTTTCTGAATAGTTCTGTTATTTTTTTCTTTTAATAGCTTTATCGCTATACAGGGACTTGTAATAACCGTTTTAAAGAAACTTTTTTCTTATGTAGATAATTTAAAATAGTAATTTTTTTAAATTTAAATCACAACCTTCAGTATTTGTAATAATTTTTTTAAATTTAAATCACTCGCTTTTTTGTTCTTTAGCTCTGAGATCAAAAAAAGTCTTTTATATGTTGGGTACCAGTTAATAACCTGTCTGTTATTTGTGCCCAAGGCAGCCTCACCTTAGGTAAAATAAAAGGCTTAATTCACAATTACCAGTTATTTATTCGAGAATAAATTTTATTCTGACCTTAATAATTAAGATTCTATTTATATTGATTTAATGCTGATTACGCATTATTACATTATTTAAATATTATTAAAATACTATTAAAATTACAATTCAATTCTATATTGATTAATGCTGATTAAGCTTTATTACATTAAAATATTATTAAGGTTCTAATGAAATTATGATCCTCAGGTATTTTAATAAGCGGTATAGTGAAATTGTCAAACTAGTGTGGTATTATGAAGTTATTTATATGTGGTTTGCAATGCATGTGTTAACTTATATAAGATATTTTTTTTCATTTTTTATTAACAGCTTTTATTGAACTTACTCGTAGTTAAAGGAATCGTGGAATCTTGCAAGGTATTTTAGGCATACTTCCCGTTTGGCTAGATACTTGAAATTTTAGACAAAGTTTAGATTCCGAAGTCTCAATTGAAAAATAAAAATATTAAAGGAAAAAAAAAAAGATAATAAATAAATAAAAAAAAAAAATAAAAATTTTTGTTGCAACAAATGTAGATTTTGAATATATATATAATCTTTCTAACACTTAATTAATTAAGAACTTTTCAAAACTTACAAACTAGCTAACAACTAACAGTATTAAAGAATTCTCTAAAAAATTAATAAAATACAATTTTGTCTTGTTTAATTAAAAAATAAATTTTTTTTTTTTAAAATAAAAATAATAATAATAATTAGAAATAAAAATCATATTTTATATTTTTATATTAATTCATATTTTATAAAATAAATTTTATAATATTAAAAAAAAATTTAGAAAATAAATTTGTAATTTTATTTCTGTAATTTACTTTAAATTAATACTAAGGGTAAATTTAATAATATAAAAAAAAAAAAAATTAATTTTTTTTCCATTTTTTTTTTTTAATAAGATAAAGGGAAGAAAACGAAAAAGAAGCATTAAAACATTATTTTAAAATCAAAAAAAAATTATATTATCTCGTATTTTATTATAAAAAAAAATTTTTTTTTATATTGAAAAGTATATTATTCTGAAAAACTCACCAAAATTAATTTGAAAAATAAAATAAATATTTTAAAGTTTTATTAGTATCTGCAAAATCTCTGTGAAGAATAAGCAAGTTTTTGTGTGATTGTTATTGGCTTAAACCTTTAAATTTTTAGCGTTTCTTAAATCTTTTCTTTGTTTTTAGCAAATTGCTTTTGTCATATTTAGTAATTTAAATTTTGTTGTTGTTTACTGATTGTTTTTGTAAAATTTTGTTTCTCTTAAAATGGCTGACCCAAAATCCTCTATGATTGTTGATACTGAAACAAATATAGATCCAAACGCCGCATCAACTCCAAAAGGAGTGCCAGGACAAACCATCTATTTTGATCCTAGACTTCTGAAAGAGGCTATAAGAGACGTAATTCAATCAGAAAATAGGAGAATGTCAGACCAAAATAATTTTTTGGATTCAGAGATTATGAGAAGAACCATTGCAAAAGCAGTTCAAACGGAGACACGAAAAGTTCTGAGAGAAAATGCTGTACCCGAAACACCAGAAATTACAGAGACGGATCAAGAATTTGATTTTCAAATGGATCAATTTCTCTCCGGTATGGATATAATACCTAATGTCGTAAAAAATATCAAAGAATTTTCAGGATCTAAAACAGAATATGGCTCATGGAAAAAAAATGTAGAAACTCCAAAGTATTATGGGATTTTATCCGGTATACGAAGCAAAATAATAGGTGAAGCGCACACTACTTTGGAATCAAGTAATATACCACTGAATTGGAATAGTATTGTAAGATGCCTAAATATGCATTTTGTGGATAACAGGGATATAACAAGTTTGGAATATGAAATGACAAATATTAAACAAAACGGAGATTCAATCGAAATATTCTACAATGAAGTTTCTCATCACTTAAAAGTAATTTTAAACAAATTATCAGATATGGATGTATGTAAAAAATATATGGAATCTTTGACTGAAAGTTATGGAAAAAAAGCCATGGATACTTTTATGAGATGGTTAAAAGGGGAGCTACCAAGATTGCTTACTATCCGAGCATCGGTAGATCTTAAACATACATACCAAATATGCTTAAAATTAGAGGATATGGATAACCAAGTTAAAAGTCAACCGCAACAATCATCTTCATATTACGCTCCAAGAGTATTCTCACAAGGATATTCAGGAAAAACTAATAAACATTTTTATCCAAATAACAATTTTCGCTCAAATAACAACATTAATCATAATTGTAAAAATCAGTTTAATAGAAATTTTCAGCAACCTCGACCATTCAAAAGGGAAGTGGAGTCAATTAATCAATCGCAATATAGAAGGAACGATAATAATTTCAGTAACAATTACAATAACAGCTACAATAGACCATTTATAAGAAATATGCATTATAAAAATAGAACATCGTCAAACAACCGTTCGGAAAATAAAATGAACCAAATACAATACCTAGAACCATCAAACAAATACGATAACTCCTTTACTCCTTTTTTAGGTTAAATCCTTCCTCTTAAATCCTTTATCGAGCATATGGCGGGAAATGGTACAAAATTAAAATTTTTAAATAGATAAGGGTATAGATAAATTAATAAAAAATCCGATACCAAATAAGCAAAAATTTTATGCAAATACAATAGGAGGAAACGTGGAAATAACATATCATGCCGTGATAGAGAAATTAAAAGCTAAACAGGCTAAAGATATAGAGTTTCACAATAAAGAAAGGAAACCCATAAAACATTATAAAGTAGGGCAAGTGGTATACGTGAAATACAACAAAAGATTAGGATCAAAACTTACGCACAGATATGTTAAAGAAATTGTTAAGCAAAATAGAAATTCAACTATTTTAACAAAATCGAATAAAATCGTCCATAAAACTAATATCCGTAATTAAAATTTTTAGTTTTCAGGTTTAGGTTAGGAAGGGTAGGTTAGGTTTAGGGATATGTTCATCAATCGGAATTGTTCAAATTTTGGATTATACCAATTCGCAAGTAATTACCATCAAAATTGGCAAAGCAAAAATAAAGGAAGGCAAATTCAAAATAATTCACAATATTGACGTAGCAGATATCCAAAAAGTATTAGATGACATAAAATACATTATAACTCAGCACATTGATGTATCACATCCTTTATTTATTTACCTCGAGCATGAAAGTCAACCGATACAGGAATTGTTAAATGAATTTAGAATACAACGAAAAAAACGATCAATCAATTTTCTTGGGTCGGCATGGAAGTGGATTGCGGGAACTCCAGATCATAGTGATTTCATTATGATAAAAAGGAAAATGAAGTAGCCCAGGAAAATAATAATGATCAAGTGGTCATAAATAAAATTCATACTGATAGAATAAACGAAATAACTAATATTACTAACCAAATTTTGGAAAATATGAAAAATAAAAGTATTATTGATAACCAATCAGTCCTACAAATTCAATATAAATTAAAATTAATTAAAGAGGAAGTAATAAATATTAACTATTCTGTTCACTGCGCTAAAGTAGGTGTAATAAATTCGATTCTCCTTTCTAAATCTGAAATAAAAGCTGTAACTAACATATTAGATAAAGAAAATATACCATATTCTACACCAGAAGATGCGCTAAATTTTTCAAACATTAAAATTATTACTAATGGCGTTTGCTTGTTATATATTATTGAAATACCTATGACTAAATTTGAAATTTTTAATGAAATCTTAATAAAACCTGTAAAACGAGATAATATTGTAACCCAAGTAAATGTTAATAATATTTTAGTTAATCAAAATCAAATATTTGGCATTGTAAAGAAATGTAAAAATATAAATTCTATATAATTTTTTACCATATAAAAATATTTACCATATTTTTGGTAAATTGGGGTGTTATCTTTTTGTACTATTTTTAAAACAATATTTGTGCTGTTTCGTTTTTGGGGCTGTATTTACCATATTTTTGATTTTTCTTTGTAACTCTTATTTGCAATGTTTAAGGGCCCTTCGTCTTCGGTTACGTTAAAACAGTTTACCAATGATTTTTCAAGTTTCTTAATATTAATACCCTCTTCGCTAAATGATATGTTGGTGTTTCGCAAAACGTCTTTTCCAATTAGCACTGGATACAGCATGTGCTACTTTGATATTATGTGAATGTTTGTTTTAAAGTTGTTGGCATCTATTTTAATTATAGCTTCAAAGTACCCAAGTGTTGTAATAGATTCTTTTGATAGACCTCGTAAATAAACTTTTGATGAACTTGCGTTTATAGCGCCGATTTTCTCATATTCGTCATATCTGATTAAGGTGAGATTACTTCCAGTATCGATTAAAGCTGCTATATGGTGCCCGTTAACCTTTACTAGTTTCTCATCCGAGTCTCTTGTTCTTGGTGAGGGAGTAACACTGACACATTACACATTACACATTGTATCCTATTATTGATGTCATGTGGACCCCTCTTGTTACTTGAACTAGTCTTAGACCGTTCTCGGGCTACTTTGCAATGTAGATAGCCGTGATTTCTCTTTTAAGAGCACCTATCGCTCTCATATTTATTAGGTTTTCGTAAAATAACTCTCCTTTATTTTGCCTGGTACTCGCTAATTTATTGTGTACATCAGCGGAGCTAATCGCCTCTGAAAATTCATTTCCATGCACTGCTTTAATTGGTACCACGATGTGATATTGGGTTTAGCTCTTAGCGTTTTCTCGGCTAGACCTGTTAATAAATCGTTTACATAACAAAAATATTTCTAGGTCAGAACAACCTAAATTAATGGTAGCATTTTATGCTACAACCTAAATTAATGGTAGCATCTATGTCGCTAATCCAACTGTTCACTTCGTATTCCTTTTCACCACAAAATTTTGGTAACATTGCAGCAATATCTTTAATTGAGATCGGAAATCTGGATCTATTGATATCTCGGCTATTTGAACTAAAATATATTGGAATGGTATGATTTGAATTATTAGATTGTTGAGTTGTCGGTAAAAAATTTATTGGAGAGGTATGGTTTGAATTATTAGAATGATGAGTTGTCGGTAAAAAATGGTATGAATGATGAATGGTCGGTAACTATGTCGATTGGGTAATGCGGATTGATGTTGTGGTGTCTGTTCATCATTGTTTTGGAAATTAACCCCCTGACGGCTGGTACTTGCTAAATCACGATGACTTACATCGTCACCTGCTGTCCTTGTACTGTTAATTATTGCACGATTAGCGTCAGTGGAGTGTCATCTTAATTCTGTTCTAAACCCTTTCAACTCTTGAAAATTTTTTGATATATCCTCAGCCTGCGTTCGTTCCCGGCACCAGTGCTCTCTAGATTTTGCCTTCCTCTACGACGATTTCTACCCATTTTATTTTAATTTTATAATAATTGAAGAAGTCAAACAATTTAGTGTGTATAAAATATTTATATTAAAAAAAATAATGTAAAATATAATATGGTAAACAAAACAAAATTCAAAAAAAAATTCGAATAAAAATCTATATTATTTACACCAGCTTTAATTTAAAAAAAAAAAGGTTAACTACCTCTGGCTTCAATGTATATAATTCACTTTATGTACGTTCAATCGATGTAATAAATTGTACCGCAAATTAACAAGATGAAATCTTCTATTTTTCTTATGTTGATATCTAATTTTGTTGTGTGTATTTTTCCAGTATGTTATTTAAATCAAGTTCCTATAATAATTATTAATATGTTATATAGAGCTTTTAATGTCAACATTCAATTTATATTTACTAAATTTTTATTTTTTAGTTATATTTTAAAATTCACTAAAACTTTTTTTTTTTTTTGAACTATATTTTAAAATTTAATTTTTATTATATAACAATGTTCAGTTCAAATTTAATAATAGATATTTAAGTAACACAAAGTTCTATATTTTATATTACATATGTACAGTTTGTGGATTATATTATGTAATTTGAATAAAAATGCTTTAATTATAGTTTACACACACGAGCGGTTCACGAGCAAAACAGTTCTTCTTTTCTTCTTTCTCTTTTTTCTCTTTTTTTTTTTATATATAAAGAATGTTAAGGCTGGTTAAAATTAGCCAAGTGTTTTTTTATCTTTACTTCAACCTTTAATAATTAATTTATAAAAAAATTTTTTTTTTTGTAATTGTTTTTCTTTCTGAATGTTCTTTTAATAAAATGATTTAAATTCTTAACTCTTCAAAATTTAATTTTTATTTTTAAAATTTTACAAAATTTAAATATTTTGTGATTTTCAATTTTTAATTAGGTACTAATTTAATTTGTGTGTGCCCAAACAATTTTTTATTCATCAAAATTTCCGAACTAACAATTAGCCATTTTCAACAATAAGTTTAAATATATATTTTTTTTAATTTAGTTATTTTATTATATTTTTTTAGTTGTTATAAATATTTTTTATTTAGTTTAAATTAGTTTATTTTTATTGTTTCATCCCGATCTCGGTTGAGCTGGGGATTTAGGTTTTTGGATAAAATATAAAAAAAGCAAAAATGTAATTTTAATAACTAATAATAATTTAATCCAGTATTCAATTAATTATTTAATTCATATATTTAATTTAACTATTAACTTTATAATTATTTAATTTAACTTTTCTAAATATTAACTTGACAACTTTATATCAATCTTTTTTCTACTTTAATTTTACAATGCTCAAAAATTAGATAACTCAATAATTTATGTCTTTACAGCTTAAATATTCTTCTTCTACTGTTGTACCATGTGCTTAGAACATTATAATGTTCTATATGCGAATAACTGGTAACTGCAATTCAATTGCACTCATTTATAATGCACTCATTACTCTCACTCTTTAATTTCAGGAGAGTCCCACATGTATGTGTGAATATTTTTGTTTTAATTTTTGAAATTTTTATGATTTACAGATTAAATAATATTATGCTTAATGCTTGAAAAAAAGTATGAAATAAAAAGTATGAATAAAATAATGTAAAAGTTTTTTAAATAATAGGTAACATACATAAAAATATTAAATTTTATAACAGACTTTTTTCAAAACAAGAAAAATCGACCGATCTTAAATAACTGCATTTGTGTGCCAATTTTTTTCTAAGCATATTTTAAACAAATTTGATAATCATTATATATAAAGAGAATTCGCCTATAAATTTTTCAAATGAGAAAAAAAAGATTATTATATGTATTAACAAATGCTGAATTGTTAATTGCTATCGTATTATAACATTACAGAATTAATTTACAGAAATTAGTTTAGAAAAATAAACGTACATATATTATTATACGGAAATATAGTATCTTATCTACGTATCTACATACTAAATTATGGAATCAAACAAATTGCCACTCATATAAGCAGCATAGAGCATGGACTAAATAATTTATTATTCATATTTGACATTTTTACTCGGCTGAAGTTATTGTACAGGACTATGAGACATTTTTTTTATTTCTACGCCATCTATTTTCTTATACAAGAATTATGGTTTATTATTATATTAATAGTTGTAATATAATAAACCATAATTAGACAAGAAAATAGATGGCGTAGAAATAAAAGAAATAAGATATTAATTATAATTTTTAGGACATATACTTATTTTTAATTTAATTATATACTACTAACTATATAGTACAAGAAAAATGTCTATTATTATACGTACGATAAGGATCGGATATATTAAAATTGCTCCTCCATTTGTAACACATCGAAATAAGTTAGCTAGATATACCTTCAAAGGTATGGATTGGATCAGAATTAAATTCCATTAAACTTTGCCCAAAAGATATGCCCAAATTCCATTAAACAAGATAACTCAAAAACTAAGAAAGCTAGAGTCTTGCAATTAACATAAAATATTCTTACATTAATTTGTAGTTGGTTCCCTATTTTTTGGTTGAGATCCGACCAAAACTTCGGGTAGCTCTCGAAGAACTAACTTTTAGATCTTCACAATTTTTTTTAAATAGAGCCATGAAATTTTAAATGCTGATAGATATCAGAAAAATAATAATTTTATTATTAGCAACTTTTTTCTGTACTCCCACCTGTTACGGAGCTAAACAGCTCCCGAAAGTTCCAAAAATATCTATATTTAAATTGTTATAACACAAGTTGTATAAGGTATATCTTCAATTTGAAAATCGCCAAACGATTACTGCTTTTATTAGCTTTAAAAATATATACACAATAAATATATACTTGCGGCATACGGTGTCTTAATTTACCGTTATGCGAAACTCAAAGTTTGCAAAATTCTTGATTTCTTCTATCTTCCAAACGGTTCAAGTTAGAAACTTGAAAATTTGTGAGAAGTTAGGTCTTTGAATATTTTCAAGTATGAGTCATTTCAAAAAATATTTTTGTATCGCCCCCGTTTCGGGGCTGTATGGGGTTAAAAACTAAAAAATTTCTTATTTTTAAACACCTGCAACTTGAACACCTGTCCAAATTCTTTTGGAGTAATATACAAAAAACAAAGCTCCAATATCATATTTTTATTTCTATTAAGAATTTTGCTTAATAATATAGGGTTACCTTAAAATTGACGAAAGTGGGACTTCATTTTTGTAAATTTTTCTAACAAATTTTTTTAACGATTTTTTAGCACATTTCCAAAAAAAATTTGAAAAAACGTTCTTATTAGTTTCACTCTGTCCGTCCGTCCGTGTATCTGTTTACAAAACTTCTACACCGTTAAAGATAGAGAAAAAAAATTTCAACCATGGGTAGGTTTCATAAAAAAAGTGGAACAACTTTTTCATGTAACCTTATCCATTACGAAGCTACAGCCCCTCAAATTTTAACAAAGCCCTATTTTTAAATGCATAGATCTTATGTTCTGTTTACGATTTTTTCAATCTGAAAACGTCATTCGGCAGGTATTTTTTTTAACTTTGTAAATTAATATCAAAATTATACAATATTTTTAAATTTAGTATTTAAATTTACCGTTATGTAAAAACCAAATTTTGCATCATTTTTCTATTTTTATAACTCCGGAACGCTTTTAGATAGATGCTTGAAACTTTGAGACAAGAAAGAACTTTTAGAATTAGTATAAATTTACTCAGAAAAATTTTTTTGGGCCACCCCCTGTTTATGAGCTATTAGGGCTGAAAAACTAAAAATTTGTAATTTTTAGACACCTGTAACTTAAGCACCTGTACACATTTTCTTCGGCAAAACATAAAAATTAAAGCTCCAGTAATATATTTTTACGTGTGTTAATGGTTTTTTTAGTTATATAGGGTTCCCGACTTACAGCCCCTTAAAATTCCAGAAATGTCATATTATTACAACAAATTTCTTAAATTTTATTTTTTAAATTTTCAAATTTTTGTGCAAGTCACAATTCTAAACAGTTTTTGTTGTGTTTTGGAAATGTGCTTTTTTAAAAACCGTTGGTTTACATTTTTTTTTACTCGATAATTTGAAATTGTTGAAGTAATACAAAAACAAGTAAATATAACAGTAAGTCGATGCAACCGACTTATTAATACCCTACACCTGCATAATTTGAATTAAATTAAAAATCCATAAGTTTTTTTGGCAACTTTAAGTTTCTATTTTTATTAATTTCGAAGATTGTTAGTCCTTGGGAGGTGTGTGTCAGGTACCCGAATTGCCAATCCAATTCATCTCAGGAACATAAAGAAAACATGCCAGAACACAATTGTACTAAATTTAAAGGTTCTACTTTTGTCGTTTTTGGAGATATGCTCGTTGCTCTTGTGCTCGTCCGGAATTTCTAAATCACGAACCCATGGTTCAAATTCTTTCAAATGTCAGTTTCCAATTTTACAGAAAAGGAAACATAACAGAACACCTTTGTACTAAAAATAAAAGTTCTATCTTTGTTGGTTGTGGAGATATACTCGTCTGCTCTGGGACTCATCCGGAAGCTTCCAAGATTTGAACCCATGGACCAAATCCTCACAAATTTCAGAAACATAAATCAAACATGAAGGAACACCATTCTGCCTAATTTAAAGGTTATATCTTTGTTGCTTTTGGAGATAATCTCATTTGCTCTGGGGCTCGTTCGGAAGCTTCCAAAATCCAAACCCGTGGACCATATCCTCTTAAATTTGAGAAACATAAATCAAACGGGAAGGAGCATCATTGTAAAAAAGTTACAGGTTGTATCTTTGTTGGTTTTGGAGATAATCTCGTTTGCTCCGGAATCATTCGGAAGCTTCCAATATACGAATCCATGGGTCAAATTCTTTCAAATGTCAGTTTTCAATTTTATAGAAAAGGAAACATAACAGCGCACTCTTGTACTAAAAATAAAGGTTCTATTTTTGCTAGTTGGTTGTGGAGATATACTCGCTTGCCCTGGGCTCGTTCGGATGCTTCCAATATCCGGACCCATTAACCAAATCCTCTCAAATTTCAGAGACTTAAATAAAACATGAAAGAACACCACTCTGCCAAATTTAAAGGTTATATCTTAGTTGGTTTTGGAGATAATCTCATTTGCTCTGGTGCTCGTTCGGAAACTTCCAAAATCCAAAACCATGGACCATATCCTCTTAAATTTTAGAGACATAAATAAAACATGAAAAAACACCACTTTGTCAAATTTGAAGGTTACATCTTTATTGGTTTTGGAGATAATCTCATTTGCTCTGATGCTCGTTCGGAAGTTTCCACAATCCAAACCCATACACCAAATCCTATCAAATTTTAAAGACTTAAATTAAACATGAAAGAACACCACTCTGTCAAATTTGAAGGTTATATCTTTATTTGTTTTGGAGATAATCTCATTTGCTCTGGTGCTCGTGCGGAAGTTTCTAAAATCCAAACCCATTGACCAAATCCTCTCAAATTTTAGAGACTTAAATTAAACATGAAAGAACACCACGCTGTCAAATTTGAAGGTTATATCTTTATTGGTTTTGGAGATAATCTCATTTGCTCTGGTGCTCGTTCGGAGGTTTCCAAAATCCAAACCCATTGACCAAATCCTCTTAAATTTCAGAGACATAAATCGAATGGGAAGGAACATCATTGTACAAAATTTAAAGATTCTATCTTTGTTGGTTTTGGAGATAATCTCGTTTGCTCCGGAATCATTCGGAAGCTTCCAGAATCCGAACCCATAAACCGATTTGGTCCAGATTCGAACTTAGTCTTCCTTTCGTAATTAGTGACCTACTATATAAATTTCGTCAAGATAGTTTTATTAGTTTTTGAGTTATCGTGCGAACGGACGGACGGACGGACATCGTTAAATCGACTCAGGAGGTGATCCTGATTCAGAATATATATACATGTCCATATCTAACTCGCTTCCTTTTGGTGGTTACAAACACCGTACCAAAGTTAATATACCCTATACTTTAGGTGTAGGGTATACAAATTATATAAACAAAAATATAAGGGTTGCTTGAAGAATTTATATTTATATGATATCAGTATACTGATGAATGAATGATATATAATACATATATATAATAACTAGTAAAATGGCTCATCTTATGATGGGCGCACGGTGAATAAAAAAAGTTTTTTTAAATACTGTATGGTATTGTTAATCCGGACCCAATCATTTTTAAATAATAACATTTTAATTTTGTTTTTCGTTTTTCTTTTTTCGAGTAGAAAAAACAAATTCGGTCACATGCTTTGGTCACATTAGTGGCTCATCTTTTTTTTTTTTTTACTTTATTAATTATTTCTATAATTCAACATTTGTATAATTATTTATTAGAATTTAATAGATTCAATTTTGTATAACACTATAACTAAAGCAAAAAAAGAAAAACTAATTAATACTTAATACTAAAACAAAACTAAAAAAATTCAAATATTATAACAAATTATAGAAGTTTAATTCTGAAAGGCCTTAGCGGATGTTGTCTGGGCATATTAATTTTAATTTCATTGTTTGTTATTGTTTTATAATTGTGTCTAATTATTTAATGCAAGAGAAGAGAAAAAAAAATTAAAATAAAATAAAAATTAAATTATATAAAAAAGTACATATACGAATTTCCACACTTACAAAATAGTTTGAATAACTTTTAATCTTGTAATTAATCTAAAATACACATTATACTATTTAATTCGGTGCACTTGTAAATATTACATATTTTCTTATTTCCTTTTTAAAATTTCTTATATTGTCTAGATTTTTGAGTTCCACCAGCAGTTCATTATATAGTTTGAGAGAATTATATAAACAATTATTCTTCTGATTATTTGATTTAAAAAGACTTAGGTAAAAATTAGATTTATTTCTCGTGTTATGAGTGTGGATTTCAATCATCCTATTTAAGATAGAATTATGTTTTTTGTAGCTATTAATTATTTTAAAAGCAGTCATATATAATTCGTATTTACAGATTTCACGGAAACGTATATATCTTCCATTGTATAACAGATTGGTTGAGCGCCTGATTGGCAGAAAGTGTAAAATTTTGATGGCCTTTTTATTTAATGTGTATTATTAAAACTGCTTTGCGAGGCTCTACCACTCCATATAGGATTAAGATATACTATGTTGGATAAAATAAAGAATTAATAAAATATATATAGTATGTTATCATTTAGATACTTTCGTAGTCTTTTTGAGATGAATACATAGGGTGCGGTTTTTTTAATTATATATAGAATCAATATGGTCACACCATCTCAGTCAGACGCTATCAATATGAGACCTAGATAGTTAAAATTTTGAACTGTTTCAATTTTTTCACCATTGAAATAAAAGTTTACGTTTGAGAAATCCTTATTTTCATAAAGTAAAATTCTTGTTTTTTTTATGTTGAGTAAAAGTTTATGTTTGTTTAGCCATTCTGCAATAATTACGAAATCGTGATTTATTTTATTTTTCATTTCATCTTCGTATTTCAAGATAGCATCGTCAGCGTAAAGCTGTACACAAGGATAAATTATTTATATAAATTTTGAATAAATCGGGACCGAGAATGTACCCCTGTGGCACACCTTTCTTACAAATTTTAGGTTCACTTATAGTATTGTTTATTCGAACTATTTGTTGTCTTTTACATAGATAAGAACGGAAAAAAGATAATTGATTTTGGTCAAGATTAATTTTTCCTAACTTATAAAGAAGAATTTCGTGGTCAATACAATCAAACGTTTTTTGGAAATTGAGGAAAACTACAGGCTACGTAGTTCCCTTCATCTATCTTGTGCGATATGCAACGGGTTAAATTTAGACAAGCTGCTGCGGTATTTGAATTTTTCTCAAAACCGTACTGACTTTTATGTAAAAATTCATTAGTTGCCATAAAATGGCTTAACCGATTTTTAATTACTATTTCAAGTACCTTTGAAAAAGCGCTCAAACAGACATTGGCCTGTAATTAGAAGCGTATGTTGTATTTCCATTTTTAAAAATAAACGTTTATGGATAAATAAACGTTTCGAAAGAAGAGTTTATGAATTTGAGTAATACTGGAGATAACTTATTTGAATATTTTTTTATAAATTTAGAAGATATATTGTCATATCCTGTTGCGGCCGCTGATTTTAACTTAGTAATGGCTAATTCGACTTCCTCCATATTTGTAGGGGCAAGATCTAAATTAAAATTGAGTGGGCGAGTGAATTTGTTTAGGTACTCAAAATCAATCGGATCAGATGGACAGTTAAGCTCATCTGTTACCGTAATAAAAAAGTTGTTGAAATACTCTGCAATATTTGCATCTGTTGTTTTTTATTAAGATGTTTAATTAAATGGATTCTAGATTTTTAAGTGGAATTGTTTTGATTATACATTATTTTTTTATACTACACCCAGAGTTTTTGGCTACTACTATGATTTTGTGTTATGTTTTCTGTACAAAATCTAATTTTTGCTTGAAGTATTAAATTTTGAACTTCGGCTTTGCTCTGCTTATATAAAATCTCTACATTAGAATCATTGGGATATTTTTTTTTATATTTAAAATACGAATCACGGATTTTAATTTTCCCTAGTATTTCATGTGATCCAGTCATGTCTTTTTCTTTTTTTATTGTGTGATTGTATTATTTTATTAATATACTAAGACCGTTTACAACACTGTTAAAGCTACTGAAGGAAATTAATTTAGTCCAAATAATATCTTTTCCCACGTTTTTTAGTCTAAGACAGATTTTTAAGAATTTATTACTTTATCGACTGAAATTGTTTGATTCATACTTATGAGAAAATATTGGTGATCGGATAACGGACTATCAAGTATGTGGAAAAAATATTAATTTTTTATTATATCGGTAATGAAGTGGTCTATAATCGTCTTTGATGTTGACGAAATTCTAGTTGAATATTTTTGCGAGATTTTGTTAAATATAATATAACCGTTGCTAAGCAAAGTGTTACTATATTGTCTAACGTCACTACTACTTTCATTCAATAGATTTATATTGAAGTCGCCTAAAATTAAAGAATTTTTAAATTTAATAGTGTATTCATCCAGTTTGTCAAAAAAAATTCCGTTCCGTGAGTTCCGTGAAAGAGTTCCGTGAGATCTATACATAGCAATAACATGTAAACCTTCTTTTATTAATTTTATACCTAAAATATGTGATTTATTAAATTCTTCTTCAAATACTTGCATATATCTTATGTTCTGTTTACGATTTTTGCAATCTGAAAACGTCATTCGGCAGGTATTTTTTTTAACTTTGTAAATTAATATCAAAATTATACAATATTTTTAAATTTAGTATTTAAATTTACCGTTATGTGAAAACCAAATTTTGCATCATTTTTCTATTTTTATAACTCCGGAACGCTTTTAGATAGATGCTTGAAACTTTGAGACAAGAAAGAACTTTTAGAATTAGTATAAATTTGCTCAGAAAAATTTTTTTGGACCACCCCCTGTTTATGAGCTATTAGGGCTGAAAAACTAAAAATTTGTAATTTTTAAACACCTGTAACTTAAGCACCTGTACACATTTTCTTCGGCAAAACATAAAGATTAAAGCTCCAGTAATATATTTTTACGTGTGTTAATGGTTTTTTTTAGTTATACAGGGTTCCGGACTTACAGCCCCTTAAAATTCCAGAAATGTCATATTATTACAACAAATTTCTTAAATTTTATTTTTTAAATTTTCAAATTTTTGTGCAAGTCACAATTCTAAACAGTTTTTGTTGTGTTTTGGAAATGTGCTTTTTTAAAAACCGTTGGTTTACATTTTTTTTTACTCGATAATTTGAAATTGTTGAAGTAATACAAAAACAAGTAAATATAACAGTAAGTCGATGCAACCGACTTATTAATACCCTACACCTGAATAATTCGAATTAAATTAAAAATCCATAAGTTTTTTTGGTAACTTTAAGTTTCTATTTTTATTAATTTCGAAGATTGTTAGTCCTTGGGAGGTGTGTGTCAGGTACCCGAATTGCCAATCCAATTCATCTCAGGAACATAAAGAAAACATGCCAGAACACCATTGTACTAAATTTAAAGGTTCTACTTTTGTCGTTTTTGGAGATATGCTCGTTGCTCTTGTGCTCGTCCGGAATTTCTAAAATACGAACCCATGGTTCAAATTCTTTCAAATGTCAGTTTCCAATTTTACAGAAAAGGAAACATAACAGAACACCTTTGTACTAAAAATAAAAGTTCTATCTTTGTTGGTTGTGGAGATATACTCGTCTGCTCTGGGGCTCACCCGGAAGCTTCCAAGATTTGAACCCATGGACCAAATCCTCACAAATTTCAGAAACATAAATCAAACATGAAGGAACACCATTCTGCCTAATTTAAAGGTTATATCTTTGTTGCTTTTGGAGATAATATCATTTGCTCTGAGGTTCGTTCGGAAACTTCTAAAATCCGAACCCACGGATCAAATCCTCTCAAATTTCAGAGACCTAAAAAAACATGAAAGAACACCATTCTGCCAAATTTAAAGGTTATATCTTTGTTGTTTTTGGAGATAATCTCATTTGCTCTGGGGCTCGTTCGGAAGCTTCCAAAATCCAAACCCGTGGACCATATCCTCTTAAATTTGAGAAACATAAATCAAACGGGAAGGAGCATCATTGTAAAAAAGTTACAGGTTGTACCTTTGTTGGTTTAGGAGATAATCTCGTTTGCTCCGGAATCATTCGGAAGCTTCCAATATACGAATCCATGGGTCAAATTCTTTCAAATGTCAGTTTCCAATTTTATAGAAAAGGAAACATAACAGCGCACTCTTGTACTAAAAATAAAGGTTCTAATTTTGCTGGTTGGTTGTGGAGATATACTCGCTTGCTCTGGTGCTCGTTCGGAAGCTTCCAAAATGCAAAACCATGGACCAAATAGTCTTAAATTTTAGAGACATAAATAAAACATGAAAAAACACCACTCTGTCAAATTTGAAGGTTATATCTTTATTGGTTCTGGAGATAATCTCATTTGCTCTGATGCTCGTTCGAAAGTTTCCACAAACCAAACCCATACACCAAATCCTCTCAAATTTTAGAGACTTAAATTAAACATGAAAGAACACCACTCTGTCAAATTTGAAGGTTATATCTTTATTGGTTTTGGAGATAATTTCATTTGCTCTGGTGCTCGTTCGGAGGTTTCCAAAATCCAAACCCATTGACCAAATCCTCTTAAATTTCAGAGACATAAATCGAATGGGAAGGAACATTATTGTACAAAATTTAAAGATTCTATCTTTGTTGGTTTTGGAGATAATCTCGTTTGCTCCGGAATCATTCGGAAGCTTCCAGAATCCGAACCCATGGACCGATTTGGTCCAGATTCGAACTATATAAATTTCGTCAAGATAGTTTTATTAATTTTTGAGTTATCGTGCGAACGGACGGACGGACGGACATCGTTAAATCGACTCAGGAGGCGATCCTGATTCAGAATATATATACATGTCCCTATCTAACTCGCTTCCTTTTGGTGGTTACAAACACCGTACCAAAGTTAATATACCCTATACTTTAGGTGTAGGGTATAAAAATTATATAAACAAAAATATAAGGGTTGCTTGAAGAATTTATATTTATATGATATCAGTATACTGATGAATGAATGATATATAATACATATATATAATAACTAGTGAAATGGCTCATCTTATGATGGGCGCACGGTGAATAAAAAAAGTTTTTTTAAATACTGTATGGTATTGTTAATCCGGACCCAATCATTTTTAAATAATAAAATTTTAATTTTGTTTTTTCGTTTTTCTTTTTTCGAGTAGAAAAAATAAATTCGGTCACATGCTTTGGTCACATTAGTGGCTTTTTTTTTTTTTTTTTTACTTTATTAATTATTTCTATAATTCAACATTTGTATAATTATTTATTAGAATTTAATAGATTCAATTTTGTATAACACTATAACTAAAGCAAAAAAAGAAAAACTAATTAATACTTAATACTAAAACAAAACTAAAAAAATTCAAATATTATAACAAATTATAGAAGTTTAATTCTGAAAGGCCTTAGCGGATGTTGTCTGGGCATATTAATTTTAATTTCATTGTTTGTTATTGTTTTATAATTGTGTCTAATTATTTAATGCAAGAGAAGAGAAAAAAAAATTAAAATAAAATAAAAATTAAATTATATAAAAAAGTACATATACGAATTTCCACACTTACAAAATAGTTTGAATAACTTTTAATCTTGTAATTAATCTAAAATACACATTATACTATTTAATTCGGTGCACTTGTAAATATTACATATTTTCTTATTTCCTTTTTAAAATTTCTTATATTGTCTAGATTTTTGAGTTCCACCAGCAGTTCATTATATAGTTTGAGAGAATTATATAAACAATTATTCTTCTGATTATTTGATTTAAAAAGACTTAGGCAAAAATTAGACTTACTTCTCGTGTTATGAGTGTGGATTTCAATCATCCTATTTAAGATAGAATTATGTTTTTTGTAGCTATTAATTATTTTAAAAGCAGTCATATATAATTCGTATTTACAGATTTCACGGAAACGTATATATCTTCCATTGTATAACAGATTGGTTGAGCGCCTGATTGGAAGAAAGTGTAAAATTTTGATGGCCTTTTTATTTAATGTGTATTAGTAAAACTGCTTTGCGAGGCTCTACCACTCCATATAGGATTAAGATATACTATGTTGGATAAAATAAAGAATTAATAAAATATATATAGTATGTTATCATTTAGATACTTTCGTAGTCTTTTTGAGATGAATACATAGGGTGCGGTTTTTTTAATTATATATAGAATCAATATGGTCACACCATCTCAGTCAGACGCTATCAATATGAGACCTAGATAGTTAAAATTTTGAACTGTTTCAATTTTTTCACCATTGAAATAAAAGTTTACGTTTGAGAAATCCTTATTTTCATAAATTAAAATTCTTGTTTTTTTTATGTTGAGTAAAAGTTTATGTTTGTTTAGCCATTCTGCAATAATTACGAAATCGTGATTTATTTTATTTTTCATTTCATCTTCGTATTTCAAAACAGCATCGTCAGCGTAAAGCTGTACACAAGGATAAATTATTTATATAAATTTTGAATAAATCGGGACCGAGAATGTACCCCTGTGGCACACCTTTCTTACAAATTTTAGATTCACTTATAGTATTGTTTATTCGAACTATTTGTTGTCTTTTACATAGATAAGAACGGAAAAAAGATAATTGATTTTGGTCAAGATTAATTTTTCCTAACTTATAAAGAAGAATTTCGTGGTCAATACAATCAAACGTTTTTTGGAAATTGAGGAAAACTACAGGCTACGTAGTTCCCTTCATCTATCTTGTGCGATATGCAACGGGTTAAATTTAGACAAGCTGCTGCGGTATTTGAATTTTTCTCAAAACCGTACTGATTTTTATGTAAAAATTCATTAGTTGCCATAAAATGGTTTAACCGATTTTTAATTACTATTTCAAATACCTTTGAAAAAGCGCTCAAACAGATATTGGCCTGTAATTAGAAGCGTATGTTGTATTTCCATTTTTAAAAATAAACGTTTATGGATAAATAAACGTTTCGAAAGAAGAGTTTATGAATTTGACTAATACTGGAGATAACTTATTTGAATATTTTTTTATAAATTTAGAAGATATATTGTCATATCCTGTTGCGGCCGCTGATTTTAACTTAGTAATGGCTAATTCGACTTTCTCCATATTTGTAGGGGCAAGATCTAAATTAAAATTGAGTGGGCGAGTGAATTTGTTTAGGTACTCAAAATCAATCGGATCAGATGGACAGTTAAGCTCATCTGTTACCGTAATAAAAAAGTTGTTGAAATACTCTGCAATATTTGCATCTGTTGTTTTTTATTAAGATGTTTAATTAAATGGAGTCTAGATTTTTAAGTGGAATTGTTTTGATTATACATTATTTTTTTATACAACACCCAGAGTTTTTGGCTACTACTATGATTTTGTGTTATGTTTTCTGTACAAAATCTAATTTTTGCTTGAAGTATTAAATTTTGAACTTCGGCTTTGCTCTGCTTATATAAAATCTCTACATTAGCATCATTGGGATATTTTTTTTTATATTTAAAATACGAATCACGAACTTTAATTTTCCCTAGTATTTCATGTGATCCAGTCATGTTTTTTTCTTTTTTTATTGTGTGATTGTATTATTTTATTAATATACTAAGACCGTTTACAACACTGTTAAAGCTACTGAAGGAAATTAATTTAGTCCAAATAATATCTTTTCCCACGTTTTTTAGTCTAAGACAGATTTTTAAGAATTTATTACTTTATCGACTGAAATTTTTTGATTCATACTTATGAGAAAATATTGGTGATCGGATAACGGACTATCAAGTATGTGGAAAAAATATTAATTTTTTATTATATCGGTAATGAAGTGGTCTATAATCGTCTTTGATGTTGACGAAATTCTAGTTGAATATTTTTGCGAGATTTTGTTAAATATAATATAACCGTTGCTAAGCAAAGTGTTGCTATATTGTCTAACGTCACTACTAGTTTCATTCAATAGATTTATATTGAAGTCGCCTAAAATTAAAGAATTTTTAAATTTAATAGTGTATTCATCCAGTTTGTCAAAAAAAATTCCGTTCCGTGAATTCCGTGAAAGAGTTCCGTGAGATCTTCACATAGCAATAACATGTATACCTTCTTTTATTAATTTTATACCTAAAATATGTGATTTATTAAATTCTTCTTCAAATACTTGTGTACTACTTATTTCTTGAGTTATGTAAATTGTTACACCACCGTAATAGTTTTTTTTTTTTTTGAAAAGTATGACGTATAGCCGAGTATATTGTAAAACATATTTTCGCATATTTCCGTTAAAACAATACAGTGTATTGGACATTTATAAGAAGCAATAAGTAATTCTAAATTATATAATTTGTTACGTAGACTTTGGATATTGATATACAATATGTTAAAATTGTTTTTGTTTATTAATTTAATTATCTCATTATTATCTCATCTCATATTTATTATCTCATTTGTATGCATGTTGAAAAGAGAAGAATATAATTTCTCGGAAGTAATGTGTACAAATTACAATTAAGTTGCAATAAATAGTAAGAAAAAAGAAAGCATGTAAGAAAAAAGAAAGCAAAGCATATAATAAAAAAATGTAGAAGAGTAAATGCATATAATATAGGGTGTTCAAAATTGAGATATCTTTTTAATTTTAATAAAAAAAGACTTTTTTTTTTGAAATATTAAATATATTTTTATTTTAATTTATTACAAATAGGTTCCGGTTAATAATGAAAAATTATGGCGGCCAAGTGGCCCCCTCTACTACTTCGGCAGGCTTCCAATCTTTTTCCAAAATTCTGAATCACGTTGTTGCAAGTGGCATCGTCCTGTTGAAACCACATATTCTCTACGTCCAAATCATCAATTTCCCGCCATAAAAAGCTTCGGATCATCTTCCTGTAGCGATTTCAATTGAGCGCAATCGCATTTCCATTTGCGTTTTCAAAAAAATATGGTCCGATGATTCCTCCTGACCACAAACCACACCAACCCGTAACCTTTTGTGAATGTACTGGTTGCTCTAAGATAACCCTTGGATTTTCTTCACCCTAAATGCGGCAATTCTGTTTATTGACGTAGCCATTGAGCTGGAAATGAGTTTCGTCGGTGAAGATTATTTTGTTAAAAAAATTCTCATTTTCTTCTTCTTTTTCGATTGCCCAAGAAACGAATTGCCGACGTAATGCATGGTCAGTTGGTTTTAATTCTTGCGTCAGCTGGATCTTATAAGCCTTTAAATGGAGATCACGATGCAAAATGTTGAATAATGTGGATGGTTTGATGTTTAATTGCTGCGAACGATGACGAATGGAAGTTTTTGGATCTTCTTCAACACTTCTGCTCACAGCAACTACGTTAATAAATGTTGCCTCTGTTATGAAGAACAGATCCAGTTTCTAGAATTTTATCAACCATCAGCACGATTTGTTGGAGCATTTTCTCTACCAAATTTTGTTCGAAATTTCCTAATTACATCTTGAAAACTTTTACCATTTTCAAAAAATGTTGTAATAACAAAACACGCTGTTCCTTCGTGTAACGTTCCATATTAACTAACCGGAATGTATTTAGAATATACCTAAAGAAACCTCGTATAAAAATTCCAGGTAGAAAAAAAATGGCGGTAAAATCAAAATGATACCTCAATTTTGAACACCCTATATATAATTCTGTGGTCACAAGGATTAACAGCCAAAGTAAGTCTTCTCACATTTTGTACAGATCATTTTTAAAATTAAAATCGTTACCTGAAATCGTTACCTGATAATTGAGATAGACACATGATTATTTAGCAAAATTATAATGATTTAACAGAGTTTGAAATTGAGATTTTTAAATTATTAATAATTAATCTAATAAATAGTAATAATTGAAAATAAAAGACTTTGGTTCTTAAGCCATTTGCAAAATTTTAAGCTCTCGAGATCAAAGTCTAATTTTGTTTTTTACTTTTTTTATCATTTTAGTTTAAAAATACCTAACTGAAGCTTGGCTGTTATTTCAATTGTAACAATTTTTTTTAATAAAACTCCTATTGAGAGTGGGTTTGTTATTTCAAATGTAATACATTACGATTTAAAAAAAATTATCGAGACTTTGGGTTATTTTCCTGTAAAATAGTCTTAAGTTGTAGAAGAAAATTAATTTTAATATACATAAATGACATCAAATTATCAGTTCACTCATCAAAACTATTATTATTTGCTGATGATGTATTACTATATTTGGTTGGGAACACTGCAGAAGAATGTGTGCAAAAAATAAATGAAGATTTAGGTTTTTTAAGTGAATGGTTTAAAATAAATACATAGGTTAGAGTTAAATATTGGTATGAAGTTCAATTATAGAAATAATAGATGAAATAATATAATTAGGAATTATAATTATTGATAAAAAATTAAAATTTACGCAACACATAAATTATATTTGAAAGAAATTAGTCAAAAAAATATATCTTTTTTCAAAATTTAGAAAAAATTTAAATATGAAATCTGCAATAAATATTTATAATACAATGTTAAAACCGAACTTTGAGTATTGCTCATTGGTATTGTTTATGGTAAATCTTTATAGATTACAAAAACTACAGAATAAGTGTATGAGGATTATTCTTAGATTTAATAGGTATGCATCAATTCAGCGGTATGTTACAAAATTTAAAGTTTTTAAATGTAAATCAAAAGATTATTTTCAATATATTAGTAATAGTTTTTAAAATGAAGAATAACGCTTATCCAAAATATCTTTGTGATAAATTAATATATGGTAGTGATGAATATAATTATAATTTGAGAAATATTGAAAACTTTTAGGTTACAGTGTTTTAGGCATGAGCGTGCAAAAATATGTTAATTTACAAAGGTTTAAAATTATATAATGAATTAAATATAAATATAAAGAACATAAATACTATTAACATTTTTAAAAGAGAAATTAATGAATATGTGGAAATGAAATTTAATTAGAATCACAAATATTTTGATATATAATTATTTATTTGTATGTATTGTAAAAAATGATGAATTAATCAAATAAAATAAAATAAGCATCATTTTAATTAAGCAGGTATTTTTATTTCAGTTCAAATATTATATTAAGCTTTATATTTATATTAGAAAATAAAAATAATTGAGTAAATTAATACTAAACAAAGAAGCTATTAAAATAATATTACAATAAAATAAAAAGAAAACATGAAATGATTAGTGGTTTTTAAGTAAGAAAAATATTAAATTGTTAGTATTATTATATATTTAGTGGACAAGCAATAATCAAAATTATTTTAACAAAAAAGCTTACTTCTTATCTTAGAGACTTAAATTAAACATGAAAGAACACCACTCTGTCAAATTTGAAGGTTATATCTTTATTGGTTTTGGAGATAATCTCATTTGCTCTGGTGCTCGTTCGGAGGTTTCCAAAATCCAAACCCATGGACCCAATCCTCCTAAATTTCAGAGACATAAATCGAATGGGAAGGAACATCATTGTACAAAATTTAAAGATTGTATCTTTGTTGGTTTTGGAGATAATCTCGTTTGCTCCGGAATCATTCGGAAGCTTTCAGAATCCGAACCCATGGACCGATTTGGTCCAGATTCGAACTAAGCCTTCCTTTCGTAATTAGTAACCTACTATATAAATTTCATCAAGATAGTTTCATTAGTTTTTGAGTTATCGTGCGAACGGACGGACGGACGGAAGGACGGACATCGTTAAATCGACTCAAGAGGTGATCCTGATTCAGAATATATATACATGTCCATATTTAACTCGCTTCCTTTTGGTGATTACAAACACCGTACCAAAGTTAATATACCCTATACTTTAGGTGTAGGGTATAAAAAATTATATAAACAAAAATATAAGGGTTGCTTGAAGAATTTATATTTATATGATATCAGTATACTGATGAATGAATGATATATAATACATATATATAATAACTAGTGAAATGGCTCATCTTATGATGGGCGCACGGTGAATAAAAAAAGTTTTTTTAAATACTGTATGGTATTGTTAATCCGGACCCAATCATTTTTAAATAATAAAATTTTAATTTTGTTTTTTCGTTTTTCTTTTTTCGAGTAGAAAAAATAAATTCGGTCACATGCTTTGGTCACATTAGTGGCTTTTTTTTTTTTTTTTTTACTTTATTAATTATTTCTATAATTCAACATTTGTATAATTATTTATTAGAATTTAATAGATTCAATTTTGTATAACACTATAACTAAAGCAAAAAAAGAAAAACTAATTAATACTTAATACTAAAACAAAACTAAAAAAATTCAAATATTATAACAAATTATAGAAGTTTAATTCTGAAAGGCCTTAGCGGATGTTGTCTGGCCATATTAATTTTAATTTCATTGTTTGTTATTGTTTTATAATTGTGTCTAATTATTAAATGCAAGAGAAGAGAAAAAAAAATAAAAATAAAATAAAAATAAAAATTAAATTATATAAAAAAGTACATATACGAATTTCAACACTTACAAAATAGTTTGAATAACTTTTAATCTTGTAATTAATCTAAAATACACATTATACTATTTAATTCGGTGCACTTGTAAATATTACATATTTTCTTATTTCCTTTTTAAAATTTCTTATATTGTCTAGATTTTTGAGTTCCACCAGCAGTTCATTATATAGTTTGAGAGAATTATATAAACAATTATTCTTCTGATTATTTGATTTAAAAAGACTTAGGTAAAAATTAGACTTATTTCTCGTGTTATGAGTGTGGATTTCAATCATCCTATTTAAGATAGAATTATGTTTTTTGTAGCTATTAATTATTTTAAAAGCAGTCATATATAATTCGTATTTACAGATTTCACGGAAACGTATATATCTTCCATTGTATAACAGATTGGTTGAGCGCCTGATTGGCAGAAAGTGTAAAATTTTGATGGCCTTTTTATTTAATGTGTATTATTAAAACTGCTTTGCGAGGCTCTACCACTCCATATAGGATTAAGATATACTATGTTGGATAAAATAAAGAATTAATAAAATATATATAGTATGTTATCATTTAGATACTTTCGTAGTATTTTTGAGATGAATACATAGGGTGCGGTTTTTTTAATTATATATAGAATCGATATGGTCACACCATCTCAGTTTGCTATCAATATGAGACCTAGATAGTTAAAATTTTGAACCGTTTCAATTTTTTCACCATTGAAATAAAAGTTTACGTTTGAGAAATCCTTATTTTCATAAAGTAAAATTCTTGTTTTTTTTATGTTGAGTAAAAGTTTATGTTTGTTTAGCCATTCTGCAATAATTACGAAATCGTGATTTATTTTATTTTTCATTTCATCTTCGTATTTCAAAACAGCATCGTCAGCGTAAAGCTGTACACAAGGATAAATTATTTATATAAATTTTGAATAAATCGGGACCGAGAATGTACCCCTGTGGCACACCTTTCTTACAAATTTTAGGTTCACTTATAGTATTGTTTATTCGAACTATTTGTTGTCTTTTACATAGATAAGAACGGAAAAAAGATAATTGATTTTGGTCAAGATTAATTTTTCCTAACTTATAAAGAAGAATTTCGTGGTCAATACAATCAAACGTTTTTTGGAAATTGAGGAAAACACAGGCTACGTGGTTCCCTTCATCTATCTTGTGCGATATGCAATGGGTTAAATTTAGACAAGCTGCTGCGGTTTTTGAATTTTTTTCAAAACCGTACTGATTTTTATGTAAAAATTCATTAGTTGCCATAAAATGGTTTAACCGATTTTTAATTACTATTTCACATACCTTTTAAAAAGCGGTCAAACAGATACTGGCCTGTAATTCGAAGCGTATGTTGTATTTCCATTTTTAAAAATTGGAGTTACCTGTTTGAACAAATATGGATAAAAAAACGTTTCGAAAGAAGAGTTTATGAATTTGACTAATACTGGAGATAACTTATTTGAATGTTTTTTTATAAATTTAGAAGATATATTGTCATATCTTGTTGCGGCCGCTGATTTTAGCTTAGTAATGGCTAATTCGACTTCCTCCATATTTGTAGGGGCAAGATCTAAATTAAAATTGAGTGGGCGAGTGAATTTGTTTAGGTACTCAAAATCAATCGGATCAGATAGACAGTTAAGCTCATCTGTTACCGTAATAAAAAAGTTGTTGAAATACTCTGCAATATTTGCATCTGTTGTAAGGTTTTTATTAAGATGTTTAATTAAATTGATTCTAGATTTTTAAGTGGAATTGTTTTGATTATACATTATTTTTTTATACAAAACCCATAGTTTTTGGCTACTACTATGATTTTGTGTTATGTTTTCTGTACAAAATCTAATTTTTGCTTGAAGTATTAAATTTTGAACTTCGGCTTTGCTCTGCTTATATAAAATCTCTGCATTAGCATCATTGGGATATTTTTTTTTATATTTAAAATACGAATCACGGATTTTAATTTTCCCTAGTATTTCATGTGATCCAGTCATGTTTTTTTCTTTTTTTATTGTGTGATTGTATTATTTTATTAATATACTAAGACCGTTTACAACACTGTTAAAGCTACTGAAGGAAATTAATTTAGTCCAAATAATATCTTTTCCCACGTTTTTTAGTCTAAGACAGATTTTTAAGAATTTATTACTTTATCGACTGAAATTGTTTGATTCATACTTATGAGAAAATATTGGTGATCGGATAACGGACTATCAAGTATGTGGAAAAAATATTAATTTTTTATTATATCGGTAATGAAGTGGTCTATAATCGTCTTTGATGTTGACGAAATTCTAGTTGAATATTTTTGCGAGATTTTGTTAAATATAATATAACCGTTGCTAAGCAAAGTGTTACTATATTGTCTAACGTCACTACTACTTTCATTCAATAGATTTATATTGAAGTCGCCTAAAATTAAAGAATTTTTAAATTTAATAGTGTATTCATCCAGTTTGTCAAAAAAAATTCCGTTCCGTGAATTCCGTGAAAGAGTTCCGTGAGATCTTCACATAGCAATAACATGTATACCTTCTTTTATTAATTTTATACCTAAAATATGTGATTTATTAAATTCTTCTTCAAATACTTGTGTACTACTTATTTCTTGAGTTATGTAAATTGTTACACCACCGTAATAGTTTTTTTTTTTTTTGAAAAGTATAACGTATAGCCGAGTATATTGTAAAACATATTTTCGCATATTTCCGTTAAAACAATACAGTGTATTGGACATTTATAAGAAGCAATAAGTAATTCTAAATTATGTAATTTGTTACGTAGACTTTGGATATTGATATACAATATGTTAAAATTGTTTTTGTTTATTAATTTAATTATCTCATTATTATCTCATCTCATATTTATTATCTCATTTGTATGCATGTTGAAAAGAGAAGAATATAATTTCTCCGAAGTAATGTGTACAAATTACAATTAAGTTGCAATAAATAGTAAGAAAAAAGAAAGCATTGTGCTATTAAATATAATAAAAAAAATATAGAAGAGTAAATGCATATAATATAGGGTGTTCAAAATTGAGTTATCATTTTAATTTTAATAAAAAAAGACTTTTTTTTTGAAATATTAAATATATTTTTATTTTAATTTATTACAAATAGGTTCCGGTTAATAATGAAAAATTATGTCGGCCAAGTGGCCCCCTCTACTACTTCGGCAGGCTTCCAATCTTTTACCAAAATTCTGAATCACGTTGTTCAATAAACTGTTCTCAATGGTTGATATCTCCTCGATAATGTTGTTTTTAAGCTCTTGAATTGTTGTGGGATTATTGCTGTACACTTTCTATTTCACAAAACTCCAAAAAAAAAAAATCTAACGGTGTCAAATCGCACGATCTTGGTGGCCACATCACTCCTCCTCTACGAGAAATAATGCGATCTTCGAACTTTTCCTTCAAAAGATCCATTGTTTCTCTTGCTGTGTGGCAAGTGGCACCGTCCTGTTGAAACCACATATTCTCTACGTCCAAATCATCAATTTCCCGCCACAAAAAGCTTCGGATCATCTCCCTGTAGCGATTTCAATTGACCGCAATCGCATTTCCATTTGCGTTTTCAAAAAAATATGGTCCGATGATTCCTCCTGACCACAAACCACACCAAACCGTAACTTTTTGTGAATGTACTGGTTGCTCTAAGATAACCCTTGGATTTTCTTCACCTCAAATGCGGCAATTCTATTTATTGACGTAGCCATTGAGCTGGAAATGAGCTTCGTCGGTGAAGATTATTTTGTTAAAAAAATTCTCATTTTCTTCTTCTTTTTCGATTGCCCAAGAAACGAATTGCCGACGTAATGCATGGTCAGTTGGTTTTAATTCTTGCGTCAGCTGGATCTTATAAGCCTTTAAATGGAGATCACGATGCAAAATGTTGAATAATGTGGATGGTTTGATGTTTAATTGCTGCGAACGATGACGAATGGAAGTTTTTGGATCTTCTTCAACACTTCTGCTCACAGCCACTACGTTGATAAATGTTGCCTCTGTTATCAAGAACAGATCCAGTTTCTAGAATTTTATCAACCATCAGCTTGATGGTACGATTTGTTGGAGCATTTTCTCTACCAAATTTTGTTCGAAATTTCCTAATTACATCTCGAAAACTTTTACCATTTTCAAAAAATGTTGTAATAACAAAAACACGTTGTTCCTTCGTGTAACGTTCGTATGTGGAAATGAAATTTAATTAGAATCACAAATAATTTGATATATAATTATTTATTTTGTATTGTATTGTAAAAAATGATGAATTAATCAAATAAAATAAAATAAGCATCATTTTAATTAAGCAGGTATTTTTATTTCAGTTCAAATGTTATATTAAGCAAATATTTATATTAGAAAATAAAAATAATTGAGTAAATTAATACTAAACAAAGAAGCTATTAAAATAATATTACAATAAAATAAAAAGAAAACATGAAATGATTAGTGGTTTTTAAGTAAGAAAAATATTAAATTGTTAGTATTATTATATAGTTAGTGGACAAGTAATAATCAAAATTATTTTAACAAAAAAGCTTACTTCTTATCTTCAGCATCTTCGTCCACCAAATCAGAATGAATATTAGGCTCATTAATGTGCTCATTAAGATTTTCGTATAGGAAGAATGAAATTCAGTATTAATATACTCTCGCATATCAAGAAGGTCTCTCTTCTCTTCTAACAATATTGTTGGAATTTCTTGTATTATAGATTTACATTTTGTATAAAATATCAGATAGGTCTTTTGTATACCGAAGCCAACGAACTTCTAATTAAATTTTAATTTTAAAAACAAAATATATCAATTATTAAGTAATATAAAAACTTAAAATCTCTGAATGAAACTGGTTATGAAAAACTGCTTTACATTATTTTAATAAATATAAACAGCTGAGTGAACAAAAGGTATATATTATAAAATGCATATGTATTTTTTTGACTGAATACCTTAAGATAGATAAACACATAAGAAGAAAAGAAACGACTATACTTAACTTCCCATCTATTAGTTAATATATCTATGATTGTGATACATTGATACATTTTTTAAAAAAATATACATTATTGATACATTTTTGAAAAATTTGAAATTTTAAGAATAATACTAATTTTTATTATTTTTATACTAAATAAATATAAATAAACTATAAAAACAATCAGTTTCATATAAAAATTTTAAATCATTTTAGAATATTTAAATTGCAAAAATATGGTATTAACCTTAAAACTTACCTATTAACCTTAAACCTTAAAACTATTAACATTATATCAAATAGAGTGATCGTTCCCGCTGTTCCTATTCCTATGAATGTAAATTTAAAGGTTAATATCATGTTTTTGCAATTTAAATATTCTAAAATGCTTTAAAATTTTTATATGAAACTGATTGTTTTTATAGTTTATTTATATTTATTTAGTATGTAAAGAAAATACAATTTATGTATTTTATATAAAACAAGAAAATGTATTTTAATTTTCGGAAGCAATTTTTATAATTATTACTTTAAAATTTGGAAGAATATTTTTCTAATGTGTAAATTTTCTTCAATAAATACGAATAAATTTTTTTTTTTTCTTATTTAAATAAAAATTTGTACTTTGTAAATGTACTAAATATCTTAGCACAAGTGGTTTTTGAATTGATACATTGTTTTTTCATTTGATTCATATTTTTTGACCTAATGATACATTTAAAATTTTTACTGTGGCAACTCTTACAAACTACTTTAAAACTGGCAAATAACTGACAAATACAAAATAGAAATGAAATCAAAAATTTTATAACGCATTATTGCTTATGTTCAAGTTCTGTTTGGGAACAAAATTTTGTATGAATTAAATTTCTAAACTATTCTGGTGTTTGTTTGGTAGTTACAAAATTAAATAAATTCGTGTATAAAGTGTAGATAGACTTGGTGACCTGAATTAAGGCCTTGCGAAATAAAGCCCCCGGAGTGTTATTTCCCATTTAATGAGAAATAACGTCCTGGGGTTTTATTTCTCATAGTAATTGAGAAATAAAGCCTCCAAAATATGGGAAATAAAACCCAGGATTTTATTTCTCTTTTAAGTTGAACTACGACTTCTATGAGAAATAAAGCCCCGGGATGTTGTTTCTCTTTCAATTGAATCTTCGACTTCTTGAGAAATAAAGCCCCGATTTATTATTTCTCATTAAATATGTAATAAAATCCATTTTTGTAATTTTCAAACCTGAAAAAATTTAAAAATATAAACTTATATATAAGTAAAATATTAGATATAAAATAATATGTATTTAATATTTATATATTTGTCTATGAGAGATTCTATATTAGGAAGCATATTTAAGTTGGTTAAAAAATCAAAGTTGATCCTTTTTCCATAGTATTTATGAATTACTCTGGTATGATAAGTATGATAATATTTGATATTAAATAATTTTAGAAAATGAAATAGAAATATATAAATATTTTGAAAAAAAGGGCAAACCTGATTTTGTAACCGCAAAGTCTCGCATAGATGAATTCATAAATATTCTGGAAAAAGGATCAACTTTGATTTTTTCCCTGGGCTTTATTTCTCATATTTTGGAGGCTTTATTTCTCAATTTCTATGAGAAATAAAATCCCAGGGCGTTATTTCTCATTAAATGGAAAATAACACTCCGGGGTCTTTATTTCGCAGGGCCACGTACATGTATTATCATGTATGTACATCAAGTGTCAACTGTGCTGTTTTTCTTTAATTAATATTTTTAAATGGAAATGCTGATGACTTTTAAATGTAACATCTATTGTCCATACATACATGCACGCTTACATTATGTTCATATTATTATTATTATAAAGAGGTACATACATTCATAATACTTATTTAGTTAATTTAATTACTTCATTTTTATTTTTGTTGGTTCATATTTTAAAAATAATAAAAATTTTCTATTAAATATTCCTAAACTTACCTAAAATTTTTTTTGCGCGTTCAGACATACATATCTTTCTTTAATTTTTTACTTGCACTATTAATTAAAGTTCAACAGAAAATGAACTAAACTTCAGTTAACAAATTTTTTATGGAGAAAAAAAATTTAGAACAACATCCAAATTATACTTAAATTCAGTTATTTTCTTGATTAAATTTGAAATAATGACCAAACTAAATTTAGCACTAAAATTCCAAATTTAATAAATGAAGAAAAACAACCAAAATAGATGTAAGATTTTTGAATAATGCATTCGACTTTTGGAATAACAGCTAAAGTTGAGTTTAAAAAAAAATTAAATATTTTATGTTTTTTTGAATAATAGCTAAATTCCAACTTTAGCAGTTTTTCCAAAATAAAAAACTTATTTAAAACGAGAAAGAATACAGTTGGCTTTTTCAACTCTTAGATATCCGTACGAACCGTTAGTATGTTCACAGCCTGTCACTCTGCTTACAATATTATTTTTTTAAAATTTTAGTATTTTAAAATAATTTGGGTGAATTTTATAATTTTTAGAACTATGGGTTGTACATATATTCAAACTATATGTTTATACATTCTTCGAAAGCAGATTCTAACCTTCTACATAACGATTATCAATCCAAAACTTTTTCAAATATTCTATAGTACCATTTAATACTAAGCGGTAAATGTATATTAAATTAAAAAATAGTAAATATAATTTTAAATATTATATTATATTAATGCGCACATAGTATATTTATATTGTTATAAATATATCGCCATACATTGCAATATTTCTTTAAAAATATTTCCATTCATAGAATAATTTCTTATATGTACAATAAAATACATATATATATGTTTGTAAATACGGCGCTATATAATATACATCTATACTCTTATAATTCATTCATCAGTGACATATACGATATGTAAATAAACATGATATTATATAAGTATGTATGTATATCAATATCATATAAATAAATATTTTTCAAACAACCGTTATGTTGTTTATTTATTTACATTTTTTTGTACTATGCATTATATCCTCAACAATTTCAAATTATCGAGTAAAACAAAATGCAAAAAATTGGGCAAAGAAATTTGTTAGAAAATTAAAAAAAATCAAGTAACACTTTCGTCAATTATAAAGTAACCCTATATTATTAAAAAAAAGTTGTTAACAGAAATAAGAGTATAATGTTGAAGCTTTAATTTTTATGTATTACTTCAAAAAAATGTTTACAGGTGTTTAAAAACAGGAAATTTTCAGTTTTTGACCCCTTACATCTCCTAAACGGGGGGTGATACAAAAATATTTCTGAAATGACTCATACTTATTTTCAAAGATCCAACTTCTGTCAAAATTTCAAGTTTCTAACTTAAACCGTTTAGAAGATAGAAGGGTTAAACGATTTTGCAATAATTCAGTTTCGGATAACGGTAAATTAAGACACCGTATAGCACAAGTATATATTTATTATATACATGTTTATAAAGTTCATAATAGTACCTATCGTTTGGAATTTTCATATTGAAGATATACTTTATAGAGCTTGTCTTATAACAATTTAAATATAGAGTTTTTACGAACTTTGGGGGCTGTAGCTCCTTAACGGCTGGGGCTACAGAAAAATTAATATATTCATAAAATTAATATTTTTATGATATCTATCAGCAATTAAAATTGCATGGCTCTATTTCAAAAAAATTGTGGAGATCTAAAAGTTAGTTATTCGGGAGCTACCCGAAGTAAGTTTTGGTCGGAACTCAACCAAAAAAAATAGGGAACCTACAAATTGCTCCCAGAATATTTTGTGTACATTTTAAGATTCTAGCTTTCTAGCTTTTTGAGTTAGCGTGCTGACAGACGGACGGACGGACGGATGTGGCTTAATCGACTCAGAATTTGATTCTGATCCGATCCATACCTTTGAAGGTATATCTAGCTCGCTTATTTCGAGGTGTTACAAACGGAGGAGTAATTTTATTGTACCCGATACGTCTTATCGTACGGGTATAAAAATCGGAATAAGAGCCAAACTAGACTTAAGAAGATTTCCAGTATAAAATTAATATCTATTTTTAAAATAAACATTTTGAGTAAAAACCAACATCAACATAGGAAATTAATTTTTCGAATCCAATGAGTTTAGTTGTTATTGCAAAATCATAAAAGTAGGAGTTCGCTCTGAGATTTCTATCGACATAGACGTACTTTTATGAAAAGCAAAAAAAAATTAAACTAAAATTAAAATCTCAAATTTCAAATAAAAAATTATTACTTATAAAAAAAAATTTTTGTGTATTAAATATATAAAAATAAAATAAAAAAGTGATCAATTTTTTTTGAAATACAAATAAAAAAAAAAAAAAAATACTTTAAATAAATTGTGGTTTTTCAAATAGGGATTGCAAAATGCAATCCGAAAAAAATCCAAATGACAATATAAAAGAAACTATTAATAAAAGTTTAGATAAGTTAATAAAAGACAACAACAACATGTCGGAAAGTAAAATTTTAAAATCATTAAGAACCGAAAATAACAAACTTAAATTAAAATTAGCAAGTCTTTAGAAACAGATCGAAAATCTATTAAAATCTAACGATGAAATAAAAAATAATTTAAAAAATAAAGAAACCGAAACACGTGCATCTAGCAGTAAAGAAATTTTGCCAACAACATCACAAGCACAACAACAAAATAACATATCCTCTCTGCGTGGAGAGAATGCTATTGATGAATCTCACGAGATTATGGATGACGAAGACGATGTAGAGGTAATAACCCAAAACGATCTCGTCATACAAAATAATAAAAAACGAAAAATTGAAAATAACAAAAACAACAACAATAATAAAGAAAAAAATAAAAGCAATAACAACAATAAAGAAAATAACAAAATCAACAATAGTGATGAGGGTGAATTTATTAAATTTATGCAAGTGTTATCAGAAAAAAATTTAGAAAATAAAAACAAAAATAATAATAAAAAGAAGCAAGAAGATAACCAAAATTCTAATAATATCCAAAAAAAAAATATAATAATTAATAACAATAATAAAAGTGAAAATATAAATGAAAACAACAACAATAATACACAAATAAAACAAAATGAAAAGCAAAAAATGCCACCAATTAATGTTTATAACACTGAAATCGAATATCTAAAAAAAATTATTAAAATTAAAATAGGTGATTTTTTAACAAAAAAAATTAATAAATCCCACACAATAATCTACACTGATAAGTTGAATAGCTACAACACAATATTGAAATATTAAAAAACACAAATACTAATTATTTTTCCTTTACACCTAAAACAGAAAAAAAAATAACCTTATTATTAAAAGGGCGTGATAGTAGCTACGAAGAAAATGAAGTGCTTGAACTTTTAAAATATCATAATAATGAAAAAATTTACTTTTTATCTGCAAGCAGATTAAAAACAAAGAGAGCAACTGAAAACAGTTTCATCCTCTCACATTTTATCGTACAAGCATCAGCTAACTCATCAATAAATGAAATAAAAAATATTAAAGCATTAGACAACACAATAATCTATTGGGAGAATTTAAGAAGGAAAAGCATACTACAATGCACCAGATGTCAGCGTTTCTCTCACTCAGCCGTCAATTGCAATATGGACTATAGGTGTGTAAAATGCGGAGAGAGCCATATACCAGGAGAATGTACAATAACGCAAGAAGATGGGAGAGACATGCTTACTTGCATTCTTTGTAAACAAAAAGGGAATCCAGCATCGTACAGAAATTGCCCAGTGTACAAAGAAAAAGAAAAAAAAAGAGAAGAAGAAAAAAAGATGACAAAAGAAAAAATAAAGAATAGGTATAATATGTATAATAACTTTACTAATCCTAGCGTATCATTTGCAAATATATTAGGTAATACTAACCAAAACAATAACAGTAATAATGTTAGCAACAATAGTAACAATGTTAACAATAATCTCAATATTTTAGAAGAATTAAATAAAAATATGAGTTTAATCTTAAAAAAAATTAACACAATAGAAGCAAATATTAATAAAAATTCAAATGACATTAAATATTTATACGAAATGTTTAATGTGCCTAATAATTTCTAATTACGTCACTCACAATAAACATTAATTTAGAAATAATTGCAATTAATGTTAATTCTCTAGTCTCATACAATAAAAGATTTTCTCTTATGCATTTCGTAGAAACGACAAAGGCAGATATTTTCTGCCTTTGCGAAACTAAACTACAAAATAAACATTATTTTCAAGTAAATGGTTATAACACTATACGTCAAGATCGTAATAACCAAGAAAATAGTGGTACAGCAATTTGTATAAAAAATAATATACAATACAACCAAATCAGAAATAAAATTTTTGACACTTTCCAATGCATAGAAGTATGTGTTCTAAAATTAAATCTAAAAAATTCAAAAAAACTATTTATTATTTCAATCTATGCTTCCCACAGAAACCAAAGCAAATTTGTGGAAGAGTTGCAAAAAATATTTGAGATATTAGATCTGGCTAATAAAAATCATTATTACGTAATAGCCGGAGATTTCAATGCAAAACACATCTCTTGGCAAAACAATAATAATAACAGCCGTGGCGTTGCCCTATATAAATGGTTGGGATACAACAAAATACCATATAAATGTAATTTGTTAATACCAGATCAACCAACATATCCGAGATGCAGTTCTTACTTAGATCTAGCTATAATAGACATAAGAATAGAATCTGCACATGATAGATTATTGACATTGCCGTATGATAGTGACCACAAAGCCATATATGCAAATTTGTCGGTACCAAGCGAAACTATGAATACCGAAAATCAAACAGCATCCAGAAAAAAATATTTATTCCATAAAACCAACTGGAACAAATTTAAAAGAAAGCTGGATTACAATTTCGACAAAGAGTACCAAACTCAAAATGACCACATAACAAGCACAAATTATATCACAATTGACAAAGTAGACCTACATTTAAATAATATTAATAAAATTATAACACAGACAATGGACGAAACAATACCAATAGCCCGGAATTTTAATAACATGAACAAATTTTCTTCCACCAAACTCAAACATTTTCTAAAATATAAAAGTAAACTTTTAACCGACATACATAAAATACACAAAAGAAACTTAAACTTTACACCACAACAACTTACCTTGCTTAAAAGCTTTTTAAACAACATAAATACGCTCATCAAACAAGAAATAAATATACAAGTAAATAAATATTGGTATAATAGAATAAAAAATATTACACCCAAAGACAATAGAAACATGTTCCCGGAAATTAACAAACTTTTTAGACAAAGACCTGACAGAAATGTAAAACACCTACATATTGAACGCAACGACTCACATATTCTAATAAATAATAACATAGACTATACAAAACTCGACAAAACAGATGCAAATAAATACATATTAACAAAAGAAGAGGATATTTCAAAAATATTTGGTACATGTCTAGAAAGAAGCCATAATGTTACATTACCAAATACCAACAACTTTCATAACAGAGTACGTGACAAAATAGAAAGCCTAAGACTTGCAAGTACAGAGCAGAAGCAAAATAATGTTTCATTATTCACATTTGACAATGTAAACACAGCTTCCAATATATTAAATAACAACAATTACTTTACAAACTTTGACGAACTACAACTAAAACTAAAAAACCTAAAAAACAAAACATCTGCGGGCATAGATGGAATTCCAAATGTGGTTTTAAGAAACTTAACGGTTAAAGTCATAGAAAAATATGTTATTTTATTTAATAATTCATTAAACTATTGCTATTTTCCTAAAATATGGAAAATAGCTAAAGTTGTAATGATAAAAAAACCGGGTAAAGACCCTACAAATCCAAATAATTATAGACCAATCAGCCTACTGCCAAATATCAGTAAGGTGTACGAAACTATAATTAATGATAAAATAATAAAATTCGTAAGCGATAACCAGCTGCTACCGGAAAATCAATTTGGCTTCAGGCACAAACATAGCACTGTACATGCTATTAATAAATTGACATCTGATATATGCTGGTACATAAACAAAAAAGAAGCAATAGGCGCATGTCTTATTGACTTAGAAAAAGCCTTCAATAGTGTCTGGATTGATGGTTTACTTTATAAACTAATAAAGTACAAATTCCCAAATAACATAACAAGATTAATAATGGATATGATATCCGATAATCATTTTATAATAGCCAATAATTCAAATATGGACCACAAATTTGTAATTAGCAACGGTTTACAGCAAGGCACGGTAAACTCTCCGATACTGTTCTCAATCTATTTAACGGAATTGTTAAATTTACTTGGGAGCTTTAAAGGGGCCAATTACTCGATTGCATTTGCTGATGACGTGATAATAACAATTAAGAATTAACGTTCAGATCAGAACGTTCAGAACAAGATAACAATTAACGTTCAGAAACAATTTAACCTTATCACTGATTATTGTAAGGTATGGTTACTCAAAATGAACGTAGATAAATGTGAAGCAATATTATTTCGTAATACTGTTGATAAAGCCAATAGTAATATTAGAAAATATTGGAAAGATTTTAAAATAAAAGCTTTAAACTCCACCATAATTGACAGAAGAAAATCTGTCAAATATCTAGGTGTTGTATTAAATCAACATTTAAACTACATTGATAATGTTAAAAAAAATTTAGAAAAAGGGACAAAAGCATTCCTGGCGTCCAAAAAACTTTTCTATAATAAAATTATCAGTGAAAGAGTAAAAGTTTTAGCATACCAAACTCTAATTAGGCCTGTCATTTCATATGGTGGACCCATATGGTACAACATAAGTGCAAGCCTAATGGAGAAAATAAGAATATTTGAACGAAAATGCATAAGAGCCTGCGTAAATCTACATAGGAAACCAGAAACGGATTACAAGCATTTCTACTCCAATAAATGCTTGTACCGTAAAGCAAAACTAATTAGATTCGACAATTTTTTTATAAAAATTATTCGTAATCATTTTGACAGATCTCTCAATACAAACGAAAATGGTTTAATATCCAAAATTTATTACCATAATGAAGAGTATAATAGTTTAAAACCGGGTTTTATTGCTCCCGAACATTTTATTTACCTGGATTCTAAAGGGTATATTCAAAGCCACGAGCATGTCCCTCTATTATATCACTATAATAGACGGGCCACATGCAAGTGCATTGAATATGACCCAAACCACATTGAGGCTATTTCACTAAAGTACGACATGTTTATTCCAGAAAAGGATAAACGAATTTCAAAAAACCATTGGTGGTTAAACATTTCGTAATTAATATAAAAAATTAGTTTAAAAACTATAATATTAGAATAGGCGTAGGTTTTAAGTTAGGTAGTAGGTTTTAGGTTAGCATAATTTTAAGTTAGTATAAGGTTTTATTTATACAATTTAAATTAATTTTTGTTTTTATTATAAATTTTCCAAAATTAAATTCTATGGTAAAAAATTCTATTAGAAAAAAGAAAAAAAAAAGAAATATAATAATAAAACAAATTAAATTAAGAAAAAACTGAAACAATAAAATATAGTTTAAGGTTTTAGTTCTAAGTTCTGAAATAAATGTTAGTTTTGTAAGCTTTTTTACTAACCCAATGTAGCCAAAAATAATTAAAAAGAAAAATAAAAAAGTATATAAAAAAAAAAAAAAAAAAATCATAAAAGTAAAAAATGGCTTTGGTCATTAAGATTATACGGTATAAAATCTTTATTTTTCAAGCTAGGAACATAAAATTTTGTGTGGTAACACATGTTAGTGCGGAGATCACGGTAATATAAATAACTCTATTTTGTCCTAACTCGACTTTGGGTGTTAATACTTCTGACCACAGATATGTGTCCATCATTAGTTTTGTTTTAAAGTTGATTTTCAAGATATATAATATATAATAGAATTAAGTTTTTATTGTTTTTAAAAATTTCTTTCATTTTAGTGTTAATAATTTAATTTTTAATTGTTTTTCCCAATTTAATTTCAATGTTTATACTATTAAGAGTAAATTGTAATAGTAAAATAATAATTGTGAAATTTGTATTTTTCAAATTTAAGTTTTGTAAATTTGGTTTCTGAAAGTTTTTTTTTTGCGTAGAATGAATGATAATTATGTATTGAATTTTTTGAGGTTAAGCAGGGAAAAATAAAAAGAATATACTCATGATATTTTATAGAAAAAGTTAAATTTAACAAATGTGTTTTTAATTTTAATGAAAATAGTAATTTAGATATTATATAGTTGGTTGAAAACATAATTAATGTGAAAGAATAAAAAATAAGAATGTGTAGGAATTTTACTAATGTTTTTAAGTTAAGTGAAATAATCTATGTAAAACGTAAACAAATCTAAAAAATATTAATGTAAAAACAATTGTATAGAAAAAAATATATTTTGCGAATTTTATAAGCAAAAATTGTGTTTTCAAACTATATAATATATTGGTAAGCTATGTTTATTTAATTTGTTGCACTTGGTTGTAAAATTTGGTTTTAATAAAAGTGATATCATAAAAATCTTTAGTTTTAAGTATCTTGAAATTTTCAGACTCTGTAATAAATGTCTGATTATTTTTGATCCATTGAAATTTAAAGTTTTTGGTTGACTTAATCTACTTAGCTTCAAAGTATAATTTATCTGTGGGATTTTACCAAAAAAACTATAAGGGTATTCACGAGTTGATGCAACATATTTGCACCAACTCGTGAACAACCCTAGCATGAATTTTTATTGAATTGTCAAATATCGTTGATGTGCTAGTTTTGTTTTGCTCGTTTGTAAAAATTTAATATGCTTACCAAAAATTTCAGATATTTGTAGATCTTCATATGCTTCACTAAATAAATAATCAGAAATAATTTTTTTTCTCCCACTTTTTTTAGGCATTTTTAAAATTTTTATCTAATATAGCGCTTACAAAAAATATATAAACAAACTTTGCAATGGTCTTGCACAAATATGCAATAGGGTTTAGGTCTTGCATAGTCTTACAAAATTTTGCACTTTTTATACCCGTATGAACTATGTTCAAGGGTATAATAAATTTGCCATTACGTTTGTGACACCTTAAAGGAGTTGAGCTAGATATAGTGTCAAAGGTATGGATCGGCTCAGAATCGAATTCTGAGTCGATTAAGCCATGAACGTCCGTCCGTCCGTCCGTCCGTCCGCACGATAACTCAAAAAATAAAGGAGCTAGGAGGCTGAAATTTTTTGTACGTCACTTTTGCGAAATTGTTAGTTTTGCTATTTAAATCCAACATTTTCGGTCGGCGGGTTCGAGTAGCTGCCATACAACTTCTATATTTATATAGAAATAACTCAGTATCTATTCAAGCTAGGTTTCTGAAATTTTGCAAATGATGATCAAGTTTTATGGCAACAACTTCTGTAAAATTTGGTTGTGCTGGTGCAGCGGATTCGGGTAGCTGCCATACAACTTCTCCGTTTAAATAAGAATAACTCAGTGTTTATTGAAGCTAGGAATCTGAAATTTAGTAAAGAGGTGTCGAGTTACATGCCAACAACTTTTGTAAAATTTGGTTGGTCTACAGCAGCCGGTTCAGACTTCTTGCACCTCTTGGAACCTAATGAAGCTAGGCGTCTGAAATTTTGCAAATGATGATCAAGTCTTATGGCAACAACTTTTGTAAAATTTGGTTGTGGTGGTGCGGCGAGTTCGGGTAGCTGCCATACAACTTATCCGGTTAAATGAGAATAACTCAGTGTTTATTGAAGCTAGGAATCTGAAATTTAGTAAAGAAGTGTCGATTTATATGCCAACAACTTTTATAAAATTTGGTTGGTCTAGAGCAGCCGGTTCAGGCTTCTTGCACCTCTTGGAAGTTAATAAAGCTAGGCGTCTGAAATCTTGCAAATGATGATCAAGTTTTATGGCAACAACTTCTACAAAATTTGGTTGTGCTGGTGCGACGGGTTCGGGTAGCTGCCATACAAAATCTCTTTTTAAATGAAAAGAACTCAGTGTCCGTCCGCACGATAACTCAAAAAATAGAGGAGCTAGGAGGCTGAAAATTTTTTTACGTCACTTTTGTAAAATTGTTAGTTTTGCTATTTAACTCCAGCATTTTCTGTCCCCGGGTTCGGGTAGCTGCCATACAACGTCTTTCTTTAAATAGAAATAACCCAGTGTCTGTTCAATCTAGGTATCTGAAATTTTGCGAATGATGATCAAGTTTTATGGCAACAACTTCTGCAAAATTTGGTTGTGGTGGTATGACGGGTTCGGGTAGCTGCCATACAAAATCTCTTTTTAAATGAAAGAACTCAGTGTCCGTCCGCACTATAACTCAAAAAATAGAGGAGCTAGGAGGCTGAAAATTTTTTTACGTTACTTTTGTAAAATTGTTAGTTTTGCTATTTAACTCCAGCATTTTCGGCCGCCGGGTTCGAGTAGCTGCCATACAACGTCTTTCTTTAAATGGAAATAACCCAGTGTCTGTTCAATCTAGGTATCTGCAATTTTGCGAATGATGATCAAGTTTTATGGCAACAACTTCTGCAAAATTTGATTGTGGTGGTGCGACGGGTTCGGGTAGCTGCCATACAACTTCTCTTTTTAAATGAAAATAACTCAGTGTCCGTCCGCACGATAACTCAAAAAATAAAGGAGTTAGGAGGCTGAAATTTTTTTACGTCACTTTTACAAAATTGTTAGTTTTGCTATTTCACTCCAGCATTTTCTGTCCCCGGGTTCGGGTAGCTGCCATACAACGTCTTTCTTTAAATAGAAATAACCCAGTGTCTGTTCAATCTAGGTATCTGAAATTTTGCGAATGATGATCAAGTTTTATGGCAACAACTTCTGCAAAATTTGGTTGTGGTGGTGTGACGGGTTCGGGTAGCTGCCATACAAAATCTCTTTTTAAATGAAAGAACTCAGTGTCCGTCCGCACTATAACTCAAAAAATAGAGGAGCTAGGAGGCTGAAAATTTTTTTGCGTTACTTTTGTAAAATTGTTAGTTTTGCTATTTAACTCCAGCATTTTCGGCCGCCGGGTTCGAGTAGCTGCCATACAACGTCTTTCTTTAAATGGAAATAACCCAGTGTCTGTTCAATCTAGGTATCTGCAATTTTGCGAATGATGATCAAGTTTTATGGCAACAACTTCTGCAAAATTTGGTTGTGGTGGTGCGACGGGTTCGGGTAGCTGCCATACAACTTCTCTTTTTAAATGAAAATAACTCAGTGTCCGTCCGCACGATAACTCAAAAAATAAAGGAGTTAGGAGGCTGAAATTTTTTTACGTCACTTTTACAAAATTGTTAGTTTTGCTATTTCACTCCAGCATTTTCTGTCCCCGGGTTCGGGTAGCTGCCATACAACGTCTTTCTTTAAATAGAAATAACCCAGTGTCTGTTCAATCTAGGTATCTGAAATTTTGCGAATGATGATCAAGTTTTATGGCAACAACTTCTGCAAAATTTGGTTGTGGTGGTTCGACGGGTTCGGGTTGCTGCCATACAACTTCTCTTTTTAAATGAAAATAACTCAGTGTCCGTCCGCACGATAACTGAAAAAATAAAGGAGTTAGGAGGCTGAAATTTTTTTTACGTCACTTTTACAAAATTGTTAGTTTTGCTATTTAACTCCAGCATTTTCGGCCGCCGGGTTCGAGTAGCTGCCATACAACTTCTTTCTTTAAATGGAAATAACCCAGTGTCTATTCAATCTAGGAATCTGAAATTTTGCAAATGATGATCGAGTTTTATAGCAACAACTACTGTAAAATTTTGTTGTGATGATATGACAGGTTCGGATAGTTGCCATACAACTTCTCTTTTTAAATGAAAATAACTCAGTGTCTATTGAAGCTAGCTATCTGAAATTTAGTGAAAAAGTGTCGAGTTGCATGCCAAAAACTTTTGTAAAATTTGAATGGTCTAAAGCAGCCGGTTCAGGCTTTTTGCATTTCTTGGAACTTAATGAAGCTAGGCGCAATAGATTCGGCTAGCTATCATACAACTCCACAATTTACATAAATATATCTCTGTAGTTCGGTACTAAAACTCTGAATGTTTTTAAAAGATGATCAAGTTTTATAGAAACAGGATATATTACATTCATACGGGTATCCCAGAGTTGACACAGTCTACTCTACTGCACTCTTCCTCGTTTATACATGAAAACAACAACAAATTGTACATTTTAACTGTCAAAATATTTTTTTTTCTCCCACTTTTTTTAGGCATTTTTTAAATTTTTATCTAATATAGCGCTTACAAAAAATATATAAACAAACTTTGCAATGGTCTTGCACAAATATGCAATAGGGTTTAGGTCTTGCATAGTCTTACAAAATTTTGCACTTTTTTATACAACAACAAATTGTACATTTTAACTGTCAAAAAATTGAAATATGCAACAGTGCAAAATGCACTTGTGCAAGACCACTTTGCACCAACTCGTGAATACCCTTTATGTATAGTGCAGTAACAAATTTTAATTACAAGATCAAAAGGAGTTAAAAATAATTTAATAACTACTATCAGAATCAAAATTTTATGATAATTTTGTATAATAGTTATCAAAGATATCAAAGATAGTTATTAAGATTTAGTTATCAAAAAAGGAAAAACTAATTAATACTTAATACTAAAAAAAAACTAAAAAAATTCAAATATTATAACAAATTATAGAAGTTTAATTCTTAAAGGCCTAAGCGGATGCTGTCTGGCCAAATTAATTTTAATTTCAAAATTTTTAAATTATTTAATGCAAGAGAAGAGAAAAAATTAAAATAAAATAAAAATTAAATTATATAAAAAAGTACATATACGAATTTCAACACTACAAAATAATTTGAATAACTTTTAATTTTGTAATTAATCTAAAATACACATTATACTATTTAATTCCGTGCAATTATAAATATTACATATTTTCTTATTTTCTTTTTAAAATTCCTTATATTGTCTAGATTTTTGAGTTCCACCGGTAGTTCATTATACAGTTTGAGAGAATTATATAAACAATTATTCTTCTGACTATTTGTTTTAAAAAGACTTAGGTAAAAATTAGACTTAATTCTCGTGTTATGACTGTGGATGTCAATCATCTATAGTAGTGTACCTAAGCGGATTCTAGACCAGGAAATGACGTAACAGATGTTAAAGATAAGGATTGATGTTAACGATAAGGAATTGATAAGATATGAGATAAGGAGTATGACTCATCTATGATAAGAGATAAGATAAGGAGTATGACTCATCTATGACTAGACCAGGAAATGACGTACCATATGATTAAGATAAGGATTGATGTTAACGATAAGGAAATGATAAGAGATAAGATAAGGAGTATGACTCATCTATGACTCATCGAATAAATGATAAGGAGTATGACTGAGCCCACATGTCTCCATTAAAATATCAGGCGCGCAGATTTCAAATATTTTTTAAAGAATTAAATTAAAACTTTTTTATAAATTTTTTTCTCACTCTGAATATTATGTTTTTTGTGATAAGAACTATTTGTGATTTTTACAATTTGAAATACAATAATTTGCTGTAGATATGAAATATTGTATTTTAAAAAATTTTTTTAAGAAATATGACGTCAGGGAATCTCCTATATAATTACAGTTGTTTTTTTCGATGACTGACTATACAGTAATTATAGAGTAATGTTGGTGTTGTTGTTATTTGTTTTCAAAGAATTTATATGTTTTGTTATTTAAAGCAAAAAAAAAAAATCTTAAAACACAATTTCTTATCAGCAAAAAAAAAAAAACTTAATTTTGTTCTTTAGTGTAGAAAAAACATAAGTAGCTATATCTAACAAATATTATTATAGTAAGTTTTGCTAATAAAAACTGTTAACCTGGTACTTAAACTGTTAAAAATTGTGAAAAAAGAGAAAAAAAATATAATTCAATAATGATTTGCTGTAGATATGAAATATATTTAAAAAAATTTTTGTTAAGAAATATGATGTCAGGGAATATCCGTTTTAGTCTAATAAATTCTGTGAATCAGAAATGAATCATGAAGAGCTCCATGTATGATATAGATTTTGAAATGTTAGGAAAATTTGCACGTGTAAAACAATTATCAATCGATACAAAAAACATATTAAAAAGAGAAGCACAAAAGATATTTGATAATGAAAAGATAATCTACAAATATTGGATTCTTGGTACAAATCACAATGACTATTCACGTAGAATGTGTAAAATATGTGTTCAGCGTTATAAGAGAAAACATTTAACTATAAATTCTTTCTTTGAAACATTTAGAATTGATTCGCAAAACCTTGAAAAGTTTTCATGTTATCTATGTAATAAAAAACTTTATTCTGTCATAAAAAATAAACAAAACCAAACAAAATTATGTCGATCTAGCAATTATTCAATTTAATTAAGAGATAAAATTAAAAATTGTGATTATTGAAAAATAGTAAAAAATAAAAGCATTACATTGCAATAAAAAAAAATTATTTTAATTATTGGAAGAAGCCTCCTGACGTCAAGACAAAGGCTTTTCTAATTAAAAACTTGTTTGTTGTTCTTTTTCTAATGTCTAACAATTACAAAAACAAATACAAAACGCTGAAGAAGAAAATTAACTTTCACTACTAAGTAAAGTATGTTAAGCATTTTTTATAATAATCATTTTGCATGTGAGGGAATTCCTTGTTAATGAAAAATGTATAAGAAGATTGTTTAAAGCTTAAAATCGTCATTAGACAACAAGATTGTTACGTATAAAGCCATAATGTTTTGGTGTGATAAAATTTTGCATGGTTATAAATATTGTATTTGTGGACATAAATGGAAATCGATACAAATAATCAATTGGAAAATATTCTATGACTTTTTAGAGGTATACCTTAAACAAGAAAACGGTGAAAAAGTTTGTGTATTTAAAATTAGAAACGGTGAGTCTTCAACTTCGAAATTAATGTTATCTAATTTGGATTGGCAACATGTGAAAATTGAAGTATATGGTGGGGATATTTCGATTATTGGAGCAATAAGAAATCCGCAAAATAAAAAAAACCTAACATACCCAATAATTTTGGTGTAGATTGTCCATTTACAGACGAAGAAGATTGGGAAATGATTGAGAAAAATATCTCAAACATATTACCAAATAATTCTAAACAGAAATTAACAGAACAGTTTGAGTCATTGTCTATGTCTAGTACATTTAATGAATATGCAGATAATCAAAATGAGATGAAAAAGTCAATGATAAGAAAGCGAATTGATGATGGTATTTTATATTTAGCATCAATATTCTCTATGTATAGTGCAAAAAATAACAAATCGAAAATAGGCGATACATTTGGTATTGTAAATTCGATAGTTAATAAATTACCATTTGAAGTTCATCTATCTGGATATAATTATTGTGGTCCAGGAACTAAACTTAAAGAGCGCTTAGAACGTGGTGATAAAGGTATAAATAAATTAGATGCTGCATGTCGTGAACACGATATTGCAAATTCTAACAATAGTAATATTACTAATCGTCATATAGCTGATAAAATATTAGCTGGAAAAGCTTGGCAAAGATTTAAATCCCATGATTCGGCTTGGGATGAAAAAGCAAATGCACTTCTGGTTACAAATGCAATGAATGCTAAAGTTAAACTTGGAATGGCATGTAAAAAAAATTAATAAAGTAAAGAAAAATAAACCATTAAACAAAGTGATTCAAGAAGCTAAAATTGCTATTAACGGTTATAGACCTGATAAAAAAAGAGATGTTATCAAAGTTACTTTAAAAGCTGCTTTCTTTATTTTTTGAACGTTTGACGTTTTAACATCTTGTACACAAAATTTTAAGTCTCTTGGAAAAATATTTTAAATAATTTGTTTTATTTGCGAAATAATTCTTAACATTGCTTAAAACTTTATAAACTATTTTTTTCAATTTAAATAATATTTTTTAACTTATCATCATGCTTTTACGAAATTGTTTTTTGACGCACTTAAATACAATAAAAAAAAAAAAAAAAAGTGTAAAAGAAAAAAAAAATAACTATAAAAATTTTTAAAACTATTTCTAAAAAACAATGGTGAATCAGTGTAATATTTGCAAAAACCGAATTGCTGGTAAAACCAAAAATAACGGAATTCAGTGTGGTACGTGTGCCTTGAGTTTTCATGCAAGATCTGTCAATATATCTGATGAACTGATTTATGCCATCATGTCAGGTAACGCTTATTGGAAATGTGTTAATTGTCCAACAACATCAAATGAGTCTATGGTGTTAGTTGATACTAACGAGGTTGATGAAAATAGCAAAACTCCTAAAACATCAGTTGAATCTGTGATAATTAATAACAACAATCATAAGATAAGTAATGACGTAAGTTTTTGCAATTCTCTTAATAATAATTCTCAATTAAGCCTAGAAGATGAATTAGAATCTTTCAATTGTACTAATTATACCCCAGAAGAATTAGCACAATTTTTAAAAAAATCTAGGTTGTTTTGCTCGAAATTCACAAAAATCAAATCCATTTAGCACTCCAGTTTGAAGAAGTTTTAATCAAAAATGCTGAATTATTGAAAGAAAATTCTAAATTACATGATCATGTGAATAGTTCTGAAAATCACATCAGCATTTTGGAAAATAGAGTTAACAGTTTGGAGTACTTACATGATAAAACGCAGCAGAATTTGTTAAAAAATAATCTTGTACTAGCCGGTCTACCTTCGAATCTCATAAACCCAACAGAAACTGTTTTGGCGATCGCAAAAAAAAATTAATGCTAATATTGATACAAATGATATATCAGATGTTACAACAATTAATCAAAAAAAAATTAATGAAGCTGGTCCCCAGAAAAAATTATATATTGTTAAGTTTAATTCTGATATCCCAAAAAAAGAATTATTGAAAAAAAAAACGACAATATAAGCATCTTTTTACTGTTGAATTAGATATGCATAATGATGGCAACAAAGAAATATTTCTACGTCACCATCTTACAGCACTGCAGTCTAATCTTTATTATGAAGCTAAAAATATTAAAATCAAACATAAATTTCAATTTCTCTGGGTCAAAGATAGCACCATTTTCTTACGGAGAAATCATTCCAGCAAAATATACAAAATATTGTCGAGGAACGATATCAATCATATTTATAAAACCTTCAATACCTAAGCACAATATCAACACAATACATTTACAAATGGTAAAATTAAAAAACTTAGTTATATGTATTTCTTTTTTATTATTCTTTAAATTCAATTCTAAAATTTTTTTTTCTTATCTTTTGTCAATATTAATATTAATAGTTTATACAAATTATTTTTCTGTTTTTCTTACATTAAATAATATTTTTTTTATCATACATTACACTAACCAAAAATATTTGAGAACAAAAACACGCTTATTTCTAATTTTTTCTTTTTTGCTTCTTTTATTTAATTACTTAAAATTAAAATTAATTTTACACTTTTTATTTCTTTATATTTTACATTTATTTTTTTACATATTTACTTTTTTTATACATTTTATTTCTTTATATTTTACAAATAATTTTTTACTTTACAATTTTTATTTTTTTTTTACAATGTTACTTATTTATAATTTTTACAAATTGATTATTACATTTTTATTTCTTATCAAAAAAAAAGCAGGAACACAGCTTTTAGTTAATAATCACTTAAGAGAGACTGATATATCCATACATAGCACTATGAAAGTTTGCGATAATAGAAAAATAATTCTGACATCTATCTCTTTCTATTGCATTGATACTCATTTTATTGTTAAATCACAAATTTCTTTTTCTGATAGCACTATGAATTTTTACGATATTAGAAAAAGAATTCTCACATCTATCTCTTTCTATCACATTAATAATCTAATTTTGTTAAATTACAAATCATTTTTTTTCTTTTATATTTTGACCAACATTAATTAATGGAGGAGACTGGGATAGATAATTATCAAAATATTTTTGATTTAAACAATGACATTAAAGTGCAATATTATACAGACGAGGGCAGATTATTAAACGATTCTTACAGTAAAAATTTTAATATTATATACTTAAACATACAAAGTCTTAGAAATAAATTATATGATCTAGAAGCGATAGTAAATTCTTATAGTATAAAAATGGATGTGATTGTACTGTCAGTTTGTTGCATGAGAGTGAAAACATATTCTATAATTTACCAGGTTATGTTCCGTATTTTAGTAATAGGAAAAGCAAATATGGGGGTGTTGCAATATATATTAATAGTAAAATTAGTAGTAATTGTATATATAATGAAGAATTTAAAAATTCTATTATTCTAGGTGTTAAGTTAATCAAACATAATATTAATATATTTCCAATTTATAGGTCCCACAGAACGAATTTTGATAATTTCGTAGAAAAAATAGAAGATTTACTAAAACACAGGAGATCAATCTTTCTAGGTGATATAAATTTTAATTTATTAAATAAAGATACAAATACCAAAGACTACATTAATATGCTACATAGTAATGGATTTATAATTCTCAACAAGATCTCAATTGAATACGCAACTAGAATAGGTAATACCACTAGGACAATTATAGATCATTTAATTTCTGATATCATTGACTTGAAATACAATGTTCATGTGTTAGACACAATTTTATCTGATCACCAAATGCTTTTTGTCAGTATTGACTTCAAACCCATAAAAGAAAAAATCAACAGTCATAAAATCATTCTAGATTATGACAACATTGATAAAAATGAATTTCGGAACAATATGAATAACATAAATTCTTTTGATGATATGGTTTGCAAACTTATCGAATTGATTGAAGCAAATACAAAAACAATTCAATCAAAATTTAATAACAATAAAAGCATTTGGATGACAGCTGAAATTCGAGAAAATATGAAAATCCGCGACTCTTTCTTAAAATTCAAAAAAAAATATCCGAATGATACTCATGTCAATAACTTGTATTTTCATTATAAGTCAAAAGTTTTTAAGCTAATTGTGAATGCAAAAAATAACTATTGCTCAAATTTTATTTCACAAGATCCTAGTAATGGTAAAAAACTGTGGAGTCTGTATAAGGAAATAATGTTCAACAACGATCAATCTTATAATAACCAAACCATTAAAACCATTAAGTATAATAATAATATATATTCTAATGAAGAGGAAATTGCTAACACTATGAATGACTTTTTTATCAACGTTACTAATGATTTAAACATTTCAGATGAACCTGTTGACTTCGAATATTTCGATTTCTTTCAATATAATGTAAATTCAACAACTTTTAGTCTTGATCTTACAACATATGAGGAAGTTAGTGAAGCTATCAAAAATCTTAAAGCCTCAGCAGCTACTGGATTTGATAAGATATCGAGTAAATTTGTAAAAAAATTCGCAAACCGATTGATTCCAATATTAGTTAAATTTATTAATTCATCTTTTAGTTCAAAAATATTTCCAGACATTTTAAAAACTGCAATAGTAACACCTATTTTCAAAAGCGGCGATGCTACAAATCGATCTAATTACAGACCAATTTCAATTCTTAGTACGTTTTCCAAAATTTTTGAAATAATCATTAGAAATCGTTTAAACACTTTTATGACAGTTAACTGTTTACTAAGTGTAAATCAGTTTGGTTTTGAAAGAAACTCGAATACAGCAGCCGCCTGTATTAACCTAACCGATTTCATTAGTAAAAATATTGATTCTAAGAAATATGTAGGTTGTATCTTTCTTGATTTAAAAAAAGCTTTCGACTGTGTTTACTATGAGATACTTCTTCACAAATTTTCTCAACTAGGTTTCACTGCAGAATATATTAGCTTTTTTAAATGGTACTTGTAAAATCGAAAGCAGAAAGTTCGATTAAATAATTGTTTTAGCAATCTAAAATCTGTAATTAAAGGAGTACCACAAGGTTCAATTTTAGGTCCCGACTTCTTTAAGCTTTATATAAATGATATTTGTAAACTCAGTTTGATAGGATCTTTGCAATTGTATGCTGATGACGCTGTATTAAAATATGGTTTAGAAAATGAAAATGAATTAAAACGAACTATAGACTCTGACCTTCAAAAAATCAATATTTGGCTAAGAAAGCACAAACTTTCTTTAAATATAAATAAAACTAAAATACTATTATTCCATAACAAAAAGTTTCAAAGCACCAATTTCACATTTAGTAATTCGACAATCGAAGTTGTCAATAAGTTTAACTATCTAGGTTTAATATTGGATAAAAATCTAAAATGGGATGAGCATATTGACTACATATCTAGAAAAATTTCACCTTACGTTTTTATCCTAAAAAGGTTACGAAATTTTCTACTAGATAAAACTTTATTTGTCATATACTCTTCTTATATTTTATCTAATTTAACATATCTTAATCCAATTTGCAGTGGTTCTTCTCAATATCTTCTAAGTAAGTTAGATATTTTGAATAAGAAGGCTATCAAAACAATACACGGATTGCCAACAAGTTTTCCTTCAGCATCTCTTTACAATTGCAGATATCGAAGTTTTGCAAATATATGTGAAAAAGAATTGTTTCTCACAGCTTTTAAAATAATTAACAATAAAATAAAACACCACTTCATCTTAACCGTATGATCGATATTCATAATCACAATACGGGAAATAAAACTAACTTCTATTTATCAATTCTTAAAACTGAACAACAAAAGAAAAATTGTCTTTATAATTGTTTAAAAGCTTTCAATGAGTTGCCTTTAGCAATAAAATTTATCAGTGAAATATGTGTGTTTAAAAAAGAAATAGCAAATATATTATATATTATAGCAAATAATCAGTTGTAGTTTCATTACTTTTTTTTGTTTTGTTTTTACGCACTTAGTTAAGATAATTTATAATTTATAATTTTAGTCTATTTTTTTTTTTTAATTTTAATTTTACGCTACGTCTTTGTTCTCATCTATTTTCAACTTTTGGAAAAATTATTAATTGTAAATTATGTAAAGAAATGATAGTTAAAAGTTTTCTGATTATTAATTAATTAATCGAAATCAAGATATTGTAGAAATATGAAATGAAATTGTGATATAAATTAGAAATAATGTCAAACAATATTTATAACTATAAATAATAAGACCAGACAGCTAATACGCTACGGTCGTATACCATTATACATTATTTATATACAAATTAAATATTTTGTTTTTTAAATTACTAACTTAGATTTAAAGTAAAACTAAAATTGTATATAAACTTTAAAATTGTTTATTAAAATAAAGAAAAAAAAAAATATAAGTAAGAATAAAAAATCAATAAAAATTCCACGAATTATTCCTGTTCCTAAAACTGGTGGTATTTTACCATTAGTTCCAATATTTGCTGGTCTTTCAGCTGTTGGTGCTCTTGCCGGTGGTGCAGCTGATATAACTAAAGCTGTTAATGACGCCAAAAATGCTAAGAAACAGTTAAATGAAAGTGAGCGCCATAATAAAATAATGGAAGCTATTGCTATTACAGGAAAAGGTTTACATTTAAAACCATATAAACAAGGACTTGGATTATATTTATCTCAAAAAAACCACTAAGTATGATACCCAAACGCTTTAACAAATATTGATATAAATAATTTTGGAAGGAAATATTTAAAATATTTGGAAATTTACAACCACCAACCGAAATTTTAAAATATTTGGGCGATAAACTTTCATATAATTATTATACATATCAGAAATTTAATACTTTTAATTGTGGTCACTTATGTTTAAGTTTTTTTATCTAAGTCTATTTGTTATAAACAAAATAACGAAAAAAAATAAAATGAATAAAAAAAATTGATACATTTTTTTTTCTTTTAAAATGACCTACATTAATAAAATTTAAATTTTTAAGTTCAAGGTTATCTTTTTTTTCATTGCGAAGAATAATATGTTTTTATCATAATATTTAAGGTTATTGAAATTAAAATTTCTTTATTATTTATATGGCTTAGTATTAGTTTATATTGTTCTATAATAAATTGTGAAGATGATTATATAAAAAGATAATTTACTTCAATGATTGTTTTATTCATTAAGAAGTAAACATGTCTATAACATTAACCTTAAATGGTAAAAATTCTATTCTAACGACAGAATATTTTCCTCCAATAGATTTAAAGGGAGAATATACTTGCGCATTTTCAGACATACAATTCTAGATTTTCAGACATACAATTCTATACCAAATATAGATGAAACAAATAATAATTTTTTCTTCCTACAGGCTCATATGAAATTGAAAACATTGAACATTTTTTTAAAAAAAATTTAGAAATAAGTAACAGTAAAGCAGAAAAGCGTAAACTTTTTATAAAAGCTAACAATATCACATTAAATTGTGAAATTTTTTCGGATAGTGAGATTGATTTTGAACGTGAAGGTACGATTGATGAATTATTAGGTTTTAGTAAAAAAAAATAAAACCCAATATAAGGCATTTTTCTGATCTTCCTGTTAATATAAATAAAATTAATATAATACGGATAGAATGCAATATTATTCAAGGAACATACATTAATGATGAGAGAGCTCATATTTTACATGAGTTTTCAATAGATGTTAGTCCTGGCTATAAAATAATTGAAGTTCCTCGAAATCTTATTTATTTACCAGTCAATCAAATAAGATCGATCACCATAAAACTAGTCGATCGGAACGGCAGTTTAATTAATTTTCGAGGTGAAACTATAACAGTGCGCATGCACTTGAAACAACAGGAAAAATGATAATATATGAAAATAACATTCAAAAACATAATAAATATTCAACGCATCCTATACATCAGTTTAATAGTTCTTCAACATTAAGACAAAGAGGATATCATAAATTGAACAGAGTCACTCTAACAACAGAAAATCAACAATTTGTGATATCTACTGGATTTGAAATAAAAAAGTTTTAGGGGAAAAATGGATAATTTATTTAATAACCCGATAATAATGATGATGAAAGCATAACAAGCGCACATTGGGGTACATATTCACCATTTGTGAATTCATTTAATAAAAGTTATATAATCCGAGTACAAATACAGCATCAAAATTTAAATATTTTACCATCAACCAGCATACTTTATATTGAAGGCTTTATTTCAAAGCATGACGGAAGTCGTACACTAAAAACTAATTTAATTAATAATGCAATGACATTTCTATTCGATGAAATACGCTATGAATTAAATGGAAAGGAAATTGATCATTGTCGAAATGTTGGAATAACAACATGTCTAAAAAATTTTGTTTCCTTAAATGAAAATGAGAGTCAAGCTTTAAAAAATGCAAGCTGCTCTCCAAAAGAAACAATTGAATTAGGAACGCAATTTTTTAACTATTGTAATCCTTTGAAAAGACTCCTGGGATTTACGGAAGATTATAAAAATATTATTCCAAATGCAAAACATGAGTTAATTTTAGTACGTTCAAGATCTGATAATTCTTTAATTTGTACTGACGTTAATGAAAAATCAAAAATTCAGTTACTTCAAGTACAATGGCGGGTGCAACATATCAATTTAGCCGATTCAGTTAAACTTAACTTATATAAGAATATTGACAAAAATGCAAAAATGATATTAGGTTTTAGAAATTGGGATTTGTATGAATACCCATCATTACCAACAGGTACTAATCATCATGTTTGGAATGTTAAAACAACCTCACAACTGGAAAAACCTCGTTTTATTATTTTTGCTCTACAAACCGATAAACAAAATAAAATAGATAAAGAACCTTCTAAATTCGACCATTGTAATGTTGAAAACATAAAAGTTTATTTAAATTCAGCAGCTTATCCATATGAAGATATAAATTTAAATTTTGATAGAGATCGATATGGAATTGCTTATGAGGAATACATTAACTTTCGAAATAATTATTATAATTATTCTATATCAGAACCGTTATTAACATGGGAGGAATATAAAACAAAGGTTACAATTTTTGTAATAGATACTCGTTATCAAAATGAAAATTTAAAAACAGGTGCGGTTGATGTTAAATGAATTTAATACCATTGCTAATATAACAGCAAATACTTCAGCCTATTGTCTGTTATTGCATGACCGATTAATCGAATTTTATCCTTTGAGTGGAGAAGTTAATAAAATAATTTAAAACAAAAATTAAAATCAGTTCACTATCGATAACAATATCGATAAATTAAAAATCAAAAATGGAATATTACATAATAGACATACAGGGATTTCAAAATAATAACAAAAAATTCATATTAAAAGAAATTGCGGTTTTATCATCAAATTATGAAATTCAACACTTCATAATAAAACCTCCGTATAGTTATCACATTCTAACATCATCTACAAAGTATATAAATAATTGGCTAACTGATCATCATCATGGATTTCAATGGAATGATGGAGAAACTAATTTTTTTGATGTTGTAAATATTTTAAAGAAGAACAACTATTCAAAAATATATGTTAAAGGCTGTGAAAAGCAATTATGGATTAAAAATATTTTAAAATGTTATAATGTTATTGATTTAGACGAACAAGAATCAACCAGTTTATTTGTAATGTAGTTTAATTGTACTTTAATTTTAAAAGATGCTATTTTAATCATAATGGGTTTTGTGCACTTGAAAATGTTTATTTATTAAAATCACTATTGAAAGCCTTTTACACTCCTACAAGAGAATGAAAGATGAAAAAAAAAAAAAAAGGAAATTTTTCACATGCAAAAAATAAAACAAACTATGTATACGTATTTATTTTTTATTTTTAAAAAAATTTTATAAGTTAATGTGCTTAATTAATAGGAAATAAAATATAAAAATTGTGATTTTATGAATTAAATAGTTTTTTTCCTTTTTTATTTTCATTACATTTTAATTTATTTTAGTCATATTGAATAATGACCCCAAGGTAGGGTATTATATGAGTTATTTAATATAAATCTCTTATTATCATTCGAGCTACTTTTTGTTGCTTAATACTATTTACATTATGATTTTCTGATTTAATCAAATTTTGAACAACTGTTTTATTTATATTTTCTTCTAAACTTTTTTTATAATCCTCAAATTCTATTTCTTTTTCTACAACATTTTTTTTGGGTTGGGTACGAAATCTCGTTCCTAAAAATCTCGTTTTATCAAAATCTCGTTTTTTAAAATCTCGTTTCTTAAAATCTCGTTTTATCAAAATCTCGTTTCTTAAAATCTCGTTTTTTTTTGTTTTTTTTTTTTTATCATAGGTAATCTTTATTTTTAACAATTTTATCTTACATTTTCATTTTTTTATTTCTAATGTTTGTCGATTTATTGAAAAAATATTGATTGTAAAAATTGTAGAAAAAAAATTTAACAAAAAAGATTCAACATTTCATTCAAAATAGTACATAAGATTAGATTAAGATTAAATTTATTATGCCTTTTTTTTTTTTTTTACATTGTTTACTTAATTCTAAATTTAATGCAGATTACATTGTTTTTTTTTTTTTTTTTATTTTTACTAAATTATAATGTTTGATTTAGTGATGTTGAAGATTTGTTGTTCCTAACAATCTGGAGATACATTGGGATTTTTTTATTTTATCTGGTTTATCCTTTTATTTTTTTTTTTTTTTTTTTTTTTAGAAGACTTGCATCCGGTCTCCTGCCTTGAACTGTGCTAATTGCTGACTAGATTTTGAAAAAGTAAAAGCAACATAGAAAACAACACAAAAATTAAAATAATGAAAATTCTAAGTATTTAACTCAAGCAGTTTCGTTTTTGTTTTTATTTTTTTCCTTTTCTCTATTTTTTTTTTAAATTAATTCGAAATTTTTATTCATAGATGAATATTACATTGAGACCTTTTCGCAAATTCATCAACCTCGATGTTGATTTTTTGTTTGGTTGCCATATATATAGAAATTGGCCAAACATTTAATATTGTCAATATTTTTAAACACGGCGCTGCAGTTCTCGTTTATAATAACACAAGGTGATAAATAGTACTTATCTCTAAAATTAAAGTTCTCTTCATTTTCAAAGATATTGTTAATTATTGTGTTTGGATGTATTTGTGATTTATTTAAGTATTTTTCCGCGATTGATATCATATATGACATTAAAGGATTTATCTTAGAGTTCTCGTAGATGAAGACGTTAGAATATCGCTTTTGTTGAGTTTCAAAATTTTTTCCAATACAGTTCCTAAGAATTTTTCTTTCGAACAATTGTAACTTTTCCGCGAACGTAGGAGAGATTGTAAACCATATTGGAAATGCGTATGTTAGAATTGGACGTATCATTTGTTTATACATTAGTAATTTTGTGTTAGTTGTTAAGTCTTCGTGAATGAACAGGCCCCTTAATTTGGAATAAGTCATTGCTGCTTTTGCAATCGTTTTTTTGGCATGTTGGTTAAATTTAAATAGATTGTTGAAGTTAACACCTAAGTACTTAAGATTTTCTTTTAGCGGAACAGAAGAACCACCAATTTTTAAAGACAGCAATCTACTTTTTTTTGCTATATTTCTTGGACCTTTCCCACTTGCATTTCTTATGCAAATAAGGGCTGATTTCTCCCCATTAATTGTGATATTCCATTTTTTTAAATAATTGAATATTAAGTTTGAGTGGACTTTAATATGTTGAAGAGCTTCTTGCGGGTCTCTTGCGTGACTTACAATTGAAGTATCATCAGCGTACAATAGTGCAAATGATACTTCTTTATTATGGTTCATTATTCTGTGAGGAAAATCATGTACATAATAATTAAAAAGTTTAGGCCCCATTATTGACCCTTGCGGTACTCCTCGGTTTACTTGTACCATTTCTGAATTTTTTCCTTCGATTGAGACCTGGAGATATCTTTCACTTAAAAAACTAAATATCATTTTTACCAATTCCAAAGGCGCATTTCTAGACAATAGTTTGGAGATTAACCCTTTCGTCCATACAGAATCGAAAGCTTTTTCACAATCTAACGACAGTAACAGCGTGCATTGTTTTACGTTTAGATTATTTGTGCAGCTATTATGTAGTTTTAAAAGCGCGTCCGTTGTGGAGTGCATATTTCGGAAGCCTGTTTGAAAAGATGGGATAATGTTTTCGCTTTCACAAAATTTGTCAAAAGTATCCACTATAATTCTTTCTAAAAGTTTTCCCAGGTTAGATAATAACGAAATCGGCCTATAATCTTTTGTTTCAAATGAATGATTTTTCTTTAAAATTGGAATTAACTTGGCTATTTTCCAGCTTTTGGGAAAATAGCAGTTATTTAAACAATTATTAAAAATAATAACTAAAAATTCTATAGCTTTGTCTGAGAACTTTTTAATTAAAAAGTTAGAAATGCTATCAGGCCCGCACGATTTTTTATTATTTAATTTTTTTATTAATGATTTGACTTTCCACTTGTTTGTGAATTTGTTATTATTAACTGTTGGGTCAAATTCGTTGGAAAAATTCTCTTGACGGGTGAAATACCCCTCTGATTCAGTGTTTTGGTTAATAAATTCGTTAACTATTTCATCAATGTTTACAGATTGTTCATCCGGTATATTTGGTCGATATAGGTCTTCGTAGAAAATTTTAAATTCGCTTAATTTATCTTCAATTGATGTAATAATAGTACATACAAATAATATGGTAATGTATATGTATATATATATGATATTAAATATACACATATATTTATATATGCATACTTATTTATCAATATTCTGGAAAAGGGAACAGTCCTGATTTTAAATCCAACTCTAAAATCCCTTTAAATTATTTTTTTTATATATATATTTTAACAACAATTAACTTAAAATAGTGGGGGCTGCCGCCCCCAAACCGCCGCTAAACAAATTATTGAAACCCTGATTTTGTAACCAACTCTAAAATCTCTCCTACTTCAAAATCTCGCACATACACATATATAAATATTCTGGAAAAGGGAGCAATCCTGATTTTAAATCCAACTCTAAAATCCCTTTAAATTATTTTTTTTATATATATATTTTAACAACAGTTAACTTAAAATAGTGGGAGTTTTTTTCCTTTTTTATTTTCATTACATTTTAATTTATTTTAGTCATATTGAATAATGACCCCAAGGTAGGGTATTATATGAGTTATTTAATATAAATCTCTTATTATCATTCGAGCTACTTTTTGTTGCTTAATACTATTTACATTATGATTTTCTGATTTAATCAAATTTTGAACAACTGTTTTATTTATATTTTCTTCTAAACTTTTTTTATAATCCTCAAATTCTATTTCTTTTTCTACAACATTTTTTTGGGTTGGGTACGAAATCTCGTTCCTAAAAATCTCGTTTTATCAAAATCTCGTTTTTTAAAATCTCGTTTCTTAAAATCTCGTTTTATCAAAATCTCGTTTCTTAAAATCTCGTTTTTTTTTGTTTTTTTTTTTTTATCATAGGTAATCTTTATTTTTAACAATTTTATCTTACATTTTCATTTTTTTATTTCTAATGTTTGTCGATTTATTGAAAAAATATTGATTGTAAAAATTGTAGAAAAAAAATTTAACAAAAAAGATTCAACATTTCATTCAAAATAGTACATAAGATTAGATTAAGATTAAATTTATTATGCCTTTTTTTTTTTTTTTACATTGTTTACTTAATTCTAAATTTAATGCAGATTACATTGTTTTTTTTTTTTTTTTTATTTTTACTAAATTATAATGTTTGATTTAGTGATGTTGAAGATTTGTTGTTCCTAACAATCTGGAGATACATTGGGATTTTTTTATTTTATCTGGTTTATCCTTTTATTTTTTTTTTTTTTTTTTTTTTTAGAAGACTTGCATCCGGTCTCCTGCCTTGAACTGTGCTAATTGCTGACTAGATTTTGAAAAAGTAAAAGCAACATAGAAAACAACACAAAAATTAAAATAATGAAAATTCTAAGTATTTAACTCAAGCAGTTTCGTTTTTGTTTTTATTTTTTTCCTTTTCTCTATTTTTTTTTTAAATTAATTCGAAATTTTTATTCATAGATGAATATTACATTGAGACCTTTTCGCAAATTCATCAACCTCGATGTTGATTTTTTGTTTGGTTGCCATATATATAGAAATTGGCCAAACATTTAATATTGTCAATATTTTTAAACACGGCGCTGCAGTTCTCGTTTATAATAACACAAGGTGATAAATAGTACTTATCTCTAAAATTAAAGTTCTCTTCATTTTCAAAGATATTGTTAATTATTGTGTTTGGATGTATTTGTGATTTATTTAAGTATTTTTCCGCGATTGATATCATATATGACATTAAAGGATTTATCTTAGAGTTCTCGTAGATGAAGACGTTAGAATATCGCTTTTGTTGAGTTTCAAAATTTTTTCCAATACAGTTCCTAAGAATTTTTCTTTCGAACAATTGTAACTTTTCCGCGAACGTAGGAGAGATTGTAAACCATATTGGAAATGCGTATGTTAGAATTGGACGTATCATTTGTTTATACATTAGTAATTTTGTGTTAGTTGTTAAGTCTTCGTGAATGAACAGGCCCCTTAATTTGGAATAAGTCATTGCTGCTTTTGCAATCGTTTTTTTGGCATGTTGGTTAAATTTAAATAGATTGTTGAAGTTAACACCTAAGTACTTAAGATTTTCTTTTAGCGGAACAGAAGAACCACCAATTTTTAAAGACAGCAATCTACTTTTTTTTGCTATATTTCTTGGACCTTTCCCACTTGCATTTCTTATGCAAATAAGGGCTGATTTCTCCCCATTAATTGTGATATTCCATTTTTTTAAATAATTGAATATTAAGTTTGAGTGGACTTTAATATGTTGAAGAGCTTCTTGCGGGTCTCTTGCGTGACTTACAATTGAAGTATCATCAGCGTACAATAGTGCAAATGATACTTCTTTATTATGGTTCATTATTCTGTGAGGAAAATCATGTACATAATAATTAAAAAGTTTAGGCCCCATTATTGACCCTTGCGGTACTCCTCGGTTTACTTGTACCATTTCTGAATTTTTTCCTTCGATTGAGACCTGGAGATATCTTTCACTTAAAAAACTAAATATCATTTTTACCAATTCCAAAGGCGCATTTCTAGACAATAGTTTGGAGATTAACCCTTTCGTCCATACAGAATCGAAAGCTTTTTCACAATCTAACGACAGTAACAGCGTGCATTGTTTTACGTTTAGATTATTTGTGCAGCTATTATGTAGTTTTAAAAGCGCGTCCGTTGTGGAGTGCATATTTCGGAAGCCTGTTTGAAAAGATGGGATAATGTTTTCGCTTTCACAAAATTTGTCAAAAGTATCCACTATAATTCTTTCTAAAAGTTTTCCCAGGTTAGATAATAACGAAATCGGCCTATAATCTTTTGTTTCAAATGAATGATTTTTCTTTAAAATTGGAATTAACTTGGCTATTTTCCAGCTTTTGGGAAAATAGCAGTTATTTAAACAATTATTAAAAATAATAACTAAAAATTCTATAGCTTTGTCTGAGAACTTTTTAATTAAAAAGTTAGAAATGCTATCAGGCCCGCACGATTTTTTATTATTTAATTTTTTTATTAATGATTTGACTTTCCACTTGTTTGTGAATTTGTTATTATTAACTGTTGGGTCAAATTCGTTGGAAAAATTCTCTTGACGGGTGAAATACCCCTCTGATTCAGTGTTTTGGTTAATAAATTCGTTAACTATTTCATCAATGTTTACAGATTGTTCATCCGGTATATTTGGTCGATATAGGTCTTCGTAGAAAATTTTAAATTCGCTTAATTTATCTTCAATTGATGTAATAATAGTACATACAAATAATATGGTAATGTATATGTATATATATATGATATTAAATATACACATATATTTATATATGCATACTTATTTATCAATATTCTGGAAAAGGGAACAGTCCTGATTTTAAATCCAACTCTAAAATCCCTTTAAATTATTTTTTTTATATATATATTTTAACAACAATTAACTTAAAATAGTGGGGGCTGCCGCCCCCAAACCGCCGCTAAACAAATTATTGAAACCCTGATTTTGTAACCAACTCTAAAATCTCTCCTACTTCAAAATCTCGCACATACACATATATAAATATTCTGGAAAAGGGAGCAATCCTGATTTTAAATCCAACTCTAAAATCCCTTTAAATTATTTTTTTTATATATATATTTTAACAACAGTTAACTTAAAATAGTGGGGGCTGCCGCCCCCAAACCCCCGCTAAACAAATTATTGAAACCCTGATTTTGTAACCAACTCTAAAATCTCTCCTACTTCAAAATCTCGCACATACACATATATAAATATTCTGGAAAAGGGAGCAATCCTGATTTTAAATCCAACTCTAAAATCCCTTTAAATTATTTTTTTATATATATATTTTAACAACAATTAACTTAAAATAGTGGGGGCTGCCGCCCCCAAACCCCCGCTAAACAAATTATTGAAACCCTGATTTTGTAACCAACTCTAAAATTTCTCCTACTTCAAAATCTCGCACATACACATACATAAATATTCTGGAAAAGGGAGCAATCCTGATTTTAAATCCAACTCTAAAATCCCTTTAAATTATTTTTTTTATATATATATTTTAACAACAATTAACTTAAAATAGTGGGGGCTGCCGCCCCCAAACCCCCGCTAAACAAATTATTGAAACCCTGATTTTGTAACCAACTCTAAAATCTCTCCTACTTCAAAATCTCGCACATACACATATATAAATATTCTGGAAAAGGAAGCAATCCTGATTTTAAATCCAACTATAAAATCCCTTTAAATTATTTTTTTTATATATATATTTTAACAAAGAATTAACTTAAAATAGTGGGGGCTGCCGCCCCAAACCCCCGCTAAACAAATTATTGAAACCCTGATTTTGTAACCAACTCTAAAATCTCTCCTACTTCAAAATATCGCATATACATTTACATAACTACATATTCTGGAAAAAGCGTATAACTCTGATTAAATAAAATAATAACAAAAATAATATTATATACTTTTAATTATATTATATTATATTAATTATATACTATACTTTTTTGTATATATGTATATATATTTTTTTTAATTTTAACATTCAATAACTCATATTATGTACTCATTTATAACAATTCTTTATAACTGTTTTATTTTTTTTTTTTTATATACAGAAAATGTTTTTATTTTATAAAATTTGTTTAATTAGGATGAAAAAAATAAAATATTCTTCGATAAAAATTAAAAATTACAATTTTTTTTGTTTTCTGTATTTTCTGAAAAAAAAAGATATTTACCGAGATTTTTGAAAAAACGAGATTTTAAAAAACGAGATTTTGATAAAACAAGATTTTGATAAAACGAGTTTTTAAGAAACGAGATTTTGAAAAACGAGATTTTGAGAAACGAGCATTCGTACCTCTCCCCATTTTTTTAAATTCCTTTTATTTTTTTTATACAATTTGTATTATTTACCTTTATTGAATACATTTATGATCTTAAACCTATAAATTCTGTAATAATATTACCATTCATTTCATCCTTCATTAATCCTACTACTTTTTTATTTACTTAAGGAATTCCCCACTTATTATCTAAAGGATAATCGCTAGTGTCAAACCGTTCATTACAATCTTTTCTAATACTTTCATATATATATTTGTTAGTTATTTCTAAAATAAGACTGTCTGTATCCGTATACAAAAGATTACAATCCTGTTGAAAATTCTCGTTCATATAATTATAATAAAATTCATAAATTAACGTTTCCGAAATATCTAATATTGTCATGCCTACATAGATGGGTTTATCCAAAATTATTTCTGTTTTATATAGTTCTATTGCAACTAAATTTTCGATAAAAATAGAAGAAACTTTTAAAATATGGTGATGCAATTAATGAACTAGTATGGAGTCCCTGCCAATAAGTTTTGAGTTTTACATCACATCGTTTTCTAACATTTTCTATTGTTTTACCAAAAATTGCATTGCATTGTGTACGAAGTTTAGTATTTAATTCTATATAAGGCTTTAGATAGGGTGATTGATTAAATTGTAATATTTTATGAATTTTTTTTATTTTTAATCCATGTTTTAAAGATATTTTTAAATTTCTATAGTGAATGGTATAGTTATTTTTATCAAACAAAGTAGCTAATAATTTTTTATCATTGGAATTTATTGACAAATGCTCAGGACAAAAAGGTAAATCTTTATGTAAATCATGAAGTTTTTAGGATACTCTATATCTACTTCAAATCCTACAGGAGATTCATCAGAAATATTACTTATGAAATTTTCAGTGAATTTTTGAATATCATTTACCCATTGAAAATTATTTAATGGTAAATATTGAGTCATAGACCAACCGTACTGGTTGTTAATGTCGAAGTATATTATATAGTTTGTTGGTTTAGTAGAATCAAAATTTGGTATATATATGTTATTTGATTCGGAATAGCGTTTCGTAACTTGAGTTAGACCTCCTCTTACCCCATTTTCAATAAATAATAGCTCATTTTCAATCAGTTAATAGCTCAAAATTAATTTTCGTATATTTTAGCATGGCATTCCAAGAATAGCCTAGTAAAGTAAAATAATGTGCCGGATCTAAATCATATGTTTTCATACAATGATTTCTGAACTTTTCAAATATATCCGTTAATAATAAAACATCAGTTTTTAAATACAAATCAGAGTATTCTCCTAAATTTTTAATTTTAAACTCACTCCATATTACTTTTGCATGATTGTAGTCTTCCTCAGTTATATTTGATTTATTTAATTCATTATAAAATAAGTTTTTTTCTGGTATTACTGATTCTAAAAATTTTTCCGGACTATCAATATAATCATAAGGGTATATTCCCTTCTGTTTAAGTAAACTATATTGATAATCCGTTAAATTATCAAATTGAGATTTTAAATTTGGGAACTCCTTTATATTTTCAGCTAATATTTCTAAACTACTACCTAAAAATTTATATGAATCTATAAACCTTTAAATTTAAAAAGTAAATTTAATATTACTATTTTCTATATATTTTGTAAAGCTAATATATTTTTCCTTATTCAATGGAAGTAAATCTATCTTACCCAAGATTACTGAATTTAGTTGTTTAATAATAAAATGTGAATCATATCCAGTTAAATTATGAAAAATTACAGGAACATACAACGCATTTTGAAAGACTATATTACATTTGCTGTGTGTTGCAGCTCGATATTCCCCACTTAAATGATAATGATCTTTACATTTAACTTCGTTTGTTAAAAATGATTCGTTACATATAAAGCAAACCTCAGTGCTTTCAAATTCAGCTTGTTGTGCACTTGTTAACGATTTCATACTTAGTGGTGATTTTAAATCTGTCTCCAAAAAGATTGCAATCATTTTTAACTCATTTAAAAACCATTCAATACAATTTTCTCCTCTATGAAAATTATATTTTGTAGTTTCAATATAATTTGGTTTTACATAGTAGCCCATAGAATATGGAATATGTTCTTGATAACTATTATCTGAATTGATCTTTTTCAATATACATTCAATATCTGCATAAACTACACATGGCACCATTAATTTATTTTTGAAGTTCTTAAATTTGAGATTATTTTTATTTTTTTCTGGTAAGACGATAGCACAGTTGTTAACCTTTTCACAATATTTTGTATGACATAATAATTTTTCATTTGTTGAAAAATAATTCAAGCATCTATCACAAAAATATTTTTGCCTTTTGTTCTTAGATAGATCATTTGAAAGTAACCTGGACATATTTTTTATTAAAGAATAATATTTGATTTTTTCATGTGAATGCGTTTCATATTCGTAATATGTGTTTAACTTTTCCTTTTTTTCATAAATATTTTGCAGTAATAATAGATTGACATGCTTTTCTTTTTTAAGTTTAGTTAGGTAAAACGGAATAACTTTGAAATTATTTGCTTTAATTAATTCCAGTCCAAAAACGTTTATTGAAATTGAATTTAACTTTTCAAATTTGGGAATGTCATTTAGTAACACTGGAAAATTAATACCATTAAAATTCAATACTTCACTATAATTTTGATAACTTGATGGACGATCAGAATGAGTTGTGTTTGTTTTATTTTTTATCGAAGGTGGCAAATCAATGTAAGATGATGGTGCAAATAAAGAAAATACATTTACATTGATAATTAAATTGAATATAGAAGATAATGCCCATCCACTACCTTTCTCTTGAAAATCATCAAATTTAATTAAAATTTGGTTTTTGAGTTTATCATACCATCATTACCATTATTCATTTTTAACACTATAACATTTTCTGTATTTAAATATTTTAGATCATATTCATTTTCTACATTGTTTGTTTTCACAAATTCACCACAAAAGACAAAGTTAATTTTAATTGCATTATATTCTAGCAATATATGCCTAATTTTTTCTTCTACAATTTTTTTACACTTTTCTAAAAAAATTTTGGGGTCTATCTCAGTTATGTTAGTTATAACACCACTTTCAATTCTTTTTTTAAATGTTAACATTAAATCTAATTTAAATTTAATGTTCTCCATTTCAATTCAGTGTCTTTATTTAATAATTTTGTTTTTATTTTATATTTAAAGGATTCTAAATGTCCTAATAGAAGTTAATAAAGAAGATTTTACCCCACTGTTAGAATTTATATTTTCTTTAATTAATTGTTCTAACACATTTAAGTCTTTCAATAGCGAAATCATATAAGACTTAACTTCTTTTTTATTTTCACTTTTATTATTTTTTTTAAATAAAAAATTATGTTTTTTTAACATTTTTTTAGCAATTTCAGACATTTTTGTTTATTTTTTATTATTATTTTTTATATATAAAAATATTTTATTTTTTTATTCAACTCGACCGAGTTATTTCTAAATGAAACTAGCTTCTCTAATTAAATTTAATTTCCATACAAGGGAATAATAAGGTTCAAAAGTTCAAAAAGCTGTGAAATTAATAAAATAAATAAAAGTTTCTTTTTTTTAATTTTTACTTATTTCACAGCAAATAAATAAAATAAATAAAAAGATTTTTTGTTTTTTTTATTTTTAATATAAATATAATATTTATTTTTTCATTTATTTAGTTACAATAATTTTTTAATTGATTAATTGCTAATAGGTTCTGCGAATATATTTCCTCAGTCACTAGCTTGTATTTAAATGATGTTGGTGACAGCATATACAAGTTGGGTGCATCATTCAATACTTGTATTTGTTGTTCCGTTAAAATGTTGACCATATATGCAGGCAAAAAGAAACCCGTACTCTCAAACTCTAGCATGATTCTTGGACCATACTGAGTATGTAATTTTTTTAATTTTAACATGTGGTAGTATTTACCACGAATGATGTCTCTCGCTGATAAAGTTTTTTTAAACGCTGATTTTTTCTCTACCTCTTCATTAAATTGGTTGAGAATATCTGTCACCTCATCTGCCTTTCTTTTTCTGCTTGTAGATGCTGCGATTTGATGTGAATTTGATGCTATTTGGTGTGAAGTTGATGCGATTTGGTTATTACTTGTTGATCCAGCGTAGCTATATCCAGCGTTCCTATATCCACCATTATTTTCTGTGTTTGGTGGTACAATAACGATGTCATCTATGATTTCTATGGTATCCATTGTTGGAATGATGAAATAATTAAATTTTTCACTTCTTTTATAGAAAATCCCATATTTGCGTAGGTGTTTTCTAAAAAAGCATTTTCTATTATTTTAAAGCTTTTCAATCAAAACCGCAACATCCCTAATATTCTTACATTCAATTTGTTTAGCTAGATGATTTCAAAATAGTATTCTCTGTTATTTTTAACTTGTTGTCAGTCAAAACCGCAACATTATTCATTTTTTTTCTCATCTAAAATAAATCAACGCTTTTAAGTTGTATAATAGCAGAATATTTTTAAAATTAATTCATTGCATCTTATCACTATTTCTTTAAATAAAAGAAAACCAAAAAATAACAACAACATCAACAAAATTTTTGTCAAAAGCATCTCTAATATTCTTACATTCGATTTGTTTAGCTAGATGATTTGAAAATAGTATTCTCTGTTATTTTTAACTTATCAATTTTAGATTGTTTTCAGTCAAAACTGCTACTTCCTTAATGTTCAAATTATTGTAATATTAATTTGGTGTAACTATGGATGGTTTCCAAATAGCATTTTTATCAAATTTGAAAACTGTAATTATATAGGAGATTCCCTGACGTCAGTATTTTTTGTTATTTTTAACTTATCAATTTTAAATTGTTTTCAGTCAAAACCCCAACATTATTCATTTTTTTTCATCTAAAATAAATCAACGCTTTTAAGTTGTATAATAGCAAAATATTTTTAAAATTAATTCATTGCATCTTATCACTACTTCTTTAAATAAAAGAAAACCAAAAAAAATAAGAACAATAACATCAACATCAACAAAATTTTCAACATTACTCTATAATTACTGTATTTCCCTGACGTCATATTTTTTAAAAAAAATTTTAAAATACAATATTTCATAAAAAATCACAAAAAGTTCTTATCACCAAAAACATAATATTCAAAGTGAGAAAAAAAAACAACTGTAATTATATAGGAGATTCCCCAACGTCATATTTCTTAAAAAAAATTTTTAAAATACAATATTTCATATCTACAGCAAATTATTGTATTTCAAATTGTAAAAATCACAAAATGTTCTTATCACCAAAAACATAATATTCAAAGTGAGAAAAAAATTTATAAAAAAGTTTTAATTTAATTCTTTAAAAAATATTTCAAATCTGCGCGCCTGGCATTTTAATTCCAAAATAACTAACTTAATCTAAAATTTATTCGATGAGTCATAGATGAGTCATAGTCCTTATCTTATCTCTTATCATTTCCTTATCGTTAACATCAATCCTTATCTTTAACATCTGTTACGTCATTACCTGGTCTAGAATCCGCTTAGGTACACTACTATCTATATAAGATAAAATTATGTTTTATGTAGTTATTAATTTTTTGAAAGCAGGCATATATAATTCGTATTTACAGATTTGACGGAAACTTATATATCTTCCATTGTTTAATAGATTGGTTGGGTGCCTGATTGGCAGTAGGTATATAATTTTGATGGCCTTTTTATGTAATTTGTCTATATTATTTAAACTGCTTTGCGAGGCTCTACCACTCCATATAGGCTTAAGATATACAATGTTGGATAAAATAAAGAATGAATAAAATATATATAGTGTATTATTACTTAGATACTTTCGCAGTCTTTTTAAGATAAATAGAAAGGGTGCGGTTTTTTAAATTATAGAATCAATATGGTCACACCATCTCAGTTTGCTATCAATAGTTAAAATTTTGAACTGTTTCAATTTTTTCACCATTGAAATAAAAGTTTACGTTTGAGAAATCCTTATTTTGATAAAGTAAAATTCTTGTTTATTTTATGTTGAGTAAAAGTTTATGTTTGTTTAGCGATTCTTCAATAATTACGATATCGTGACTTATATTATTTTTCATTTCATCTTCATGCTTTGAAGCGTATTTCTGTATTTGTCCTTTCAGGTTCAACAAAGATAAAATATTTATATAAATTTTGAATAAATCGGGACCGAGAATGGACCCCTGTGGCACACCTTTCTTACAAATTTTAGGTTCACTTATAGTATTGTTTATTCGAACTCTTTGCTGTCTTTTACATAGATAAGAACGGAAAAAAGATAATTGATTTTGGTCAAGATTAATTTTTCCTAACTTATAAAGAAGAATTTCGTGGTCAACATAATCAAACACTTTTCCTGGCTACGCAGTTCCCTTCATATATCTTGTGCGATATGCAATGGGTTAAATTTAGACAAGCTGCTGCGGTATTTGAATTTTTCTCAAAACCGTACTGATTTTTAAGTAAAAATTCATTAGTTGCCATAAAATGGTTTAACCGATTTTTAATTACTGTTTCAAATACCTTTGAAAAAGCGCTCAAACAGATATTGGCCTGTAATTAGAAGCGTTTGTTGTATTTCCATTTTTAAAAATTGGAGTTACCTGTTTCAAACAAATCTGGATAAATAAAAGTTTCGAAAGAAGAGTTAATGAATTTGACTAATACTGAAGATAACTTATTGGAATATTTTTTTATAAATTTTGAAGATATATTGTCATATCCTGTTGCGGCCGCTGATTTTAATTTAGTAATGGCAAATTCGACTTCCTCCATATTTGTGGGGGCACGATCTAAATTAAAATTAAGTGGGCGAGTGAATTTGTTTAGGTACTCAAAATCAATCGGATCAGATGGACAGTTAAGCTCATCTGTTACCGTAATAAAAAAGTTGTTGAAACACTCTGCAATATTTGTTGTAAGTTTTTTATTAAGATGTTCAATTAAATTGATTCTAGATTTTTAAGTGGAATTGTTTTGATTATACATTATTTTTTTATACAGAACCCAGAGTTTTGGGCTACTACTATGATTTTGTGTTATGTCTTCTGTACAAAATCTAATTTTTGCTTGAAGTATTAAATTTGGAACTTCGGCTTTGCTCTGCTTATAAAAAATCTCTACATTAGCACGATCATTGGGATATTTTTTTTTATATTTAAAATACGAATCACGGATTTTAATTTTGCCTAGTATTTGATTTGTGATCCAGTCATGTTTTTTTCTCTTTTTATTGTGTGATTGTATTAGTTTTGTGTTATCTGTTATTAATGTACTAAGACCGTTTACAGTACTGTTAAAGCTACTAAAGGAATTTAATTTAGTCCAAATAATATCATTTCCCACGTTTTCATAGTCTAAGACAGATTTATAATTTACTGCTTTATCAACTGAAATTTTTTGATTCATACTTATGAGAAAATATTGTTGATCGGATAAGGGACTATCAAATATGTGGAAAAAATATTCATTTTTTATTATATCGGTAATGAAGTGGTCTATAATCGTCTTTGATGTTGACGAAATTGTAGTTGAATATTTTTGCGAGATTTTGTTAAATATAATATAACCGTTGCTATGCAAAGTGTTGCTATATTGTCTAACGTCACTACTACTGTCATTCAATAGATTTATATTGAAGTAGCTTAAAATTAAAGAATTTTTAAATTTAGTAGTATTTTCATCTAGTTTGTCAAAAAAAATTTCAATATGTGTTCCGTGAGATCTGTAATGTCTTAATGTTTATAGGTTAAGTGAAATAATCTATGTAAAACGTAAACAAATCTAAAAAATATTAATGTGAAAAGAACTGTATAGAAAAAAATATATTTTGTGAATTTTATTAGCAAATTGTGTTTTCAAAATATATAATATATTGTGTAAGCTATGTTTATTTAATTTGTTGCACTTTGTTGTAAAATTTCGTTTTAATAAAAGTGACATCATAAAAATCTTTAGTTTTAAGTTTCTTGGAATTTTCAGACTTTGGAATAAACGTCTGATTATTTTTGATCCATTGAAATTTGAAATTTTTGATTGACTTAATCTACTTAGCTTCAAAGTATAATTTATCTGTGGGATTTTACCGAAAAAATTATGTATAGTGCAGTAACAAATTTTAATTACAAGAAGAAAAGAAGTTAAAAATAATTTAATAATAATTACTATCAGAATCAAAATTTTATGAAAATTTAAAAGAAAAACAGTATTATGTGTAAAAATAAAAATATAATTAACCAACTCATTGCACATTCTACTTAAAAATTTAAAAGAAGTTAAATAAAAGTTATTATAGTTTAAACGAGGAGGAGTGCAGAAGAGTAGACTGTTTCAACTCTGGGATACCCGTATGAACGTAATATATCCTGTTTCTATAAAACTTGATCATCTTTTAAAAACATTCAGATGTTTTAGTACCGAACTACAGAGATATATTTATATAAATTATGGAGTTGTACGACAGCTACCCGAATCTATTGCTCCTAGCTTCATTAAGTTCCAACAAATGCAAGAAGCCTGAATGGGCTGCTTTAGACTAATAAAATTTTACAACTGTTTTTGGCATACAACTGGACACTTTTTCACTAAATTTCAGAAGGCTAGCTTCAATATACACTGAGTTATTTTCATTTAAAAAGAGAAGTTGTATGCCAGCTACCCGAACCCGCCGACCGAAAATATTGGATTTAAATAGCACAACTAACAATTGTGCAAAAGTGAAAAAAATTTCATAAATCAAAATTTTCATCAAATAATTAATAACAAAGTTAATATCATTAAGATTATTAATTTTAAAAATCTTTGATTTCTTGTTTTGCCGAAAAAAGATACTACCATTTTTAAACCATAAAAATTTAATGTTATACTGTGTTTTTATTTTTTTCGTTTCGTTGTACAGCTTGGCCTGTAAAGAAGACAGATCGTGGCGAAAAATATTGTGTCGATTACTCTGCTGTGCACCCTCTAGTGCACAGTGCCAAGTGTTTTTAAGTATGATGTAATTGTCTCTAATGTACAGTCATTCAGCTTTGATGAAATTAGTTTATATATTAGGTGAGCCTCTTTATTGTTATTTATTGCACATTCTTCGTCACTCATATCATGATCAGGTATTATTATGAATTTATTTATCTCTGACAAGCATCTAGTGCACTTCCAAGTGACACTACTCTTCAATTTTTAGATAATCTTTGATTGACATATTAAAATGCGTGTATTGGGGGCGTTTGAATATTTTTTGCCTGTTTTTCAGTTGTACATACCATTGAGTAACTATATTATATATAGAGAGCCATAAAAATTAAAACAAAGCTAAAACAAATTATTACTCTGAAAATTTACATTCGATTTTAGCTACAGAAATAAGAAAAACAAAGCATCAAAAAAAAATTAAAGCAAATACACCATAAAAATTGTATGCTTTATATGGCTTTATAATAGATATTGAAAATTGAAAGATCTTATGTATTCAACTATTATCATTGAGTAAGTATAATCGTGTTTGGCGTAATATACAAGTACATAATAACATTATACTTATGCTTACTCAATGATGCGATAGAGTTAAAATCGGTTAGAATTAGAATGGTGAAAGTTTGCATATATGTGTTTAAGAACATCGCTATGCATTTCTTAATACTGTACAATAAAAAACAATTCGAGTAATAAATGAAAAAAGAAAATGAAGAAAGACTCTGTAGTAAAATAATAATAATATTAATAAGAATATTAATACCAATAATATAACAGCCGCTACAGTGACAGTGGGGGTTGTCTTCAATAATTACCTCATGTAGTAATATATATACTACTACTACATGTTGTAACTGTTGTGACGGCTTTAGTCACTGTTACAAAATAATAATAATAGGTGGATTCATTGTTTCCTTACAGTCCCACTCCCAATTCAATGTTTCCGTATCCATTTTCCTATCCTTTCCTATCCCTACTCCCTAGCCAATATACTGCGTTCGCAGGTAAGAGTTTCATCCCACTATATTGGCTAAAGGGGGAGGTGGGTTTAGTCAGTAAGAATCTGGCACTACCATGGGGAAATTCTTGGTGTCTTTGGAAGATTCCCACCTCCCTTAGGAAAAAAAAAAAAAAAAATGCTAACAAGAACATTTTAAATTAAAACGAGGAAGAGTGCAGTAGAGTAGACTGTGTCAACTCTGGGATACCCGTATGAACGTAATATATCCTGTTTCTATAAAACTTGATCATCTTTTAAAAACATTCAGATGTTTTAGTACCGAACTACAGAGATATATTTATGTAAATTGTGGAGTTGTATGACAACTACCCGAATCTATTGCTCCTAGCTTCATTAAGTTCCAACAAATGTAAGAAGCCTGAATCGGCTGCTATAGACTAATAAAATTTTACAACAGTTTTTGGCATGCAACTGGACACTTTTTCACTAAATTTCAGATAGCTAGCTTCAATATACACTGAGTTATTCTCATTTAAAAAGAGAAGTTGTATGGCAGCTACCCGAACCCGTCGTACCACCACAATCAAATTTTGCAGAAGTTGTTTCCATAAAACTTGATCATCATTCGCAAAATTTCAGATACTTAGATTGGATAGACACTGGGTTATTTCCATTTAAAGAAAGAAGTTGTATGGCAGCTACTCGAACCCGGCGGCCGAAAATGCTGGAGTTAAATAGCAGAACTAACAATTTTGCGAAAGTGACGTAAAAAAAAAGTCAGACTCCTAGCTCCTTTATTTTTTGAGTTATCGTGTGGACGGACATTGAGTTATTTTCATTTAAAAAGAGAAGTTGTATGGCAGCTACCCGAAACTGTTGCATCAGCACAACCAAATTTTGCAGAAGTTGTTGCCATAAAACTTGATCATCATTTGTATAATTTCAGACGCCTAGCTTCATTAAGTTCCAAGAGGTGCAAGAAGCCTGAACCGGCTGCTCTAGACCAACCAAATTTTACAAAAGTTGTTGGCATGTAATTCGACACCTCTTTACTAAATTTCAGATTCCTAGCTTCAATAAACACTGAGTTATTCTCATTTAAACGGATAAGTTGTATGGCAGCTAATCGAACCCGTCGCACCACCACAACCAAATTTTGCAAAAGTTGTTTCCATAAAACTTGATAATCATTTGCAAGATTTCAGACGCCAGCTTCATTAACTTCCGAGAGGTGCAAGAAGCCTGAACCAGCTGCTCTAGACCAACCAAATTTTACAGAAGTTGTTGGCATGTAACTCGACACCTCTTTACTAAATTTCAGATTCCTAGCTTCAATAGACACTAAGTTTTTCTCATTTAAAAAGAGAAGTTGTTTGGTAGCTACCCGAACCCGCCGCACCAACACAACCAATATTTACAGAAGTTGTTGCCATAAAACTTGATCATCATTTGCAAAATTTCAGAAACCTAGCTTGAATAGATACTGAGTTATTTCTATTTAAAGAAAGAAGTTGTATGGCAGCTACTCGAACCCGCCGACCGAAAATATTGGATTTAAATAGCACAACTAACAATTGTGCAAAAGTGAAAAAAATTTCAGACTCCTAGCTCCTTTATTTTTTTGAGTTATCGTGCGGACGGACGTACGGACGTACATGACTTAATCAACTCAGAATTTGATTCTGAGCCGATTCATACCTTTGACACTATATCTCGCTCGACTTGTTTAAAGTGTCACAAACGTAATGGCAAATTTATTATACCCTTGAACATAGTTCATACGGGTATAAAGAATGGTGGAATAAGAATATTTAAATTCTATAAGAATTTTAAAAAAAGAACTTCATAATTTACATACATAAGTATGTATTATATATTATGAGTCGTAAGGAAATTATTATCTTCAAATAATGGTACTTTCTAGAAAAAGAAAATTAATGGTAGTTGGGTATTAATACCTATAAAAACAGTTATATTTCGATTTTTGAACAATGTAAATTTATTATTGCAATAAATTTTAAACTTATTTACATGTTGAATATTTTTAATAGATCAGTGCTGGGTTTAGTTAGATGATAACTTCTCACTAAGCCATTTACAATTTTTTCTTATTGAGAAATAAATCCAAAATGTTTACTCTGTGTTGATAGCATTTTTCAGTTGTTAGAAACCAATTTGGAGAGTGCTGGCTTGTTAATTCTATGCACATTATTTTTAAGAAATGTTTTATGTTTTTCGTGTGTAAATTTTTTTTTAATTTTTCACAATTACAATTTTTCTTCAAAAACTTTATATTCTAAACAGCATATTTCATAAAAATAAGTTGTTAGACATTTTAAACTGTGTTGCGTCGTATAAATTTCGAAATCAAAAATATATCTTCTGGTAGATTTAAGGAAGAGTTACTATTTAGAAGATTTCTTTCACTATCTGCACAATCTAATGATATTTTATGGCCGATGTATCCAACATAATATTTGGAGCATTTAGCTCGAAGGTATTCTAAAGATATTCTAAGATATTCTAAAAATTTTAAAAATTATAAACATTAGTACATACATGTAATAAACAATCTTGAGTTAATTGTTTTGGTTTTCTTATTTCTCTAGGTAAAATAATAAATTTTCATAGGAAAAATTTGTTCTACCTTTAACTTCCACTCTCTAGTATCTATATAGGGTTGGGTATGGAAGCTTGCACTATAAAATCTTGCATTACAAATTCTTTCATACAAAATCCAGCATTAGAAAATCTGCAACAACAAAATCCTGCATTACAAAATCTTGTATTACAAAATCGTGCATTACAAAATTTTGCATTACCAAATTCTACCATGAAAATTAAACAAAATCTTGTATACAAATTACGCCGGATTGATATAATTTCATATTTTCTTCGATGAAATAATATATGGCATACAACTGAACTGTGTCTAAACAATTATTAATCCGTTATCATTTATAAAATAAATTATTTATTAACATCAATTTTCTGTTACTCTTAACAATAATATATAAACAAGATAGAAATTTTAATAATATAGAGCTAGGATTTTTAGTTATTGGTACACAATTCAGGGCCGTCGCTTCCATATGCACAGATGGCACAGTGAAACAGGGTGCCAGAATTTTAGGTTGTCAAATTTATTCGTCATAGAAAATTATGTGGGTGTGGGTCTATTTGAAAAAAGTTGAAAAATAAAATGTCGAAAAAAAAAATTTTGAAAAAAAAAAATGCTGAAATAAAAATATACTCGAATGTAGATTTAAAATAATTATTTTTAATTTTATTTATCCCTCCTTATACACAATATCACACATATATATATATATATATATAATATATAAACATTCTGGAAAAGCCGTATAACCCTGTTTTTTAATCTAACTCTAAAATCCCAAAGAATTATTTTTTCCCCATGTATATTTCAAAACAAAAGCATTTCATATAGTGGGAATTTTTATTATTATTTTCATTTCATTTTTCCCGATTGATAAAACTTTTTAAAATTTTCTTATCGCAAGATTTTGTGGTGTATATTTTATAAATGCGCTAAATTTTATTATTGCAAGTTTTTAATGTTGCAAGATTAATAAAAAAAGCAAGATTTTGCTACTGAAAAATTTTATGACGCTGTCTTACATACCACTCCCCTCTATATATAATTATTATACTTACTCAATGGTATGCAAACATATGTACAATATGAATTGCTCATTTCACTATTAAACAATTCTTTTCACATAAAAATGTCAAACTTTCATCTTTTTGTTAATTCTATAATATATATGTATGCAGTATGTATATTTAAATTATGGTTAATAATTACCAAAGTATATATATTGGTAATAATAACTAATGAAAATCTTCATTTACGTAAACCTACGCCTACATCTACTGTTTGTAATATTATTTCTGCAGCAAAAACAATTCTGCTTAAAAAACAATTCTCACATTACACAGCAGTCTACTCTTTCTAACGCATCATCTTTAACACGACGTAATGATACTTCAATTAGTGATTCTGCGCAGAAAAATCAAACTCAAACAGCTAACTTCGATAGAAATAATCAAATAGATAATTTCGAAAAAGAGAGTTTCTCAAATTTCGAAAAAGAGAAACAGTATAAAATAAATGACAACTTTAATATTACTGGTGGTGGTGGTTACAATTCAAAAAAAATTTCTTTTGAAATTTTATATGATGAAATTGTAAATTTCAAAAAAATATAAATTGTGAGTGTTTTGCAGCTATGTCTAAACTAAAACAAAAAAATACATTGTTAAAAACTAAAGTATGCAGATTAGAAAATAAAATCAGCTGGCTTGTGCAGGAAGAAAAAACAAATGAAATTGAAATAAGTGGAGTTAAAAATGTAAACAAAGGTAATGTCATAAAATTTGTAAATCAAATTTTTAATAAAGGTTTAAAAATTAATATAAATGACATATATTGCTACGTAAAAAATATAAAAGGAATAACTAGTGAGGTGAAAAGTACTTTGTGTGGTCGTCTTTCTTCAAATGATGTCAAGCAAGATATAATGAAGTCGAGGGGAAAAAATTTCAAAAATCTTGATACTGGTTAATTGGAGATGTTGATAAAGCTAAAATTTAAATAAATGATGGTTTCACAACATTTGTTAAAGCACTGTTCATGGCGGCAAAGAGGCGAAGGTGTTCTCTATTTTTAGTTCATCAAAATGTTAGAAGTTTGAGGCAGAATTTTGATTCGCTTGTGGCCCACTTAGAAGTTTTTAGAAATACTCCGGATTTAATTTTTGTTTCCGAGCTTTGGATTTTCAATAATAAGATAAGTAATTACAACATACCGAATTTCAAATTTTTTGCTAACACTAATGAATTGTATTGTCCTAATGGCGTTGCAGTGTTTGTTAAAGATAAGTATGTGTGTGATGTATTTTATTAAAATTTCACTTCGGCTGATGCTATTAAAATTAATTGTACTATTAACAGCGTGCCTTTTACCCTTTTACTTTTATTTGTGTATAGGCTTTATAGTTACACAATCAATTTTTTTTTCGATGAATTCTAAAAATTTTTGAGAGCTCAAACTGCTCCTAAATTATTTGTGTTAGGAGATATAAATTTAGATATTTTGAATAATCGTGAGTGAGTTGATTCTTATTTGACAATACTAGCGAGAATGGTTTGGCTTCTATTATAAATGAACCGACTAGACAATTTTCTGGAACGTGTTTAGATCACGTCCATGTTCGTTTTTATACTATTCCATTAAATTTTTGTGAAAAAGGTTTATTCAATTTTAATATTACGGATCATTCGATGACAGGATTGCTAAGAAAAAATGTTAATGTTGAAAAAAATGCTGAAAAAGACGCATGCATTTTCAGTTACGAAGGTAGTTAATTATAATAAATTAAATAATTTGCTAAAATTTGAATTTTGGGAAGATGTGTATGATGAGGTATATGTTTGTGTTGCGTATAGTAATTTTATTATAAAATTAAACAAGGTAGAATGTAAACCAACGGTTTCTAAAAGCGTACAAACTGTTTAAAATTGTGACTTGCATAAAAATTTGAAAATTTAAGAAATTTTTTGTAAGAAGAAAATATGTGAAAATAACACTTTTCTGTAATTTTGAGTGGGTGTAAGTCCGGAACCCATTTTAACTAAGAAAAACCGTTAACACACAAAAAAATATATTGCTGGAGCTTTAATTTTTATGTCTTGCCGAAGAAAAATTTGTACAGGTGCTTAAGTTACGTTAATGCAATATTTTAATTTGCTATTTAAATTTACCGTTATGTTAAAACCAAATTTTGCTTGATATTTCTTTTTTCATAACTCCGCCACGTTTTAAGATAGGAACCTGAAATTTTGAGACAAGAAAGAACGTCTAGAATTAGTTTATTTTTTCGTAGTGCTCCCTCTTTAAGAGTTATTACGCCTCAAAAATTGAAAATTAGCTATTTTTAGATACCTATAACTTAGGCATCTGTAAAAATTTTTCTTCGGCAAGACATGAAATTATATCCAACATAATATTTGGAGCATTTAGCTCGAAGGTGTTAATTCTAAAAAGGTTCTAAAAATTGTAAATATTAGTACATATATGTGAAAAAAACAATCTTGAGTTAATTGTTTTGGTTTTCTTATTTCTCTGGTAAAATAGTAAATTTTCATAGGAAAAATTTGTTCTAGCTTTGACTTCCACTCTCTAGTATCTATATAGGGTTGAGTATGGAAGCTTGCACTATAAAATCTTGCATTACAAATTCTTTCATACAAAATCCAGCATTAGAAAATCTGCAACAACAAAATCTTGCATTACAAAATCTTGTATTACAAAATCGTGCGTTACAAAATTTTGCAAATTCTACCATGAAAATTAAACAAAATCTTGTATACAAATTACGCCGGATTGATATAATTTCATATTTTCTTCGATGAAATAATATATGGCATACAACTGAACTGTGTCTAAACAATTATTAATCCGTTATCATTTATAAAATAAATTATTTATTAACATCAATTTTCTGTTACTCTTAACAATAATATATAAACAAGATAGAAATTTTAATAATATAGAGCTAGGATTTTTAGTTATTGGTACACAATTCAGGGCCGTCGCTTCCATATGCACAGATGGCACAGTGAAACAGGGTGCCAGAATTTTAGGTTGTCAAATTTATTCGTCATAGAAAATTATGTGGGTGTGGGTCTATTTGAAAAAAGTTGAAAAATAAAATGTCGAAAAAAAAAATTTTGAAAAAAAAAATGCTGAAATAAAAATATACTCGAATGTAGATTTAAAATAATTATTTTTAATTTTATTTATCCCTCCTTATACACAATATCACACATATATATATATATATATATAATATATAAACATTCTGGAAAAGCCGTATAACCCTGTTTTTTAATCTAACTCTAAAATCCCAAAGAATTATTTTTTCCCCATGTATATTTCAAAACAAAAGCATTTCATATAGTGGGAATTTTTATTATTATTTTCATTTCATTTTTCCCGATTGATAAAACTTTTTAAAATTTTCTTATCGCAAGATTTTGTGGTGTATATTTTATAAATGCGCTAAATTTTATTATTGCAAGTTTTTAATGTTGCAAGATTAATAAAAATGATGAAATTGTAAATTTCAAAAAAAAAATAATTTGTGAGTGTTTTGCAGCTATGTCTAAACTAAAACAAAAAAATACATTGTTAAAAACTAAAGTATGCAGATTAGAAAATAAAATCAGCTGGCTTGTGCAGGAAGAAAAAACAAATGAAATTGAAATAAATGGAGTTAAAAATGTAAACAAAGGTAATGTCATAAAATTTGTTAAATTTTTGTGAAAAAGGTTTATTCAATTTTAATATTACGGATCATTCGATGACAGGATTGCTAAGAAAAAATGTTAATGTTGAAAAAAATGCTGAAAAAGACGCATGAATTTTCAGTTACGAAGGTAGTTAATTATAATAAATTAAATAATTTGCTAAAATTTGAATTTTGGGAAGATGTGTATGATGAAGTATATGTTTGTGTTGCGTATAGTAATTTTATTATAAAATTAAACAAGGTGGAATGTAAACCAACGGTTTTTAAAAGCGCACATTTCCAAAACACAATACAAACTGTTTAAAATTGTGACTTGCATAAAAATTTGAAAATTTAAGAAATTTTTTGTAACAAAAAAATATGTGAAAATAAAACTTTTCTGGAATTTTGAGTGGGTGTAAGTCCGGAACCCTTTTTAACTAAGAAAAACCGTTAACACACGAAAAAATATATTGCTGGAGCATTAATTTTTATGTCTTGCCGAAGAAAAATTTGTACAGGTGCTTAAGTTACGTTAATGCAATATTTTGTAATTTACTATTTAAATTTACCATTATTTAAAACCAAATTTTGCTTGATATTTCTTTTTTCATAACTCCGCCACGTTTTAAAATAGGAACCTGAAATTTTGAGACAAGAAAGAACTTTTAGAATTAGTTTATTTTTTCGTAGTTTAAGAGTTTCCCTCTTTAAAAGTTTTACGCCTCAAAAATTGAAAATTAGCTATTTTTAGATACCTGTAACTTAGGCACCTGTAAAAATTTTTCTTCGGCAAGACATGAAAATTAAAGATTCTATAATATATTTTTACGTGCTTTAACGGTTTTTCTAAGTTAAATAGGGTTCCGGACTTACAGCTTCTTAAAAATCCAGAAAAGTCATATTTTTTCTTATTAGGTACATGAAATTTTCAAATTTTTGTGTAAGTCATAAATCTAAGCAGTTTGTATTGTCTTTTGGAAATGTGCGCTTTTAAAAACCGTTGGCATTTTTTGTTAACTATGCTTCGCATAATATCTCTTCTTTTTTTTTATTTTGTTTTTTGCACTTTATTTTTTCTCACCCCACAACAGAAAAAATAGCATTAATTTTTTTTCTGGCATTAAACACTGCTTCTTATTATGAAGTATATAATGCCATATTTTTATTCATTAGTTTTAAGTAATTTGAAATAATGAATTTTATATTTACGAATTATGAATTAATTTTAAATAATGTATTTCTTTTTTTTCTTTAATTTTAGTAGTATACATGGCACTTGGCAAAGGGAATTTTGCGAGACAGAGAGAGAGAGATAGCAATAGTTGTGCAAATGAGCTCACGACATAGTTGTTTGAACTTTAAAAGAATGTCGTTGGCGCGTGTGCATATAGAAAAGTTGTTTATTGTTTATCTTTTTTTTTTTATAATTAAAATTGTAGTTTGAAAGCTTTTTTCTTGTTAGTAATTTTCAAGGTCAACTGGTTAATGTAGAACAAGTAAGTGCAATGATGTTGTTGTGATAGTATAGGTTACATAGATAGTAACATAGGTTATTGTAAATAATAAGAATTTATTTTATTTTTTAATAAAACCAGTTATTGTAATATAATATTAACGCAAAAACGCAATTGTTATTTATGAGATAAATAAAATGCAGATATTGACTTTCGTATTATTGTATACTAGTTTTAAAGTAATTTAAAGTAAAGGATGTATGTATAAAATAGCGAGGAAAAAAGAAGTTGTATTTAGTCATTAATATTGTTATGCTTAATTGAAAAATAACCACATATCTTTATATTCTTACAAATTACTTTGTATTATGTAATTTTTATGTTCTTGCAAATTACTTTCTATAATGTAAAATTCAGGTATGTTATTGAAACCGATAAATGTGCAAAAAGAAAATTTAATAAAAAATTGTAAAATAAAAAAAAAAATGTAAATTAAGTTTCATATAATATCGTTTTTATTTACCCAAGAATTGTGATCTTTATCAAAACCTAACCCATTAACAAAAACCTGATTTCCTTTTCTTTTCAATATTTTTTCAACAAGAAAAGTGTCAGGATTTTTGACTCGAGTAAGTTCAGGCTCGTAAAAAGAACCTAAAATCGGTGTTTTTGTATAATCAAGTAAGTTGTAAGTAATTGGATCTGTGTGTTTTACTTCTTTAATTGTAAATATTTCTGTCGACCAGTTTGTTGCATAACCTTTTGCAAAGTTTCCCTTGTATTTACTTATGCGTACATAATCTCCAACTTTGTATTTAGCTTTCTGATCAAATTTCGGTTGCATGTAAATGTTCGTTAAAATATATTTATCGTTTACTTTTGTAACTGTTTTAGGTTGAAGTTTTATTGTTGATATGTTGAGTTGTATTTCTCAATAAGTTAGGGTAAAACAGATATCCATTTAAAAACTATCTTTAAAGATATCTATTTTAAAACTATATTTATCTAAAAACTAAACTGCTTTCACATTGCATTTTTTAAAGTACGGTTAAAACATTCTACTATTGATGCTTTCATTTCAGAATATGTATGATAATGATTAATTTTTTTTTCTTTCCATGAATTTTCTAAATTCTTTGTTAAAAAACTTTTTACTTTGATCAGATTGAATATTTTTTGGGAGCGTTCCAACACGTTTGAAAATGTTTTGCATGCCAAGTAAAATGTTATTAGCATTTTTAGTTTTAATTGGCTCAGCATAAGCATATTTGGAAAAGATGTATATTACACTTAATAAATATTTATTTCCTTTGTTAATTAAATTTTCTTCGACGTAAGTTTCGTCTGGCTGGTCTATGTATTTCCGATACTACCACACAAGGGTGTGCCCTTGATATTATGCTTGTATCATTTAATTAGAGTTTCCAATTCTATTTTATAATTTTCTATAGAGCAACAGTGTCATGTATCCAGATGACGAGTTATCGCAAGCCCAAGGACAAGAAGCAAAATGAGTTCCGTATATTGACGTAAATTTTTAATTGACGTGATTCAATGTTAGATTCTGCAAATAAACAGTTATGCGAAATTTTTACTAAAAGTTCGCACCATTGCAGTTTATCTATTATATTATTAAAGCAATACGTTTTTCATCAGAGGTAATACTCCCAAAATATTTCATTAAATTGTAAATATTTGGTGATTTTAAAAAATCGAGAGAATATAAATCCGGAAAATATAAATGGTTTCCTGGGAGTAAATAATGAATCAACCTCAAGTCCACATGGTTATATTGTGTTGGATTTAACACAAGACGTTAACGATTTGTTTTGTATATTAGAACTAATATTTTTTAAAAAGAATATTGTATATGCTACTGTGATACGAGTGATTTGAACAACAACTGTCAAAAATATCAAACGATTGAAGAAAAACCAACATATGTTACATGTACTAGGGAATTGCAACAAGAAGAAATTTCGAAAATATTCTTAAGTATTGTGATGATGATATTATAAAAACTATTGCGGAAATTGCAATCAATATATTAAATGGAAATAATAAAATATAACCACCACAAAAAGCAAAATTAAAAAAACATAAAAAGAAATTAAGATTTCTAGCCTGGGCTAAGAAAAGTATAAAAGCCAAACGCAAAATATTAGTTCAACATGGTGGATTTTTACCAACTTTAATCAGAAATATATTATTTGGTGTAATAGGAAAATTGCTCAGTAAGATATAATACAGCGAATGATTGTTATGTCACCAGAAATATTTTCAAAATTTAGCAAATTATTTCAAGATGATAAAAATTTGGATATATTAGATCAAAAAATTAAAAAAGTTTTATATGATCAAAAATTAAAACCATTGCAAAAATGCTACTTATATCGTCAAAACCTCCTCAAATATGGAATTAACAAAATACAAGCAAAAAGATTAGCAGACAAGGCTAATAATCTTACATTTGATACAGGTACTCAAACAAAATTCTTTTCTAAACGAAATGCATATACAGAAACTGAATTACCTAAATACAAATCAACATCAACACAGCCCAATTTTGTACGTTTAGTTACTGATGATGTGTTTGAATATGATCCTAAAAAAGAACATTCAGATATGTATATCGATTTAACACATTACGATTTGGATGATGAAAATTCATTTAAAAAATTAGGTCAAACTGAAATGTTGAAAGATGAAAAATTAGTGGAAAGACCATCTCTAAGCTCTGATTATCGAATGTTTGAAATACCTAGTGGTAATGTAATTACCGTTGCTGTGCCATGTCCTGAAAAGAAGAAGACACTAAGATCGGCCGGCAGTACAATATCTTCAACTATACTTTCACAGTTTCCTGAAACAAAAAAACGAAAAGTAAAACCATTACTAAGAAGTCCAAAACTAAGAACTTCATAAACACCGGAATGGACAACATATAAATAGTGCAAAATTTTATGTTTAAGAAGAAATTAACAAAGATGGATACTCAAGATGACTTCTATGTAACTTTGATTAGCAATGATCATTTAAAACTATTTCCAGACAACACTTTAGCTTCATTCGAAAATACATTACCTATTCACTTTGATTTAAAAAATGGAAAGTTGGCCTTACAGAAATATATCTGAATGATTTCCTACAAACAGAAGAATTTAACAAAGAGCAAAGTGCTTTTATTAATATTGGGCAATATAATGTTTACATAAGAAACATTGAAAAACCTCTTGAAAAAATCAAAGTAACCAAATCTATAGGTTACACATATTATTGCTATGTCTATATATTAGTGGTCCCTCTTTAAGAGTTTTACGCCTCAAAAATTGAAAATTAGCTATTTTTAGATACCTGTAACTTAGGCACCTGTAAAAATTTTTCTTCGGCAAGACATGAAAATTAAAGATTCTATAATATATTTTTACGTGCGTTAACGGTTTTTCTAAGTTAAATAGGGTTCCGGACTTACAGCCTCTTAAAAATCCAGAAAAGTCATATTTTTTCTTATTAGGTACATGAAATTTTCAAATTTTTGTGTAAGTCACAAATCTAAGCAGTTTGTATTGTCTTTTGGAAATGTGCGCTTTTAAAAACCGTTGGCATTTTTTGTTAACTATGCTTCGCATAATATCTCTTCTCTTTTTTTTATTTTGTTTTTTGCACTTTATTTTTTCTCACCCCACAACAGAAAAAATAGCATTAATTTTTTTTCTGGCATTAAACACTGCTTCTTATTATGAAGTATATAATGCCATATTTTTATTCATTAGATTTAAGTAATTTGAAATAATGAATTTTATATTTACGAATTATGAATTAATTTTAAATAATGTATTTCTTTTTTTTCTTTAATTTTAGTAGTATACATGGCACTTGGCAAAGGGAATTTTGCGAGACAGAGAGAGAGAGATAGCAATAGTTGTGCAAATGAGCTCACGACATAGTTGTTTGAACTTTAAAAGAATGTCGTTGGCGCGTGTGCATATAGAAAAGTTGTTTATTGTTTATCTTTTTTTTTTTATAATTAAAATTTTAGTTTGAAAGCTTTTTTCTTGTTAGTAATTTTCAAGGTCAACTGGTTAATGTAGAACAAGTAAGTGCAATGATGTTGTTGTGATAGTATAGGTTACATAGATAGTAACATAGGTTGTTATTGTAAATAATAAGAATTTATTTTATTTTTTAATAAAACCAGTTATTGTAATATAATATTAACGCAAAAACGCAATTGTTATTTATGAGATAAATAAAATGCAGATATTGACTTTCGTATTATTGTATACTAGTTTTAAAGTAATTTAAAGTAAAGGATGTATGTATAAAATAGCGAGGAAAAAAGAAGTTGTATTTAGTCATTAATATTGTTATGCTTAATTGAAAAATAACCACATATCTTTATATTCTTACAAATTACTTTGTATTATGTAATTTTTATGTTCTTGCAAATTACTTCCTATAATGTAAAATTCAGGTATGTTATTGAAACCGATAAATGTGCAAAAAGAAAATTTAATAAAAAATTGTAAAATAAAAAAAAAAATGTAAATTAAGTTTCATATAATATCGTTTTTATTTACCCAAGAATTGTGATCTTTATCAAAACCTAACCCATTAACAAAAACCTGATTTCCTTTTCTTTTCAATATTTTTTCAACAAGAAAAGTGTCAGGATTTTTGACTCGAGTAAGTTCAGGCTCGTAAAAAGAACCTAAAATCGGTGTTTTTGTATAATCAAGTAAGTTGTAAGTAATTGGATCTGTGTGTTTTACTTCTTTAATTGTAAATATTTCTGTCGACCAGTTTGTTGCATAACCTTTTGCAAAGTTTCCCTTGTATTTACTTATGCGTACATAATCTCCAACTTTGTATTTAGCTTTCTGATCAAATTTCGGTTGCATGTAAATGTTCGTTAAAATATATTTATCGTTTACTTTTGTAACTGTTTTAGGTTGAAGTTTTATTGTTGATATGTTGAGTTGTATTTCTCAATAAGTTAGGGTAAAACAGATATCCATTTAAAAACTATCTTTAAAGATATCTATTTTAAAACTATATTTATCTAAAAACTAAACTGCTTTCACATTGCATTTTTTAAAGTACGGTTAAAACATTCTACTATTGATGCTTTCATTTCAGAATATGTATGATAATGATTAATTTTTTTTTCTTTCCATGAATTTTCTAAATTCTTTGTTAAAAAACTTTTTACTTTGATCAGATTGAATATTTTTTGGGAGCGTTCCAACACGTTTGAAAATGTTTTGCATGCCAAGTAAAATGTTATTAGCATTTTTAGTTTTAATTGGCTCAGCATAAGCATATTTGGAAAAGATGTATATTACACTTAATAAATATTTATTTCCTTTGTTAATTAAATTTTCTTCGACGTAAGTTTCGTCTGGCTGGTCTATGTATTTCCGATACTACCACACAAGGGTGTGCCCTTGATATTATGCTTGTATCATTTAATTAGAGTTTCCAATTCTATTTTATAATTTTCTATAGAGCAACAGTGTCATGTATCCAGATGACGAGTTATCGCAAGCCCAAGGACAAGAAGCAAAATGAGTTCCGTATATTGACGTAAATTTTTAATTGACGTGATTCAATGTTAGATTCTGCAAATAAACAGTTATGCGAAATTTTTACTAAAAGTTCGCACCATTGCAGTTTATCTATTATATTATTAAAGCAATACGTTTTTCATCAGAGGTAATACTCCCAAAATATTTCATTAAATTGTAAATATTTGGTGATTTTAAAAAATCGAGAGAATATAAATCCGGAAAATATAAATGGTTTCCTGGGAGTAAATAATGAATCAACCTCAAGTCCACATGGTTATATTGTGTTGGATTTAACACAAGACGTTAACGATTTGTTTTGTATATTAGAACTAATATTTTTTAAAAAGAATATTGTATATGCTACTGTGATACGAGTGATTTGAACAACAACTGTCAAAAATATCAAACGATTGAAGAAAAACCAACATATGTTACATGTACTAGGGAATTGCAACAAGAAGAAATTTCGAAAATATTCTTAAGTATTGTGATGATGATATTATAAAAACTATTGCGGAAATTGCAATCAATATATTAAATGGAAATAATAAAATATAACCACCACAAAAAGCAAAATTAAAAAAACATAAAAAGAAATTAAGATTTCTAGCGTGGGCTAAGAAAAGTATAAAAGCCAAACGCAAAATATTAGTTCAACATGGTGGATTTTTACCAACTTTAATCAGAACTATATTATTTGGTGTAATAGGAAAATTGCTCAGTAAGATATAATACAGCGAATGATTGTTATGTCACCAGAAATATTTTCAAAATTTAGCAAATTATTTCAAGATGATAAAAATTTGGGTATATTAGATCAAAAAATTAAAAAAGTTTTATATGATAAAAAATTAAAACCATTGCAAAAATGCTACTTATATCGTCAAAACCTCCTCAAGTATGGAATTAACAAAATACAAGCAAAAAGATTAGCAGACAAGGCTAATAATCTTACATTTGATCAAACAACTACTCAAACAAAATTCTTTTCTAAACGAAATGCATATACAGAAACTGAATTACCTAAATACAAATCAACATCAACACAGCCCAATTTTGTACGTTTAGTTACTGATGATGTGTTTGAATATGATCCTAAAAAAGAACATTCAGATATGTATATCGATTTAACACATTACGATTTGGATGATGAAAATTCATTTAAAAAATTAGGTCAAACTGAAATGTTGAAAGATGAAAAATTAGTGGAAAGACCATCTCTAAGCTCTGATTATCGAATGTTTGAAATACCTAGTGGTAATGTAATTACCGTTGCTGTGCCATGTCCTGAAAAGAAGAAGACACTAAGATCGGCCGGCAGTACAATATCTTCAACTATACTTTCACAGTTTCCTGAAACAAAAAAACGAAAAGTAAAACCATTACTAAGAAGTCCAAAACTAAGAACTTCATAAACACCGGAATGGACAACATATAAATAGTGCAAAATTTTATGTTTAAGAAGAAATTAACAAAGATGGATACTCAAGATGACTTCTATGTAACTTTGATTAGCAATGATCATTTAAAACTATTTCCAGACAACACTTTAGCTTCATTCGAAAATACATTACCTATTCACTTTGATTTAAAAAATGGAAAGTTGGCCTTTCAGAAATATATCTGAATGATTTCCTACAAACAGAAGCAAAGTGCTTTTATTAATATTGGGCAATATAATGTTTACATAAGAAACATTGAAAAACCTCTTGAAAAAGTCAAAGTAACCAAATCTATAGGTTACACATATTATTCATATAATGATTCGGAATTACATTTGGATCATTGAAAATTTAATTTTTTACCAACGCTTATTAAAAATAACTCCCAATCCGGGATTTACTGGCAACCAAGTTTTCAAAGAATTTTTTAATGAAGTTTTTCATATATCTCTACTCCTAAAAATTATGATGATGTAACATTTAAAAAAGGTTCAGAATCTAACCAACGCGATTTAATACGAATATCGCAGACGTTTGATGAAGATAGTTTCTAAATAAAAGTTAATCACAGTTATAATATCAAAACATTATTAACTGAATTATTTCAACAGAAAAAAATATAATAAATTTCAAAACAAAATTACCTGAACTATTCAAATTAGCTGTTGCTAATAATAAAGATGAATTGAATGGAATGGTGATGATTTATTCAGATATAGTTGAATGATCTGTTTTTGGAAGTAGCAAAGTGCTCGCATTGAGAAATGTAGTACATAGAAAAATGTAGAATACCTACAAACATTGAATTTGAAAATGTCCATTACATCCCTATAGAAAAAAATTGTTTTGAAATGATAGCGATTAAAATTTGCAATCAATGTGTTTCCAGTTACTATCAACAAGAATTGTATGACATTTTAAAAAGCATTGATTGGTCTCCAATTGAAGCACTATAAATACTACTACTCAAATACGATGTCGAGTCAAACATGGAAAGAGCTTACGTGAGATATAGTTCCTCTCAGGTAGGTGCAGGAATCAATTATATTAGGCCTTTATTACAATTTTATTCAGCTATACAAAAAGGTCGTGGTTTTTGGAAATATATTCGGAAGTTTAATTCGTTACTTATAGGCACTTTTTACATCAAGTTGGGACTTAATTAAAAAAGAGGCTGTCAACACAAGTAAAAATATTTTTAATGATATATCATCTGGTACAAACATAAAAGAAGCTGTAATTGATCAAAGCAAAGGCGGCATAAAAAATTTACGAAAATCAATAGTTAACCAACTGCATTCGATGTATGGTGGAAGACGAAGAGCTATAAAAAGACAAATAACTATAAAAAGACGAGAAATTTCTAAAAAGATATATCTGAAGTCGAAAAAGCAACGAAAAAAGCATAGTAAAACCTCTCATATATTCAATTAAAAAATGGAATGTATGAAATCTGAACTTGGCCTTTTTGCGTCATTACCCTTACGAACATGTATTTTGCGTTCAGAAAAGGTGGCATACAATCCTTTAGTTTCTTTAAACGTATCACCGTCAACTATTGAATTTGTTTCACTTGGAAATGGAGATACAAATCGGGATTTATCCTCAACCTTCATCTAATTTAAAGTTCAAATATTAAAAAAAGATGAAGCAGTTTGGAGTGCAAACGATAAAATAGGAACCGGAAATGAAGCAATGGCAGCTCCGCAGCCGAGTGTTGTAAATAATTTATTAAACTCTTTAATCAAACAATGTAATGTAACTCTAAATGGAAAAAACATCACTCCTTCAGACTCCTTATATCATTATAAAGCATACTTAACTACTTTACTAAATTATGGTACAGATTCCAGTCAAACACATCTGGAAGCATCTGGTTGGGAATTGGATAAACCAAATGTAAATGATTTTAACAATTCTGGTTCTAAATCAAGGCAAAAATCATACAATAATTCTACAATAGTAGAATTAATGGGAAAATTACATGTAGATTTCTTCAATACTTCTAAATTACTTTTAAATAATGTTGACATTTGAATTGCTTTAGCATTAGAGAAACTAGATTTTTTATTTTCGTTAAGGATGCCGATGAAAGCTATTTAAAAATTATCGAAGCTACGTTATACATGAAACATTTAACAATTAATCCTAGCATATTGATAGCACATAATACTGTATTGGAAAAGGCTAACGCGAAATATTTTTTATATGAGAAGTGAAATCAAAACATTTACAATTGCAGCTAAAACTTCTGACATATCATTGGATAATATATTTATAGGGCAAATACCAAAAGCTCTAGTATTTTGTATGGTTAATAATGAAAATTTCAATGGTAAAATATCAAAAAATCCATACCATTTCGATCATCAAAATCTCACACAATTTCAATTATATGTGAATGGAGTGCCTACACCAAACTCTGTAATTGAAACAAATTTTACATTGAATATACTTTGCAATTCTCGTGCATATTTAACATTATTTAGCGGAACAGGTATACATCATTCTGATAGAAGACATCAAATTTCAAAAGAACTATTTTCAAAAGGTTATACAATACTGGCTTTTGATTTATCAGCAGACGACTCGGGAACAGATACATGTCAGAGTTTATTAAGCCAGGGAGTAGTAAAGATTGAAGCAAGACTGAGTTCTCCCTTAACTTCAACATTAACATGTATTGTGTTTGCAGTATTCGATGCTAATATCGAAATTGATAAAAATCATAACGTTTACGTAAACATATAAAAAGAAAGTTCAGGCGACCCTTTCAACTCACTTAAAAATGACATGTGCTCTAGTAGATTTATCGTTCTGTACGGACGATAACAATACAATATTTGTAAAAAATCTTGTTGTGGTTGGAATAAAAGGAAAATGTAAAACTATTTCAAAAGAATTACAGTATAAATTTCCAACCAGAGATTTAAAAAGAACGGACATCAAGAATTTTTTTTTTGGACATATGGGCAACGACAAAACAACTAATAATTTAATAAATTTATTGGAAAAATTCGATATAGTGTTGACAAATGCAAAACTTAAAGTTAAATTTTTAACAGCATACATAAATGGAAATACTCGACTAATTGATATTTCTCATTTACAAAACAATAATGAATACACTTCAGATAGAGAAAGTGTTGAAATGTAATAGTGTAACCAGAGAACTACTTAAAGGTGTTTTTGCTGTTGATCAAATACCGAAAAATATTTCAAAACCTGGTATTTTAGTAATAACTACCGACACTTCTACTAAAAAAGCAACACATTGGCTAGAAATTTTTGTATCAGTTCAAGGCTGTGTAGAATATTTTGATTCATTTGGAAATCCACCATTCCACAGTGAGATTGTGAAATTTCTACAAAATCAATTAAAATGTTTTATTTTCAACAATAAACAACAATAAAAAAATCTGGATGCGATGTAACTGCAAGAGCTTGAAACATTTTATAAATTTATTCAATACATCATCCCCACTTAAAAACGATAAAAAATACAAAGAATTTTTCGAAAAATTTAAAAAAAAAAATGAAACTAAGAAAACTGTTTCGAACTAATATAAGTATAAATTTTTCAAATATATATTCCAACAGTTTAAAAAAAAGAAAATGGAGTCAACATCAAATATCGAAACATTTGAAAAACAAAGCAAAGGTATCGGTAACAACGAATCACAACAAAATCTCTTATTAAGTTACATTTATTATTTAGATCAAAAACAAACAACAAAAATACAAATTGGATTTAATGTTGAAAATTTCGCTGCTACAATAATTTTCCAACGTAATCGTAAAGTCATTATCGAAATGAATTATTTGGAGTGGTATGCATTTTATCAAGATTTTACAAGCAACCAACTCCATAAATTAAATTCAAATAAATTTCCACTAAAATTTAATTATGCTGGAGGAACAATTAAAAAACTTATATTGGAACTAGATGAGTATACCCGATTGTGTCTTATGTTAGACTTTATTCAAGCAGTGATATCATATAACAATGGAGCCAAATTGACTGTACGAGAATATGTATTAAAATATTTTGAGAGATGTATTGCAATGAATAAGCTTAAACTGGAACAAGAAGATTTCTATATTCCTATAAATTTACATATAGCTTAATGCAACTATTCTCGGCTCTTTTATGAAATACCATTATTTATTTCTGAAAAAATATATTGGTCAACAATAAATAAAACAAATATTTTTTAAAACCAATTTTTATTATTATCTTTTATTAAAAACATATATAAATTTATACATTTTTTAGTGCTAAAATTACATTTGATTTGCTACAGCACATCTTTGCAAATTTTCCGTATTATGATGGTGGAGACAAATAGTGATGAAATTCTTTAGTTTTTGTAGAGGTGGAATTTTATTATCTAAATTGATAACTTCTACTATTGAATTTGAAAAAAACCTATCTAAAAATAGTTAATATCGAAAATATCGAATGATGTTAAATGTTTCTTTAAGATATTTTTTAATTGTAAATATTTATATAAAACCATCACTCCAGTCCAACATATTAATTTTCTTTTTGTTGTGTTCATTTTGTTGTTTAGCATCAACATTTAACTCTTCAAATGAATATGGTGCTTTAAACATAAATACCATTGGTACAAGAGAACTATCAGATATCATAGAAAATTCTTTCAAAAAATATTCTCTATTATTTCCAATAACAAATTGTAAATCTACTATAGCCCTCCTGCTGCTGCTGCTACTGATGCTGCTGTTGTTGTTGCTGTTGCTGTTCATTTTATTCTTTACTATATATTAAAATAAACCAATAGTGTAATAGCAAACAGTAGTAGCAGCAGAATCAGCATTTTATTTATACTTTTCATTTCAGCAACCATCTGGTGGCGGGAATTAGCTATGCAATCATTAAAAAAGCACAACGCTATAAAAGTAAATCTTGAGCTTTTTGGCGAATATATAAAGCCAACAGAAGAAGAATTTAAAAATATATCAATCAAATCTTTTCAAACTCGAATGTTTAGTATTACACAAGCAGATGATCTTAATGATTTTTTTGAAAAGACTAAAGAAATTATTCAACAACAAGCGGAAGACTTCCAAGAATAATACAGTGGCTGGGCGTTAATCAGAATTTTACATATTGAAATAAATATCAATAAATTTTAACAAATACGTGTGTCTAGTTATATTAAACTACCGAAAACCATAGAAGACAAAAAAGCATGCATTAATATTCAAAATAAAGACAACTTCTGTTTCAAGTGGTATTTAGTATCAGCTTTACAAACTTGTATTCAAAATGCTGAACGAACATCTTCATATAAACTTAATAATTTTTCTCTACCCATAGTCGAGCTAGAGTTTGGTGATGTACAACAGCTTAATTTTAGCACTATGCAATTTCCAGCTAAATTGAACGAGTTAAATTTATTTAAAAAACTAAATAGTGAAATAAGTATTAATTTGTTTGGACTGGAACTGAAAAAAACACCATGCAAATTTATTGCTATTGGAAAAGGATGATAAATTTCATTTTGTTTATATTAAAAATTTATCTAATAATAAAGTAAAGTTAATAAGTAGTTCTGTAACAAAACATATACATGAAATTTAAATTTGTAACATGTGCTTGCAACATTATTATACATTACAACAGCGTGATTTACACAAAATTAAGTGCAATAAAGCCGTTACAAAGCTTCCATCTACTGAGAAAAATACACTCAAGTTAAAAAATAATCAACAACAATTAGAAACACCTTTTGTTATTTATGCCGATGCTGAGAGTATTTTACAACCTATTGTAACATGCAGTTTTAATCCAATGATATCAACAACAAATATTCATCAACATGTTCCAGTAAAGCTACTGGAAAGCTCTAAAAGCTCTACTAAAGCTCTCGTACTACATTAAATGTTCTTTTGACGATAATCAAAGCTGTTAGAAAGAGTTTGTTGGAGCTAACTGTGCTAAGGAATTTGTCATATCGTTAATAAAAACATGCAGTGAATTCTATAAAAATATATTTATGATGCCAAAGCCAATGAATCTGTTAACACTTGATGAGCAGCTTCAACAATTAATTCAGGAAAATTATCACATAATATGTGGTAAGCATTTAGCTTTTAATGATAGAATTAGAGACCATTGTCCCTTTACTGGTAATTATAGAGGACTGGCTCATTCTAAATGTAATTTATTATATAGGCGGCCAAATTTTTTTCCTATATTTTTTCACAATTTTTCCGGCTATTATTGCCATCTTTTATTTAAACAACTAAACGAAGTGAATGGACATATTGGTGTCATTCCTTTGAGTAAAGAACGTTATATTTCATTATCTAAAAACATTACAATACATAAAAATCATTCATTTTATTTATGTTTTCTCGATAGCTTTCGATTTATTGCTTCTAGCCTTGATTCTTTATGTAACAATTTAATTTGTTTCATATTAAAAACGAATTCAATAGTAATGAAAAAATTAAACTTATGACTCGAAAGGGAGTTTTCCATATGAGTATTTAAATTCCAATGAACGACTTGACGAAAGAAGTTTACCTTCACAAGATACCAATCATATTACAAACACATCATGTTCCGATGAAGACTACATTCATGCAGTTAATGTATGGAATACGTTTGATTGTCAAAACTTATGAGACTATTTAAAACTTTACCTTGTGCTTATTTTGACTGATGTTTTTGAAAACTTTCGAAAAATATGCTACAAAATCTATTCTTGAGATCCTGCAAATTTTTATACTACCCCAGATTTATCATGGGCAGCTATGTTAAAATACACCGATATCAAATTACAAATATTAACTGATATTGATATGTATAATTTCTCTAAAAAAGAGGTACGTGGTGGAATTAGTCAGTTTTATATGGATGGTCAATGATCCAATATTTACCACATAAAGATTTTCAGTAGGTTGACGTTACTGAAAATATTGATGTGCTTTCAGTTGCCGATGATTCGGAAACTGGTTACGTTTTAGAAGTGGATTTAGATTACCTAGAACATTTACATGATTTGCACAATGATTTTCCTTTTTGTGCTGAAAACAAAGTTCCACCAACAGGTAAAATTCCCAAACTCTTAGTTGACTTAACAAACAAACACAAATACATAATCCATTATAGAAATTTAAAACAGTGTCTTCGAGACGGTTTAATTCTTAAGAAAATTTATAGAGTGCTAAAATTCACACAAAGCAATTGGTTAAAAAAATATATTGATTTAAATAACTCACATAGGTCAGTTGTTAAAAATGCTTTCGAAAAAGATTAAAGAGAAAAAATGTTAAAATAGCTACCTCTTGGGAAAGTCAAGGAAGACATTTAGGTGCACGAGCATTAATAGCAAAACCAAATTATCATAACCACTCTAGATTCACTGAAAACTTGATAGCCGTTCAGCTTAATCATACAAATGTATATTATGATATGACAAACCTATATATTTAAGATTTACAGTACTAGAACAATCTAAAATACTTATGTACGATTTTCATTATGATTACATTAAACCTAAATATGGCAGTAAAGTTTTTTTTTAAATTACACTTACACTGACAGTTTTATTTACATTATATAGACAGATGATTTTTACGCTGACATATACAATGATGTACTGCAATGTTTTGATACATCCGATTATCGATCTGACAATTTATTTAATTTCCCTCTATTCTTCTTGGTTTTTGGTCTTTTTAAAGATGAATTTAATGGAAAAATTGTTTCTGAGATTTATAAGATTAAAATCTAAAATGTATTTTCTTCAAACACTTGAAAATAAAACTGTAAAAAAAGGAAAAGGATTAAAAAAATATATTGTTAAAAAATGAAGTTTGTTTACGAAAAATAAAAATAATTAGATCACATTTACATACAATTTATACACAGAATGTAAATAAAGTAGCTTTAGTAGTTCATTAGATAATAAAAGATATGTAATCGCAGATAAAATAAACACATATGCTTCGGGGCATTATGCCATTGAGCCATAATTCTAAAAAAAAAAAATAAAGTTTTTGTTAGCTTAATTTTAATTAAAAAATATAATTTAAGGATGAATAAAAAAAAAATATATTATTTAAACCAACAGGAACAAACTTGTTTTTTTTTTTATTATTACGACGAATCTTAAGTGTGTTCAATCAGTTTTAGCTTAGCGAAGTTTTTAAGCTGTTGAAAACTTTAAATAAAACCAGAGACAAATAAAAAACGTTTCTTAAATATAAGAATATAATTGACAGTAAAAGTTTAGATAAAATTAGAATTTATTTGATTATTTATAACTTTTAATTTAACTATAAAACTTCTCAAAGTTCATAATATTTCATTATATTTCAACCGTTTAACTCAAAACTTTTATTATTTATTATTACAAAACATTTCATTTAAAATTATTTTGTATACATTTCTTTATGTACCTATTCAAATTAAACTTTTTTTTCAAATAAATATTAAAGTTTAAACTTTAGTAATAACAGAAATTATATATATATATATATAACGTAAGTTGAACAAAAAATCTCTCACAATTTTTTTTAATTTGTAGTGCCCCAAAGAAAGAGAAAAATATTGCATTAAAAAAATGAACATATTCTTCTGTTCTGTTCTTTCTCATTCTTCATTCTTCAAATTTATTTATTTTATTTTTCTAACGAAAAATCAAACAAGTCACAAACAAATGTAAATTTTTTTTTTATTTAAGATGTTATTGGTATGTGTTAGGCTGTTAGATTTATTTTTGTTTTCTATTCATTTCATATAATTTATGAATAGTTTATATTTTTTAATTTTCAGTCACATTACTTTAATTTAAAAAAAAGAAGTAGCCAAAAAAATTATTAATGAATGGAGGGTATTGAGTAGTATAGACAGCCATATATATATATAGATATATGAATATATCAGTGACGAGGCGTCCATAGAAGCAAGGGAAGCAGTGCTTCCCTTTAAAATCTTTGAAAAGTTTCTAAAAAATAAAAGTCCATCAAGATTTTTTCTCCCTTAAAATAAAACTTAGAAACAAATTTTTTTTTTCCCACATATTTTTTTTGTACAAATTTATCACATTTATTCAAAAATTTTTTACCTATAATATTTTTTTTATAATTCTACGAATTCTATGATGAGTTAATACAGAATAAGATAAATCCAACTATTTTCTGTATATTAAAATTTTGTCATGCTTCCCTAGTTTCAATGTATTTCTATATTTACTATGATGTTGTTGTTGTTCAAATGCAAATGGATAAACATGTAAAAATATTTAATATAGGGAAGCTAAATGAATTTTTAATATATGAAAATTTTCATATAATATTTTGAGAGATGAGAGAAGAGAAATTTGTTTGCAAATTTAAATGTTGCTCGTAAACAATTAACGAACATTATTTTTTCTGTTTATTAAATTTGTGCATGTATGTATTACAGTGTGCTGTGTAAAATTTTTAACTTATTCAAATTTTCAATAGAAAAAAGTATTATTCTTGTATTGATTATTTATTATTAATAAAAGAAATTTCTTATGTATGCTGTATGCACTTGCAATTTGAGTTTTTTGCACTGATATTTTTGAAAGAATATTTTATATAAATAATACCTATTTTACCTATATTGTATTTTCATTACACCTAACACAAAAGTTGTGGCAGATTGCGTTTATAACAAATCAAAATATTTTAAGTTTTGATTATAATTTAGAAGGTAAGTTATAAGACGGTAAAATTAAATTATTATGTATTATGAATATACTGTATAATATTTACACAAAATTTTTTTTACAATATTACTAAAAGGAAATCAAAAATATAAAAAAAATTATGGCAGATTGCAATTGTGTAGTAGAAATTCTTTTTGAAAAATCATTTAACAGAATGAATTTTGATGAAAAATTTGCTCTTATTAATTACTATTCCTTCAACAACAGCACGTGCGGAGCGATCGTTTTCTTCTATGAAACGAATGAAAACATGTTTGAGGAATAAAATTAGTCAAAATCGTTTTTCAAACCTAGCTTTGATATTTATTGAAATCACATTATTAAAAAAATTAAAAAGTTCTATTACTTTTTATCAAGACGTTATTAATCACTTTGCAGAAAAAGAAAGAAGAATACAATTAAGTTACAAAAATTAAATACCTAATTTACACTACTCTAATTTTTTTTTAAGTTATCTAATTTAAATTGGATTTAGAATAGATTTAGACAACTTTATTTTATTACCTTTTATAATCTTATTATTGTTTTTGTTAAAAATTAAATTGAAAATTATATTTCATAATCTTCGTAATTGTCATTTATAATACATTTAATTTTTTTTTGAATTTCCGATTTATGTACATGTAAAGAATTTTGAATAATTTATGCAACAGTACAACATAATAATAATTTCCAATACTTTCTTTGTTATTAGTCTTTAATAAATAAAGACTAATAATAAATTTGAATTATTTGAAATAATCAACCTTTTTAATGTTACATAATTTTAGTTACTTATAATAATTTCCAATACTTTCTTTGTTATTAGTCTTTAATAAATAAAGACTAATAATAAATTTGAATTATTTGAAATAATCAATCTTTTTAATGTTACATAATTTTAGTTATAAGAATTATTTATTTATTTATTTATATTCAGGTACCGTGGTACGTAAATGTGCTAGGTAGCTATAACCCCTGTTTCCTGGTAGGAATGTGGGGTGTACGTGATATAATGATATATAAAGTATTTACATATTGCGATATATGAATATATTTTTTTTTTTTATATTTTAATTATTGTACCCAGCCGGGAATCGAACCCGAGACCTCTAATGCCCTTATGAATGAGAAGCGGTGCGTCAACCACTGCACCAATGGCTGGATATAAGAATTAATTAAAGAAAATAAATTTTTTTAAATATGTTATTCATAAATTTTTATTTTTTACATTTAAAACCGTAGAATTTTAATAATAATTAAGGCCGTTTCCGAAACTATCGCACTTCGTGCTAAATACCACTTAATCGGACTAAATTTATTACGTTAAACTGCGTCCAAAAACATATAATAATATGCATATAAAAATATTCGTTTATATTTTTTATAATTATAAATATTTAAAAAAATGTAATTAAATTTTGTATTTTTCTTTTTTGAATGCTCATTTTAAAATTCAATTTTCACTTTTAAAGAACTTACTTATTCTTTCTTTACTTTTTTTCTTTTCTTATACTTATATAATTATTCTTTTAGTGCGATGCTTAGTGTCGTCAAGAGAACATTAAGTTATTGCACTAAAATTCAAGTTCGTTCAGCTTTTTATTGCATATATTTTGGAGAAGTTTATCGCTATAATTTTAGTACCATTAGCTGGTGTTTGGTGCGGAGTGCAATAGGTACGGAAACGGCCTAAACATTTTTATTGGTTATAATTTCGTAAAATAAATTTATATAGAAAATAAAGTTTGCTTCCCAATTGCAAATGTTCACGCCTCGTCACTGGTATATATGTATATGTATATGTATATTAATTTTTTCTTTGCTTGGAAAATTTTACATTTTATAAATACCCATCGAAATGTTAACCTCTGAGGGTAAATTCTTTATTTCTTTTTTATCAATTTAGGAATTTTACAAACAGATTATAAATAAGGTATGTCAGATTAAAAACTAGTGTGCTGTATAAAATTCTATACTAGATGAAAAAATTATAATTTTATCTGAAAACTTTGACCTAATTTAATTTTATTAATGTTATATTTTAAAAAAAGGGAAAAGGCCGAATTGAAGCTTCAAAATAAAAAAAAGCCTTGAATTTAATTAAACGTTCCATTCGGCATAAAAAACTCTTGTAAAACAAAATTATAAGATAAATATTTACATTTTGAAGTCCATATATCAAACAAGCTGCTATCTTTTGGTAATCTGTAGAGCCTTCCATTAAAATGCAGCCTACTATTTTTGCATGTGGCGCATCCTGATTTGCGGGAATCTGATTTTATATTTTGAAACATTCTAAACAGAGGATGAATTTATTATATGTTCATACTAATGAAAGGAAAAGAGATGGATAATAAAAGTATGTAGATAAATAAAAGAGTCAGAAAAATAGAAAATTAGAATTATAAGTTTTGCAACAAGTTAATGAATAAAATAATTGAGACAATCAAATAAATTTGGAAACAAATTCTAAACAATAATAAAAAAAATGTTTTCTTACTTCATTCAAAATAGAAATTATGTTCCAACTTCTTGATTGATGAATGATTAAAAACAAAAGAACTTGTGCATTATATATTTCGCATATGTATATGAACTCAGCTTTAACTGTTTATTAAACTTGTAAAACAACTTTTAATTTTTCACTTCTATAAAAAAATTAACTTATATTAATAAAAAAATTCAAGTTATACACATTGGATAACTTACCGCTCAAATTTAAATTTAAATTTTCTTTATAAATTTCTTACGTTAAAATTCTTTTAGCCCATAATATCAGAAACTATATTTTGAAAGGTAATTTCACAAAAAAAGCACAAGTCACTAGGGTTAACAGTCACATATTTTTACCGACCGCATACATTAATGTATAAGGTAGGTATTGTTTTCATACTAAAAATTTGTATCCGAGATTTTCGCAAAAATGGTAGTGCATGGAGAAGGCTGTAAAAAGGTGTGGAGAAGGCTGTAAAAAAATGAAGAAGAAGGCTTCTCCGGTGTGGAGAAGGCTGTAAAAAAATTTTCAGCATGATGTCTGTCTGTGTGTGTGTGTGTGGGTGCGTGTGTGGGTATGTCTGTGGGCACGTGTACAGCTTAAACGACTGATCGAAATTTTTTGAAATTTCATATTTAAGGTTTTGACGTAAATATCTCGGATTGATAAGCTTTTGGAGCAAATCGGACAACAGTTTACTAGTGTACTTTTTAAGTTTTTTACGAATATTTCGTAACAGAAAAATTTTGTGAGAAAAATTATTAAGAAAAAGTTGTTACACAAGTAAAGAGGAACAACTTTGGCATAAAACATTTTTTGATCCGACTAACTTTAACTTTTATTTAATTTTTTTTCTAATTCCAAATTTCATACGTAACACTCCATATGAATTTATATGAACAATTTTTTTTTGTTTTTTTTTATATCTCTAAAAATTTTTATACATTCATATGTATGTACTTATATCTATGCCAATGTATATTATTCATTTGTTGATGACATAAAATTAAAACGGTAAAATTTTTGTTAGCAGATTTAATATTAATCTTATGTTTGTTTTGTATTTGTTTACAGTTTTTATTATTTTTTACTTTTAATATTATTTTTTGAATGAAAAAAAAATCATGTATCTACATTACAATAATAATAATATGGATGTATGAATGAACGTACATATATTTTTACGATTTCATTGCAAATAATTATTTTTATTGGATAAAACAAAATGTTATTAAATTATTAGAAGTTATTTTGCTTTGATATAAATTATTATGTAAAAAATCTATAAATTTTGGCATTGTACTTTATGTGTAGTGGCGGTCGGTCCTGTGGTGGAGACAACTGATTTTTTTTTTTTTTTCATTTTAAATAAAAACTACTCATTTCTATTGCTATAAAATAAACTTATTAAATACTAACGCATACATAGATAAACATTATATATACTTGATCAACACATAATCAGTCCATCCAAAATAGAATACTTAAGAAATCAGAAGTAAATTTTTTATATAGTGTTGCCATGTTATAAAATATAATTATTTGATTTACTTTAATTTTTAAATACAAAAGATATTAAAAACTCGAATTTAGCAAAAATACACGACAACAAATCTTAAATACATGTATTCTTCGTTTCACACAACTTTAGTCTAAAGTCGTAAACAATTAAAATATTTCAAAAATTACTTTGTTATTTATAATTATAATTGGAAATAAAGAAAAAAAAGAATTCACTTTGAAAATACCCTATTATTACAAATGGTATAACAAAATCTATTTATAATGTTTGTGTTTTTATATTTCAAAACTGCTTAGAAGAGTTGTCTATCAAATATTTTGGTTGTATTTCTTTGTTTTTAATTTTATATACATACTCTATTTATTCTATTTATTATTACAAGATGGCGAAATACAGCCTATGGAAATTCGTTTGTCATGCGCACGTTCCACGTTTGTGGAACCATATACCATCGCATGTGTTCCCTAAGGTTGGTAATTCATATGTGTACGATTTACTTAAGTTTAAGAAGAACATTAACATTTTTCTTCAAAATGCCCCTCCAAATTTTCCTACCTATCCCTCATAATCCAGATTTCCCAATGCCAATTTCCCCAATTATCCTTCCCACATCCCTATCCCCAAAACCAAACTGTACATTCGTATTAAAGGTTCCATCCTAAAGTTTAAAGGGGGTAGTTTTGGTTGGTTAAAGTCCAACACTACCTTGAGGAAGCACGTGCAGTTCCTCTTGGTGACTTTCGAGTTTTCCACCAACCCTCGTAAAAAAAAAAAAAAAATTATGCAAAAAACGTATTTTAAAATTTTTCTTTCAATCTAACATTTTCGCATAAAGAGTTTTAATATCTTTTGTATTTAAAAATTGAAGTAAACCAAATAATTATATTTTATAACATGGCAACACTATATAAAAAATTTACTTCTGATTTCTTAAGTATTCTATTTTGGATGAGCTGATTATGGGTTGATCAAGTGTATATAATGTTTATCTATGTATGCGTTAGTATTTAATATTTTTTTTTTATAGCAATAGAAATGCATGAGTAGTTTTTATTTAAAATGAAAAATAAAAAATATGTGACTGTTAACCCTAGTGACTTGTGCTTTTTTTGTGAAATTACCTTTCAAAATATAGTCTCTGATATTATGGGTTAAAAGAATTTTAACGTAAGAAATTATTTATAAAGAAAATTTAAATTTAAATTTGAGCGGTAAGTTATCCAATGTGTATAACTTGAATTTTTTAACAGCTTTTTATTAACTTGGTTGGGTAAAGGATGGAATCTTAGAAGCCATTTTAAACACACTTCCCGTTGAGCTAGAGACTTGAAATTTTCTTCATTAGATCAGATCCCGATGACAATTCATGATTTTAAAATAATAATATCGAAAAACATTAGAGAATTTAGCTTAATTTCAAAATTAAATTTTCATACAAAGATATAACAGAATTTTTAACAGAATTATTACAGAACCAAAATAAAACATTTTATCTAAATTTACTAAACTCACCAATATCAATACCAATACGTATACGTAATACATAAATGTTTTTTTTTTTCTATAAAAACTATTGTTTTTTATGTAAACCATTGCATTGTATGCGTACATATATTGCATAGGTACGTACTTCAAAATATGTAATAATATGTGCTTCGAAAATATTTTTGGTTTGAAAGCGATGAATTTGAAAGATATAATGTGTAAACAAATTAATGTGCCGCACTTGAGAACACAGTGTAAAATTTAATATGCATTTTCTTAAAATTTAGTAAGATTTTTCATCAAATCATTTGATTTTTAGTATACATTTTTATTTAAAAAAGCAATGTGTTTATTTATAATATTTATATAGTTATTTATAATATTATATGTGTTTTTCCTTTCTTAATTATAATTAAAATAGGACTTTTCTTTCGAAACTCTTAACATATTAAAATCGCATATTATGGCCATAACATTGATATCTAAATTGGGAGCTGCCTTTAAATTAAGATCTATTAGGGAATGATGATCTGCACCACTAATGCCTTTTTCTGAAGTATAAAAACTAAGAATATATTTCCAATTATGTAAAAACATTAAACAACAAAAAGAATATATTAAAAATAAAAAATCCAGTCTGTTTTAAAAATAATAAATAACAACAATACTTTGCTTTTCAATAACAATAATTATGAATTAATCATAAATTATATGTTATGTGCATACATATATATGAACACCGTGTAGAAAAAGCGAAATAATTGTTTTTTAATTCAAAAACATTAGCATTTAGAAGTAAGCAATTTAATATATTCTCAATTACATACTTTTAAAACCAAATTTTTTTACTACATATGTATGTAGGTACAAACATGTACAAAAATGTTATGCATATTTTTATGTGTGTTGTACTATTAAAAATCTGCTAACACAATCACACCAAATTCCCAACTATTATTATTTAGTTGATTCATCGATTTATTATTTTTTAATATGTAGGCAACAGTTATATTTATATGAGTGGACGGTAAACATAAACGAACAGAAAAAAATTTTATGTATGCATATGAATGGACGGTAAATATAAACGAACAAAAAAAAAATTCAGAATGTTCTATAGCTAATAATTTCTATTTTTTAAATAGACTGTATGCATAAATTTAATATTAAAAAAAAAAAAAAATTCTTAGCGTACCTAAATAACAGAAAAAAAAAGTAAAATGTAATACTGGAAGAAAAATAAAAACGTAAAGAAAATAAAATAAATAAAAAAATTTTTTAAAAAAACAGCTTTTTTGAACTAAAAAGTAGAAAATAAATTTTTAATAGCAAATTTTTCTGTAATTTTCTAAACTATATTGTTACAATCGAGATTTCTTTGAAAAAGTTTATTTCAATATGTCAAATATATATATAAATATAAGTATATATAAGTTTTAAAGTCTGTGAAATTAAAATAAAAGCTGGAGGCAACAAACGCATAACTATAAACTTATATTTTTAAATTTTGCCTCCAGCTTTTATATTAATTTCACAGACTTTAAAACTTATATATACTTATATTTATATTTATATTTGACATATTGAAATAAAGTTTTTCAAAGAAATCTCGATTGTAACAATATAGTTTAGAAAATTACAGAAAAATTTGCTATTAAAAATTTATTTTCTACTTTTTAGTTCAAAAAAGCTGTTTTTTTAAAAATTTTTTTTATTTATTTTATTTATTAATATAAGTTAATTTTTTTATAGAAGTGAAAAATTAAAAGTTGTTTTACAAGTTTAATAAACAGTTAAAGCTGAGTTCATATACATATGCGAAATATATAATGCACAAGTTCTTTTGTTCTTAATCATTCATCAATCAAGAAGTTGGAACATAATTTCTATTTTGAATGAAGTAAGAAAACATTTTTTTTATTATTGTTTAGAATTTGTTTCCAAATTTATTTGATTGTCTCAATTATTTTATTCATTAACTTGTTGCAAAACTTATAATTCTAATTTTCTATTTTTCTGACTCTTTTATTTATCTACATACTTTTATTATCCATCTCTTTTCCTTTCATTAGTATGAACATATAATAAAATCATCCTCTGTTTAGAATGTTTCAAAATATAAAATCAGATTTCCGCAAATCAGGATGCGCCACATGCAAAAATAGTAGGCTGAATTTTAATGGAAGGCTCTACAGATTACCAAAGGATAGCAGCTTGTTTGATATATGGACTTCAAAATGTAAATATTTATCTTATAATTTTGTTTTACAAGAGTTTTTTATGCCGAATGGAACGTTTAATTAAATTCAAGGCTTTTTTTTATTTTGAAGCTTCAATTCGGCTTTTTCCCTTTTTTAAAATATTACAGCAATAAAATTAAATTAGGTCAAAGTTTTCAGATAAAATTATAATTTTTTCATCCAGTATAGAATTTTATACAGCACACTAGTTTTTAATCTTACATACCTTATTTATAATCTGTTTGTAAAATTCCTAAATTGATAAAAAAGAAATAAAAAATTTAACATTCAACAAGTTAAAAAGTTAACATTCCGATTGGTATTTAGAAAATGTAAAATTTTCTAAGCAAAGAAAAATTAATATACATATCCATATACATATATACATATATCTATATATATATATAACTGGCTATACTACTCTATACCCTCCATTCATTAATAATTTTTTTGGCTACTTTTTTTTATAAATTAAAGTAAAGTGGCTGAAAATTAAAAAATATAAACTATTCATAAATTATATGAAATGAATAGACAAAAAAAATAAATCTAACAGTCTAACACATACCAATAACATCTTAAATAAAAAAAAACCTTTACATTTGTTTGTGACTTGTTTGATTTTTCGTTAGAAAAATAAAATAAATAAATTTTAAGAATGAAGAATGAGAAAGAACAGAACAGAAGAATATGTTCATTTTTTTAATGCAATATTTTTCTCTTTCTTTGGGGCACTACAAATTAAAAAAAATTGTGAGAGATTTTTTGTTCTACTTGCGTTATCTAGCTTCACAGAAAGTAGTAGCTATTATTATTATTACTATTATTATCATTATTATTATAATTATTATTTTTATTGTTATTATTGCTATTATTTTACTACAGAGTCAGCGCCATCAGTGGATTACAACGTGCAGTAGTATATAACACCTTACTTGCATGAGATAACCAAAGATGACTCCACTGTAGCATCTATTATTATTATTACTATTATTATTATTATTATTATTATTATTATAATTACTGTTATTATTACTGTTACTATTATTATAATTATTATTACTGTTATTATTATTATTATTGTTATTATTTTACTACAGAGTCAACGCAATCCGTGAATTACAACGTGCAGCAGTATATAACACCTTACTTGCATGATATAACCAAATATAGCCCCACTGTAGCAGCTACTATTATTATTACTATTATTATAATTATTGTTATTATTACTATTACTATTATTATTATTATTAATATTATTATCATTATTATTACTACTATTAATTATATTATATACAATTATTACGATATAAAAGTACTACATATTTTTTATTTATGACCTGACCAGTGTTTGAACCCAAGACCCTTCGATTGAAAGGTTGGCGACTTAACCACTGCGCCATGAGTCAGATGCTTAACATTAACATCGGTATACTTAACATCGATTTCCGATATTGTGACATACAAAAAGAAACAGAAATTTGTTTTGTTGTAATTTGACACTTAAATTTGTCAAGTGTTTGTTTCCAAAACGAAATTACAACATATTTAAAATAAAAGGAAAAAAAATTAAAATTAAGAAATTTAACGTTCAGAATAAAAACGAAAATCAAAACTAAGTCATATAAATTCATTAACTTCAGTTTTCAAATTAAATATGATCTAGCAAAAAAGAAATATGAATAATTATTAACACAAAAAATTATATTTGTTGCGTTAGGTCTATAATTGTTATTTATTGCATAATGAAGATAATTATAATATATTTCTTTGGAAATATATATTAGGAGAAATTTCGTATGATAAAGAAAATATATGATATATAAAAAAATCATACAAATTACATTTAGATAACGAAATTTATGAATTCTGGTTCTGAGTATTTGTTTGAATAATTTTATTTTAGATTTCGTTAGATGGATATTTGACTATTTCGTTAGATGGATATATGATTCCCCCATCCTTAGGATTTTTGTTCTCCTGAACAAAATATTTAGTTCTATTTGTATTTAGGTCACTTATTTGATTTCTTTTCCTCGTTTTTATTTGATAGTACATTATAATGATTAAAACTAAAATAATAATTATTACAAAAATAGAATTAATTTGGATTATAATATTATTAATTTTTTTTTCAAAATTTATTTCTTTTATTTCATTATTGTTTTCAATTTGTTTGATATGTTAGCTTTCTAATTTAATAGTAACATTTATATTTTCAACTGTAATGTAATTCGGTATTACAATATTATGTTTATACTTATTCTTTATTTTATTCGAATATTTAAAGTTATTAATTTCAATAGAACAGTTATAAAAATGTATAATATAATTTTTATTCAATGAATACAAAATGTTATTACAATTGTTTGTTAAGTTGAGTTTTTCTGCATTTTTAACTAATACAATTCCTTGATCAATTTCTACCGTTTTTACATTATTTTAAATAGTTTTAGTACAGTTATAAAAAGATTTTACAAAAAGATTTGAAATACAAGTTGAAGTTAATTATAGTTTATTAAAGTATCTTTCTTTATTAAGATAATATGTTTTATTTCTAAATAATATAATATCAGTATGTTCTATATCAATTTCTTCCAAATTAGAATTTGGTACAGCGAATATTTTATATTTAATTGCGTTTTCTTCGCTTATTATATACTAAAGAACTTTTAATTTCTTGTATTTTAAGAATATCTATATCATAAAAATCTATTTCTTCAGGTGTTAAGATAGATCTACTCATAATACTATGTTTTGCAAACACTACGTTTTCTTGAATTTTTTCGATTTCTTTATTTAAAAGGTTAATATTTGTTAGAATTTGTAAGAATTGTAGTTGTTTAGTAATGTTTTTGTTATTTTGTGAAATATTATTTAAAAGTTTATCAATTGTTAATTGATTTTTATTTATAGTTTTTTGTAAGGTTTTAATGTTATTATTAATTTTTATCTGGTTATTACTACTTAATATTAGATTGTGATAATTATGTATATATATATACATAATTAATATATATATAATTATATATTAATTTTAAAATTATGTTTAGTTTTTGACATTTGGGCATTCAAGGACTTTAAATTAATTTCATCTTTCGTCAATTTATAGGAGGTGCTTATATAATTATCAATCATGTTGATTGTATATTCAATTTCTTCTAAATCGACTATATGGAGAAGTTTGGCATAGCTTTCAACTATTGAAATATTTTCTTGTTGAATTATGGTATAACCAGATTCCGTCTCTAACTTTTCTAAAATAAAAGTTTCCTCAGTTTTGATCAAGAGAGTGATCAATAGTAGAAGTTGTAGAATTGTTTTGGTAACCATGGTGACCATTGACTGTTGGATTACCTGTAATAAATTTATAATTTCTTTTAATTCTAGTTGGATGTAGTTCTAGTTTTAGTTCTAGTTGGATGTAGTTCTAGTTTTAGTTCTAGTTTGATTATTAATATCTAACATTTTATTTCCCTCTAATTTGCTTTTAATTTTAGTATATTTGGGTTGTGTTTTATATCGTTGTGAATCGGGGTTATTTACAATAATTTCATCTTTATCCTGTGCTTCAAATTCTTTTCTTGTACTATTAAGTTTATGTATTTTTCTAATCTTTTTCTTATGAATTAAATTTTTAATTTCTTCTATATTTGTAATTTTACCATTAAGTATATCTATTGGCTTAGTCGTAATGGTAGAGTGAATTGTAAAATTATATTTTTCGATCGCTAGGAATATTTTATGTACAAGATTTAATTTGAGTTTTTGAGCTTCGAAAATTCGGAGATGTTCGTTTAAAGTACCGTGAGCTCTTTCAATATCAGAATTTCCTGTATGAGATCTTGGTGAAGTAAAATGTACTTCTATACCTTCTTCTCTACAGAAATCTTTAATATTAAGGTTATTGAATTCATTATCAAACACGAGTTTATTTGGTCTTCCTAGTATTGCGAAGCGAGTTCTTAAAAGATCTATAATGGTTAAAGCGTTCCTATCGGGTAATTGTTGAACCATAAGATGTTTTGAAAATTTATTAGAAGTGGTTAGGAATGTTAGCTTATAACAATAAAAAACGTCGCCACAGATAATATCATTTGGATAATTCGGAGTTTCACTTATCTCGAATTTACTTTACCGGTTTGCGATCATATTTTGCGAGATTGCATGTGCCGCAATTATTTATATACTTATGTATTATTTCTTTAATTTTTGGATAAAAGTATAATTTTCTAATTTCGTTAAAGTTTTCAATAATTTCTCTTTGATTTGACTCAGAATGGGTTTTTTCTATTATTTCTAATGCTTTACTTTCAATTAATAAATCTATAGCTTTTATTGTACATTTAAAAAATTTTATTTTGTTGTTATTGCTAAATAATTCAATTAGTTTTTGCTGTAGTATATTGTATTTACATTCTTCTAATTCTGAGAAGATTCAAATAGATCCTCTTTTTTTTTCTACGCAACAAGTCGTTGAGATAGTTATTGTTATTGAAGTCATTTTCTTCAATAAAAATTTGAGTATATTTATTATATAGAATAGGGATATGGTCGTCCAAATTTTCGACACCACTATGTATTGTAGCCATATCAGTACCATTTTCATTAACGGAATTTCTTTCAATTTCATTTTTGTTTATTTCTTGTTTGTCAGTATTTATCCTACAAAGAAAGTCTGCTACTCGATTTTCTTTCCCTTTTACATACTCTATATCGAACTCAAATTCATTTAATCTTATTTTCCAACGCCGTAGCTTAGAGTTAGGTTCCTTAAGGAATGTAACCAAGTTAAAGGTTGGTGATCGGTTTTAATGGTAAACTTAGTGCCATATAAATACGGACGGAAGTATTTTGTCGCCCATATTATAGCCAGAAGTTCAATCTCTATAGTTGAGTACCGAATTTCATGTTCATTTGGAGTTCTACTTGAAAAACAAATAGGGTGTCCATCTTGAGACAAGACGGCACCAATTGCAAAGTTTGAGGCATCAGTTGTTAATGTGAACTTTTTCTTAAAATCAGGATACCTCAATGTAGGATAATTAGTTATAAGCTCCTTTAGTTTTTCAAAGGACAATATATAAATTTGGTCTTTTACATTTATTTTTTTATCTTTTTTTAAATAAACTGTCATGGATTTTGCTACCATATCATAGTCTTTTATTAATTTACGGTAATATCCAGTTATACCCAAGAAGCTTTTTATTTGTTCCTTGTATTAGGTAGTTTAAGATCTTTAATAATTTTGGCTTTATTTTCATTAGGCTGAATACCCTCGGGAGTAAGAAATTGCACTTATCAATTTGAATTTTTAAATTATAACATCGCAATTTTTCAAAAATAGTGTTAATTGCTTCTAAATGTTCTTGAAGCGAGGTAGAAAAAATTAAAATGTCGTAAAGATAAACGACGCATATTTTATTTATTAGATCCTTTAATATATAATTCATTACACGTTGAAAGGTTGCAGGTGCATTTTTCAACCCAAATAGCATTCGTAAAAATTCGTAATGCCTTTGAGGGGTTAAGAATGCAGTTTTACACCTGTCTTTTTCGTCAACCAAAATTTGATGGAATCCTTTTGCCAAATCTAAAGTGATAAAGTATTGCGCTCTACCCAATTTGTCAAAAAGGAATCCATATTTGGTATGGGAAATTTATTACTAATTGTGATCTCGTTTAATTTCCTATAATCTACCACGATTGTCCATTTAGGTATCCCAGAATTATCAGTTTTTTTTGGAACCACCCAAATTGGGGTGTTGTAAGGCGAATTACTTGGCTGAATTATCCCTTGTTCTAGCATTTCTTTAACTTGCTTTTCTACTTCAAGCTCATGAACTTTGGGAAAACGATAAATTTTTGAATAAATGGGATGTGATGTGATGGGATGTGTTATAATCTGATGTTTCACATCCGCGATATGTGTAAGGTTATCACCTTCTTTATAGAAAAGATCGCTATTTTTATGTACTATCATTTTTAAATATTTTAATTCCTCCGAATCATATAATCTGTTTTTAAATTATTAATTATATCTTAATGATTTGATTGAACGGTTTCCAATTGAAAAATCTCTTCATGAGGACAATCGTCATTAAATTTAACTTTTATTCCGTTAATTTGGAGTGTTTTTTCTACAAGATCGATTTTGGAACTCATTGCGGTAAGGACATTTTGCCCAAGAATAGCATCGAAATTTTTATGTTTTTAGTCAAAAATTTTCCAAGACATGGTGGAATTTTCATTAAATTCTATGATGTTTTGGTTATTATTTCGTATTTTATTTCCCTATTCGTTGATAAGGTAATTAAATTGAGAGATGTTTTTAATTTAGAAAATCGACTTTCTTGAAAAATGCTGTCATCTATAATTGATGTAGCAGCCCCAGTATCGATTAAACAATCGATTTTTTTATTTTCAACTGTCAGTTGGACTATGGGTAGTGAAATATTTGAGGCATTACTTGAAAATTTTCCACCTCTGTATTTTCACTTTCACTCTCATTTTGTCTATTACTATTTTGCATTCTATTTTCATTTCTATTAGTTCTACTTCGGTTAGAATAATTTTCAATATTATTATGCTCAATATCCATGGGTTAATAACCATTATTACGGCGCAATCTATTGGTATTTTGAGTCTGTTGACTAGGATTAAAAAAATTTCTAGTTTGTTGACTAGGATTAAAATAATTCCTAGTTTGTTGACAAGGATTAAAATATTTTCTAGAATTAGTACTATTATTGTTATTACTATTATTAACATTATTATACCAGCGATTTTGTATTGGGTTAGATCTGTATTTATTATTTTCATTTCTATTCAAAAAATTACGACTGTTTGAGCTACTATTATTATTAAAATTATTATTAATTCTATTATAAAAGCCACGATTATTTACGTTATTATACCTAACATTATTACTACTATTATTAGTATTAGTATTGTTAGTATTTCTATTATATATAGCCCTAATGTTATTTGAATTATTATTACTCGAAGTTCCAGTTTGCACTAGTTCATAATATGCTTCTTCTAAAGTAGCAACATTTTTAATTCTTAAATAAACATTATCAGCTCGTGGTAATTAATTTATTTAGAAATTTTTCTAATAAACTTTTTTCATTGTTTGCCGTACTAAATTCTAATGAAGGATTATGATCTAACTTATATTTAAGGTTAAGCTTATCTAATATTTTTGATAAATCATTATAGTATTGACTTACATTGAAATATTTAACTGCATCTGCTTGCTCCTTCAGCTTCAAATAAGATTCCTGTACTCCAAATGACTTTACTAGTTGATTTTTTATCTGGTTCCATCTGTTTCTGGTGCTGATCTGGTCTGGTGCTGTTTCTAACCTCCTAATAGCTATTGACGCTCTGCCTTGTATTTTTGTTAACAATATGTTTTAGTAAATATGATTTTGCCGCAGGATCTGCTGTTAACTCTATTATAGTATCTACTTCATTTATAAAATGTGACAATTTAAAAGTGTTGTCACCTGTAAATACTGGTACAGCTCGAGCTTCTTTTATTAAGTCGTGAGCTGTTAAATTGAAACCACATTGTGCCATATTTTTGATTAAATTTATATTATTATTAGTTACGAGTTGTATACTGGAATAGTTCTCACTCACTTCACTAATTGTTTTTGATGTTTTGAGTTTAAATAGTGAAACAGGAATTCTATACGGTTTCATTCACAATTAGTATAATAAAAAAAATTTTTATTTTTTTTTTATTTAAATAGTTTGCCAATTATTTTCTTAATAGAAAACTAGTATTAACCGTCACTATCTTTTATTATAGTTTTATTTTTAATTTTTTTTTTTATAAAAAGATTTTTATTTTATTTCTTTTTATTTTTTGTTTTTATTTTATTAAAACTTAATATTTTATTGGAAAGATATAGCACGATCAATTACACTAGCTGGCGATCCTACCGACCGCGCCTGTTTTATGTATATATTTATTTATTATATTTTTGATAAATAAAAATTTAAATAAAAAAAACACAAATTTTATATTAAATAATATTTATTTTCCTTATTAAATTTTATTAACCGTTTTTTAGAATGGTTAAACTTAGACTAAATTTATAAAACAAAGTTTTAAACCTAAATTGCAAATTATTTTCATTTTAAAATTACATAAGATCAATTTTTATTGTATTGTATATTTTTTTCTTAATTTACTTTACTTATCCTAAAAAAATCATAATTTGCTTAATACAAAAAAAATATTAATAATCAATAATATACTTAACATCGGTTTCCCATATTGTGACATACAAAAAGAAGCAGAAATTTATTTTGTTGTAATTTGACACTTAAATTTGTCAAGTTTTTGTTTCCAAAGCGAAATTACAACATATTTAAAATAAAAGGAAAAAAAATTAAAATTAGAAATTTAACGTTTAGAATAAAAACGAAAATCAAAACTAAGTCATATAAATTCATTGACTTCAGTTTTCAATAATTGAAAGTAATTGGTTTATTAATGCATTTTCTTTATATTTTATAATTCCGATTTTTGTTAATTTTAATTTATGAAAATTAATTTCAAAAAATTCTATCTCTTCGGGTTAAATATACTTGGATGAATTAGACCATGTTTAGCGGATACAATACAATCTTGAATTAAATTTACTTTATTATCTAAGAATTGCAATTTAATCATTTGATATAGATACAATGAATGTTTTATAATTTGCTGATAAATATTACTTATTTAACTAAGTTTTCTGAGTTTTTTTCTCTATCTTGCTTTACGCCCTTTTTAATATAGGTAGATACTGATACTTTTATTTAAATGTATATTTATTGAAATTTGTTGGTTAATTGTAGCTAAAGCATTATGATTACTTTCATCAATTATTTTTAAGTGTTCTAATATATCTTCTCGATCTTCGCTGTCCGTTGTTCTGAAAAGCCATTATTTAGCGCTGCCTACAAAGTTTGTTAGTCCTCTCTTATTTCTGGATAAATTTGTCATTATTGACTTAATTTTAGCAAGAATAATTTTTATTTTATTTTTTAAAAGCATTCTATTATCAAAATTTATTTCAGATAAGTTATTTTCTATTTGAGATAGTATGTTAATAATTTCATTTGGATTTATCATACGTATAGTATTGTATTGGTTTTGTTGATAATTTCCTCTGTTTTAAGCTTTATTTGGATACAACCAGCTTGTTCATGAATTGGGTTGAACTGAAATAGTCCTTGAGTTGTTAAAATTATTGATGAAAGTATTATTACCCTTATGCTGAGAACCTGCAAATTTTAAAGGATATTTAATGTTTGATATATGATTATTTCTTAATCATTTATCTCATTTATCATCCTATGTCTAAGTCTCTTATAATTTCTAATTGCTCCTAAATGTTTAATTTTTATATAATTTTTCTATTACTATTTCGCTTATTAATTATTTTATTTTTCATTTTATTTATATGTTCTTGTAATATTTCAACATTCACGTCTTCTTTGCCTTTTCTAGGTGTGCATTTGATTGTAGTATGATATCGATCGTTATAATTTGATGTAATGATTTGCATCTTCATTTCTACTGAGAGCTCATTATCATCAATTCCTGTTATTTCTTCTAAGAGAGTTGCGTGTAACCTCTCTATATCAGGATTTTCGGTGTCATTATTAGGTATTGTCAGATGTACTTCTACATTTACACTTTGTATATATTGCAATAATTGTTCTGCTCTAAATTCATTACCTATTACAAGTTTCTATGATTTTCCAAACTTAATAATAATAATTACGTTTTTAGCTCTAAAACGTAATAAATTTAGGTCTAATAGATTTTAGATCGTATTTATTTTGTTGGCTATTTTCGCAATTATTAATTATTTAATGTATACGATGACGTCACTTTGGAAAGTATATTTTATCTTTTAAATTGTCATAACTTTCATTTACCACTATGCATATATTCTTTAGTATGATAAAGAGAAATTTGTTTAAGTAATTCTTCTTCTGATCTTATTTCATTTGCTCTTTTTGTACTTCGAACCATTTTAATTCTCATTTCTCCAGAAAACATAGCTATTATATGTTGTTGTACCTTATTATAATCCGTATCAGACACTTCAGAATATATAGTAGTTATTTTATCTTGTGGACTGTATTTTACAAAAAATAAACTATTTGGCTATGTTTTTATTTTAATAAAATCCACAAGTTTTTTATTAAATAGTTTTTAATAGACTTCAATTCAAAATGATTCTTAAACTTGGACAAATTTATATATTATGTACCGAAAACTGTATACATAAAATATGTAATGCAACTAATCCATTCGAGTTAACTTTAAAAACTGACTTATAATCTATATTAATTTAATATTAACATGTGATTTATCATTTCCAAAAACAAAAAACTCTATTGATACAGTTACAAAAATAATGCCATAATTACCCGTGTAGCAATTTAAGTAAAATTTTATAGTTATATAAAAAAGAAAATTATATCAAAAACAAATAGGATCAAAATGTCAAAATAAATATATATTATTAATATTATAAAAATAACGTTGCCAGATGTGATTAGAAGATTTAACTTCCTGACGCCCTTGAAAGTACCTAGATACTTTTAATATGGAGTTAGTGGTAGTGGTACAATTTTGTTAATACATCGTTTTAAAATTCCATTTTGTGTACGAATGTTGACAACTCTAACATGTCCATTTTCTTATTTATTGTTTCTATGATTCGACAAAACCGCCGATTTTATGGGGCCACATTGCCATCGTGTGTTAGGACTAGTGTTGAACATTCTCTGATCTACATTAGGACTAGTGTTGAACAATTTTCTACTTAAACATTCTCTGATGCCGAAATTCATTTTTATCGATGCTGTAATTGCGCAATGTACTTCTTTGACCAACCTTTCCAAAACTTTTGTTGAAGTGAACATACGATTTTTTTTTTTTTTGCGAGGGTAAGTGGGAATCATCGAAACACTATAGAGGAGTAAACGGGTATGAGTCCTCTAAGGCGACGGAGACCGAGTGGAGAGAGCGTAGAGGTGAGAGTGGGGCCGTTTATTAGACAAACTGCTCAATTTTGCACTTTATCGAGATTGGGATTTCTCCGTTTTGGAGGCTCCCGTCCAAATGTGTTCATTGTACTGCATCATAGGTCTTATATATGTTTTATAGATATTAAGGAGATCAGAAGATGAAAAGAAGGCTTTACAACGATACAGGAAATCCATACACTTACCTGCATCTTTAGCTATGGACCAACTTAATTTTTGATTTTGGTGAGATGTTGAGCTCACCCATATGTTGTAAAACTTCCCATCGAAAAGTTAAAGTGGGGATCGAAGTGTTTCTTTTCCAACAGACTAAACAGCACTGAGTTTTCTTAGAGTTAAAATCTACTCTGTTAATTCTGTCCGAATTCGAAATGTTGGCTAAATCGAGATTTAGCTGAAGCGAAGCAGAATATTTACTGACGTTATCTTTATACGAAGCAACGACCGTACTGACATCTGCAAAACTATGGATTGGATTGAAGGTTATAGTAAATAAATCTTTTATAAAAATTAGGAAAAGTGTCGGGAAGAGAAAAGATCCTTGCAGCACCAGCTAGGGACACGAGCATTAATTTTAAATTGCTCTGAAGAGTAACCATCAATCAGGACACGAATCGAATGATTCGAACGAAAATCTCCAATCCATTTTACAAATACACCACCGAGGCACATTGCTTTGCACTTACCAATTAAAGCATCATGCTAAACTCTGTCAAAAGCTTTAGCAATATCCTATGCGACCACATCAGACTCTCCAGAATGGTGGAAGGTGATATTGAACCTTTCACAAAGGCATGTAATAAGATCACCTGTTGACCGATGGGTTCGGAACCCATATTGACGATCATGAATTAATCCTTTGTTATGTAGATATTTTAGAAGTTTTCTATTTATTAAATTTTCCACTATTTCGGAAAGGACCAAAGTGATAGCAATAGGGCGGATGGGATTTATGTGCGCTGTCTTCCACTGGGTATGATATCTACCCGAAGAGAGGGATAAATGGAAGAGATTGCGCAAGGGTTTTGTAATAGTAGAAAAGGTATTTTTAAGAACTGTGGCCATTTAAATAGTATAGCTATACCAATTTGGCTCCAGGAAATGACGTCATGCCCATGTAGTATGGATATGGTTGATTACAGGAAGTGACGTTATTGGAATGTTAAAGTAATATGTGAATTTATTTACAATAATGTGCATTAAGTGGTTAACCTTGAAATTAGTACTATTGCAATTATGAAGCTTGGAAAAATTCTATTAAAAAGCTTTTGATATTAGTTATTAAGCCGGCGTTGTTATTAAGTGTAAACTCATATAAAATTTTTCAAGGTTAACAAATTAATGCAGAATAAATTTCATAATTAGAATAAAAACAAGTTATTATACGGAAATATATATTATGTTTATGATTCAATGAAGAGCATTATGGATTTTTTATTATGAACAAGTTTAAGGATTTGGAAAAGGGAAAGTTGGGAATTCGGCAGGTTCGGAGAATTGGAATAAGATCATAAGGGGCCAAGTTCGGAGATTTAGGAGATGGAAAGTTTGAATATCAAAACAAATTTGATGGAATTAGTGCTTTGCTAGTATGATTTAGAGGGGGCCCTTTGGCATTAGCAAGAACCGAAGCGGACCTATAGGACAGCAGTAATTGGCAGCATGTATCAAATATTTTAGATTTTGAATAGACCTATATTATATTGGATAGATGTAGTGTTATGAAATTATCAAAAATATCCTATAGTATGTAGTGAATGTTTATGGTTTTGCGATAAAAATTAAAAAATAATAATTAAATGCACATTAACTTGACTATTTCAAGCTATTTTCATTCTTTTTTTAGAGTATGGAATGTTAAAGTTATATGAGAATTTATTTACAATAATGTACATGAAGTGGTTAACCTTAAAATTAGTATTAATGCAATTATGAAGCTTGGAAAAATTCTATTAAAAAGCTTTTGATGTTAGTTAACGTGTTTTTAAACAGGCGTTTTTATTATTTGTAAATAAACTCTTATAATATTTTTGTTCATTCATTTCATTTAAAGTAATATTCATTTTATAGAACATTAATGTGCATTAGGTGGTTAACCTTGAAATTAGTATTATAGCAAGTTAGGTATGTGTATAATATAAATGGGGTGAAGTTCATGAAGAAACAGCCGTTTGTTATTAAATAGTATGTTGTTTTAATAAAATGTGCTTACAATAATTTATTTTCTTAATAAATACATTATATGATCATGTATTAAATAGTAAGTTGTAACGACTCAAAGATTAAATATCTTATATTTTCTGATAAAAATTATTGATCATAACTAGTAACTATAGAAACCTATGCTGAGAATCTCGTAGGAAAACATCAAGAAATCTTATTCAAGATGATAAATCAGTGTAACGAAGTGGAGGAAAACATTGAAAATTGTGAAGCAGATATTAAAAATTTGGAAAAACTCTTATCATCTGTCCAGAAAACAGGGACAAAATTTCATTTAACTTCAGCATTGAGCAAACTGAAATCGTTTGCTCGAATGATGAATAGATTCAAGTCTTTTAAAAGCGGTCGTGAATCTGAAGCATCATCGTCATCATCTGCCAACGTTTGGTGTGGGAAGATCTACCACATTTAGCTTTTAAAAACAGAATTCGATCAGGAGTAATAACTAACTTATTTCACTCTGAACCGAATGTAAGAATGTAAAAGGGTAATAGAAGATAAATTGAGAATTTTACTTGGGCTTTATCAGCTATTATAAATTTAACTGTAAATATTATTAAATTTTCACCATTTGTTGGATCATCTTACATTAAAACACCTGTAAGGAATGGAGCTTGCATTAATGTGCGAAATAATGACGTGCATGGGTTGTTGTGTCAGTATTATATGCTACCAACAATCATCCCGAACGGACTTCAAGCTATCCAAATTATGAAGACGTTTTGAACCTCGATGGAATTAGCTTTCCTATGGAGTTAAAAAACATTTGATTATTTGAAAAAAACAATAATATTTCAATTAATGTATTTGTTTATCATCGTGAAACGTCATATGAAATTAATGTTAAAGATCTTTGCCATTTTACTGGGAAATATCGTGGACCTGCTCATGTAAGTTTCAATTTAAATTATAAAGACGATTTAGCTATACTCATAATATTTCATAACCTTAGTTCATATGATGTAAATTTTTTGATTAAAGATATACAAAAAATTGGTGAGGGTAACTTTTTTTTTTTGCAAGGGTAGGTGGGAATCATCGAAAGACACTATAGAGGAGTGACTCTATGAGTGTGTGGGACTTTAATCCACTAAACATCACCTCCCTGTTTTGACCTAACAATAGGTTATACGACCTTTAGTATTCATGTACTGCCTGGTCAGAGGAAGTTTAGTTAAGTAATGAAAATTGATTTGAAACTGATTTCATATTGTGAACAAAGTTGTTAATATTCAGCTTGAACCTTTGAAAGTTGTAAATGTAATCAACACCAATTTTGGGGAACACATGAGGTGAGAGATGGTTCCACATTCGCGATGTTCGTACTACAAACGAATTTACATAAGCCAAATTATGCCACCTGGGAATTTGAACTACATAAGGGTGGGCAGCAGAAGCTCTCCTTGTTTCTTTTTGGAATGCTTTGAGAGGAGGCATCAAACTTTTAATCTCATTAGAGCAAGAATTCAACCCTATAAGGTATCTATAAAACAGGGTAAGTGTTCCTGTTAGGAGACGGAGACCGAGTGGAGAGAGCGTAGAGGTGACACTGGGATCGTTTATTAGATGAATTGCTCTATTTTGCACTTTATCGAGAAATCCCAATGTCGTTTTGGAGGTTCCTGCCCAAATATTTGCATTGTATTCCATCTTAGGTCTTACATATGTTTTATAGATATTAAGGAGATCAGAAGATGAAAGGAAAGCTTTACAACGATACAGGAAACCCATACACTTAGCTGCATCTTTAGCTATACAAAAAATATGATTGGACCAAATTAATTTTTGGTTTAGCTCCATGTGTTGCAAAACTTCCCCTTGAAAAGTTAAAGTTGGGATAGAAATGTTTCTTTTCCGAGAGACTAAACAACACTGAGTTTTCTTAAAGTTAAAATCTACTCTGTTAATTTTGCCCCAATTCGGAATTTTGGCTAAATCGAGATTTTGCTGAAGCGAAGCAAAATATTTACTGGCGTTGTCTTCGTATGAAGCAACGAGCTTACTGTCGTCTGCAAAACTATGGATTTGATTGGAGATTATACTTAATAAATCGTTTATAAATATTAGGAAAAGGGTCGGGGAGAGAACAGATCCTTGCGGGACACCAGCATTAATTTCTAATTGGTCTGAAGGGTAACCATCAACCAGGACACGAATCAAACGATTCGAAAGAAAATCTCCAATCCATTTTACAAATACACCACCGAGTCCCATTGCTTTGCATTTAGCAATTAAATTATCATGCCAAACTCGGTCAAAAGCTTTAGAAATATATAAAGCGACAACATCAGACTCACCAGAATGGTGATATTGAGCCTTTCACAGAGGTATGTCATGAGGTCACCTGTTGACCGATGGGTTCGGAACCCATATTAACGATCATGAATTAATCCTTTGTTATGTAGATATTTCAAGAGCTTTCTATTTATTAAATTTTCCATTATTTTGGAAAGGACCGTAGTGATAGAAATAGGGCGGTAGTTTAAGGGGTCGCTTTTGTCTCCTTTTTTGGGGATGAGATGAGTATGCGCTGATCTCTCGAAGAGAGGGAAAAATGGAAGAGATTGCGCAATGGTTTCACAGTAGTAGAAAAGGTATTTTTAAGGACTGTGGCAGTAATACTTCTAATAAATAAGGAGAAGTATATATCCTTTACAAAATCCATTAAAGATAACAAAATTAAATGTAGGTTTATAGATTCTTTTAGATTTTTGGCTAGTAGTTTAGATCACTTGTCATATCTTTTAAGCGATTTTCCAATTCTAGACTCCGAATTTTCTTATCTAACGTCACATCAAATTGACTTATTAAAAAGAAAAGAAGTATATCTCTATGACTATTTCAATAGCTTTAAAAGATTTTCAGAAACAGAATTACCTGAAAAATATAATTTTTATAATAAATTAAATAAAGAAAATATTAGCGGTGAGGACTGTCTTGATGCACAAAAAGTATGGTGTGATTTAAACCTAAATAACTTTGGAGAATATTCAGATTTGTACTTAAAAACGGACGTTTTACTAGTAGCAGATGTATTTGAAAAATTTCGTACAAATTCCTTAGATACACATAAGTTAGAACCTGCTCATTACTACACTCTTCCTGGTACACTCTTCCTGGACACTATGTTATTATACACTGGAATAAATTTAGAATTGCTTACAGATATAGATATGATTATGTTTATTGAAAGGGGAATACGTGGAGGTTTAAGTCAATGTTCAAAACACTACTCTGAAGCAAATAATGAATATTTAGCTTGATACATAATAATGAATATTTACATTTACATAATACATTTTACATTTATTTTTTTATTTTATTTATTTTTTTACATTTACATAATAAATAATATTTAGCTTAATACATATAAACCAAAAAAATATTTAATGTACTAAGATATTAATAATCAGTACGGTTATGCAATGACATAATTTTTACCAACAGGGAATTTTAAATGGATTCAACAATGTGATTTTTCAATAGATAATATTCAGACAATAGAAAACGGCTCACCAAAAGGTTACATTTTTGAAGTCGATTTAATTTATTCAAGAGAGTTGTACGATTTGGATGCCGATATAGCGTTTTGCGTTGAAACTATATGTTCCCCTGGTTCAAAACAAAAAAACTACTTGCAACTCTTAACGATAAAGAAAAATATGTTATTCATTATAGAAATTTAAAACAAGCTTTAAAACAAGGCCTAAAGTTAAAAAATATTCACGGGATTCTTGAATTTGATCAATCTGCATGGTTAAAAGCTTATATTAAAACACAAGACTAAGAGCACAAGCTACCAATAAAATTGATATTAAACGTTTTAAACTTAAGAATAATGCCATTTTTGGAAAATGTATAGAAAACGTAAGAAAATATTGTAATGTAAAACTAGTTTCAAATTGAAAAGGAAGGTACGGCGCCAATTCATTAATTTCTTCGCCTTTTTTCAAAAACAGTACAGTTTTATTGAGAATATAGTAGCTATTGAATTATTTAAATCTGAAGTATACTTTTGTAAGCCTATTTATGTTGTTTCTGTTTTCTGGAAATTTCAAAAACGCTAATATATGAATATCATTACGATTACATGAAACCAAAATTTGGCGAAGATTGTACTCTATTGTATACCGATACCGACAGTTTAATTTATGACAGTATAATTTGCACAATTGCGATTAAACCAAGATTTGGGTGGCCTTTTAATACTTTTCATAGAGTGAGGTATGTAAGCTCTCATCCCTAGAAGAATTATATCACTAATCGCATTGGTTGCAAAGTCAACATTTCTGTTGTTAAAGCACAAAGACCAATCAAAAGCTTTAAAAAATTCATTTAAACCTTCCCAGTTAGCATGGCTATAACGCCATACTATTTTTTTTGGAATACTATTTTTTTAAATTGTACTATTTTTATATTTACTACTATTTACATACTATTTTTTAAAAATTGTAATTAAAATTAAAATTAGACTCAAAGTCAACTTTAAAATTAACCAAGATCAAAATCTAAATTTAGAATTAAATTATAATATCTAAAAAAATTTATATTAAAGTCAAAATCAAAATAATTTCAAAATTAAAATTTAGTTAAAATTAAAATTTTTTTTTTTTTTAATTTTTTTAGTGCATTTCTCTGCCACATAAATGTGAACAAGAAATTTCACAGTCTTTCCTTTTCAGGCGTGGCTGTAAATGTCGTAAGGGAGAATAACTTTTACGACACACTCCCTCGATTTTTACAGCATATTTTATACGCTGTTACCCACTAGGCCACTGAGGCCGTGAAATTGAAATTAAAATCAAAAGTAAAATTGTACGATTTAAATAACCCGAGCTTGAAAACACTGTAAAATAAAAAAAAGTTATTTAAAATTAACACTTAATTTTATATGCTTTTATATTAACTCGTCGCTGTCGGTTTATTTATTTATTTATTTATTTATTTATTTGTCATTCTGTCACGCTTTTTATTATCTTCGTAATCTGTTAGCAACATTTGTAAGTGTAGTATGGTGCAGAGGATAGTGTACAGGTTTCAAAAGTGGGGATCATGTTGTTCGAATCCAGTTCACATGCAACATTTTTTTTTTTTAACTATCTATTCATCAACATTTTTTGAATAAAATATGTATACATTTTTGTATATATGAATTTAAAACTTACATTTTTATCTCTTATTCATGCATACAAACATACACATTATATTTTTGATCTTTCCTGGTGTTTTGTATTAGCATAATTAGCAAAACACAATCCATACATACAATATTTTTATGTATGTTGCTAAGTTATTTTGTTTACAACATTTGTTTAGTATTTAAATCAAAATATTTGCTGTCAACATTCTTTAATGCATATTGAATTAATGCATATATGGTGCAGAGGAAAGTGTACAGGTCTTGAAAGAGAGTGTTAATGTGTGGACTGTGGTTCGAATCCGATTCGTATATGTATAATTTTTTTTTTTTTTTTTTTTAACTCTATTCATCAATATTTTTTAAATAAAATTTTATGTATAATAGATTCAAAACTTTATTTTTCTTATTCATAATTCATGCATACAATACACATGTATTTGATCTTTCCTGCTATAATAATTTAGTTCAATCAATCTTGATGTGCACATGTATTTTGTATTAGTATTTAGCAAAACACAAAATATATATGATCGATGATCGTGATCGTTCCTCCAATATTACTTTAGACCAATATTGATGTCTATTGCACATATTCTGTTTTACAAATCTAATTAGCAAAACACAAAATATATTTATGTAGGTACAATATTTTTATGTTGCTAAATTATTTTGTTTTAAAACATTTGTTTAGGATTTAAATCAGAATATTTGTTGTCAACATTCTTTATTGCATATTGAATATGCATGTCGTTAAAAATTAAGGTTTTATGTGTTTTATTTAGCAACATTATTATGTATATTGTGTATATATATAGATATACATATAAAACTTTATTCAAAATAATTCCAATTGCCAAATTCAAACTACATACATATATAATATTATTTTTGTACATAGTAAAGAATGTAAAAAGTAAAGATCATTACAAAATTATGCTTTTGCGCATTACGAATTATGATTTACAAACAAAATTTTGTCAACACAAAAAATTAAAATTTCCTAAATATGTATGTAAGTATGTACGTACGTACATAATATTATAATTGTTTAGAATAAATCAAAATATTTGTTGTCAACATATTTAAGAATGATAATCATATTTTAGAATGAAATTAATATGCATGCATGGTCTTAGTCCTTAGAATTTTTAAGACCATGCATATTCATATGATAATCATATTGAATATGCATTGTCTTAAAAATTAAGATTTTGTATTCGTATTGTGTTCACCCATGTGTAAGACATATATCATGCATAGGAAAGTGTGTAGGTTTTGAATATGATGTAGGTGATTCGGTTCGAATCCAATTCAGATGTACCTTTTTTTTTTTTAGCTCATGTTCAATAAAATTTTTTGTATAATGGATTTAAAACAGAATTTGTATTCTTATCCATGCATACAATACACACATATTATTTGATCGTTCCTCCAATATTACTTTAGACCAATATTGATGTCTATTGCACATATTCTGTTTTACAATACTAATTAGCAAAACACAAAATATATTTATGTAGGTACAATATCTTTATACTGCTAAATTATTTTGTTTTACAACTTTTGTTTAGTTTTTAAGTCAAAATATTTGTTGTCAACATAGGGAAATAAAAATTAAGCTTTTTTGTGTTTTATTTAGGAACATTTATTATGTGCATAATTAAAACTAAAAAGTATAAAATAAAATAATATGTAAAAAAAAAAATTTTTAAAATATGCTTTTATCGAAACCAAATTCGCCCCCTAAAAAGTAGAAAATAAAATTGATTGCAAAACTTTAGCTTTTTTGACTGTTATAATATAAAAGTGAATTGCTAGTGCAAGCATTTTGGACTGTTATAATATAAAAGTAAATTGCTGGAATAAAAAAGAAACACGAACCTCAAATTTCCTAGATTTTTATTTAACCTTATTCCAGTAATTTACTTTTATATTATAACAGTCCAAAATGCTTGCACTAGCAATTCACTTTTGTATTATAACAGTCAAAAAAGCTAAAGTTTTGCAATCAATTTTATTTTCTACTTTTTAGGGGGCGAATTTGGTTTCGATAAAAGCATATTTTAAAAATTTTTTTTTTTACATATTATTTTATTTATTTATTATTTTAGTTACTATTAACCTTATGTTTACTATATTTCAATACTTCATGTTTCAGCACTTCACTTAATAATAATAATTATTATATTGTATAGTTAAAATAAATAATTAAAAACATATTTATTTTTTAATATTTTAAAATTTAAATGAATTATTGGTGTTGGCCACGAAATCCCAAATACAAAAGCCTAAAATTCAAAATCCCAAAGCAGTTTTTTTTTTTCTTTATTAATCCATTAATGATATTGAATAAATTTGAATAAATTTGGCATAATGGTAAAGTAAAAATGGTATCATATATAATAATTATATAATTTAAGTATAAATTAATTATTATCAAAATATTTTAGAAATGTTTTGATGTCTGTTGTTATAACAATGTCTTATTTTTTTTTTTAGTTTAGTTGTTATAATAAAAGTAACAATAATATTAAGTTATTAACTGTATTCCATAAAATCATAGTGTAGTAATCATAAAATCGGTTATTACATAATATTTACTTGCTTCTTACTGGGTTAGATAAACTTGGTTAATATAATTTTAATGTTCCATCAACATTTCATTTTCATTTCTACTTTCTTTTTCTTTTTAGATTACCAGTTCATTTCTAGAAAAATATATTTTTTAATTAATTTTTTAAATATTGAAATATTCTCAAGCTCTTTTAAATTACTTGGCAATTCGTTAAATTTTTTTAGGCAGTTGTATAAACAATTACTTTTCTGTCTATCAGTTTTAAATAAAGACAGATAGAAATGTGCTTTATTTCCAGTATTGTGTGTATGAAGATCCATCATTCTTTGCAGAACGAAACTGAGCTTAATTAGGTTGTTAATAATTTTATATGATAAAATATACATTTCATACTCACAAATAGTAGAGAAGCTATGATATTTTTCTGATTATAATTTATTAGTGGGATTATGAATAATTTTAATCGATTTTTTGACTAGGATCTATAATTTATTAAGCACAAAATTTGGGGCGTTGCTCCAAATTGGATTAAAATATATTACATTAAATAAGATATATGATGAATAGATAGAGAATAAAGCTGATTTTGATAAACAGTTGCGAAGTCGTTTTAGAATAAAATGTCTAGACTAGTTTTCTTTATTAAGTGATCAATATGCTCGAACGATTTTAATTTGCTATCTATGACCAACCCTAGGTAATTGAACGCTTTAACAGATTCAATAATATGCTTGTTGTAAGAAATAGAAGAATTACAAAAATTTGTATTATCAAAAAATATTATTTTAGTTTTATTAATATTTAGTAGCAGATGATTGTTCTTTAAGAACTCATCGATTCTTTCTAGGTCTTGCTTTATTGAGTTTATTAGCTCATTTTCATTTTGCTCTTCGTATTTTAAAACAGCATCATCTGCATAAAGCTGGAGGGAACCCTTTAAATTTATACGAGCCATATTGATGTATATTTTAAACAAGTCAGGACCTAGGATTGATCCTTGTGGTACTCCATTTTTAATAGTCTTTGATTGACTTATTGTAGAATTAATACGTACTATTTATTTCCTATCTGATAGGTAGCTTTTATAGAATCGTTATAGTTTTAAAAGCAGAATATCATGGTTGACACAGTCAAATGCTTTTTGGATGTCTAAAAATACGCAAGCTACAAACTTTTTATTATCTATGCTTTTTGAGATAAAATCAGTAATGGTGAGGAAAGCAGCTGTTGTGTTGGAGTATTTCTCAAATCCGAATTGTTCTTTGCTTAAAATTGGGGTATTATATAAAAATACTTCGAGTCGTTTCCCAATAAGGGTTTCAAATATCTTAGAGAAAGCAGGTAAAACAGAGATTGGACGATAATTTGAACAAATATCTGTTCTTCCTTTTTTAAATATTGGAGTAACTATCGCAATTTTTAAAGATTTTGGAAAAATTTAAGTTTGGAAAGCAGAATAAACAAATTTAATTAAAATTGGGATTAATTTATCAGAATATTTTTTAATAAATTTGGTAGAAATATGGTCCACACCAGTCGCGGCATTGGGTTTTAGTTGCGATATAACGTCCTTAATTTCCTGATAATTAGTGTCATATAGATCAAAAGGTGGCTGTATGTTATATGGAAATTGGTTAAAGTACTCTAAATTAATTTGAGTTTTATCTATTTTTAGTTCATCTGTTATGTTAATAAAATAATTATTTACTGTATCTGCTATGTCTTGATCATTGTCATTTCTTTTATTAAGATTCTCAAACACTTTGATCTGGGTATTATAATTTAAACTATCTGTATTTAACATAATTTTTTGTACACATTCCATAAGTGTTTACTATTATTTGGATTCCGTGATATTTTATTCGAATAAAAGTCAATTTCTGCTTGCGTAATTAACCGTTTTACTTCAAGTTGACTTGCTTTATAGAGTTCAGAGATGTGTAATCGTTCGGATACTTCTTTTTGAACTTAAAGTAAGAATCTCTTATTTTAATTTTATTTAGAATATTACTATTCATCCAGTAATTTTTTTTCTTATTGTTAGTTAATGGAACCGTTCGCGTATTATTGCAGATCATTGAACTAAAATCGGATAATATATCATCAAAGTTTCTATATAACTCTAATTTTGACCATATAATATTATTAGATATATTTTCATAATCCAATATCGCTTTGAATTTTATCTGTGTATTTTTACCAGGTTTATGATCAAAACTTATCAGAAATATTTGGTGATCGGACAAAGGTGTGTCAAAAATATGATAAAGATATTTATTTATATTTATTTTTTTTTTTATTTATTTATTTATTTTTAAGCTCCATAAATTGTACAATTTATTACAAATGTTTCACTTAGATATAGATATGTTATATATATCTTTGCTGCAGTTAACATGAAATTTTTTGTTTGAGTGAGAATTGTTTGGCAAAATTTATTTTAAAGGAAATGAGAAAACCTTTTTTTGAAATATTTTTTTTTTTTTTTTTTTATAAAACTTAAGCTAACTTAAACGAAAAACTTAAAACTAAACTAGCCTAATTGATTATTTACATTTAAATTTCTAACCAAGGGATTATTTGAAGTAATTAATTCCGAGTAGAACCTTTCGGTTAAATATAAAATTTTTTCTATAACAGTATTAATGTTGGCTTTGTTATGCAGCTTATTGGTTGGAAACCACCTGGGAAGATTAAACAGTAGTTTTAAAAGTTTATTTTGTGCAATTTGTAATTTTTTAGTGTGAGTTGCAGCACAGTCACTCCAGACTGGTGCTGCGTATAGAATTATTGGCTGAAAAATTGTTTTAATAAGAATTAGCTTATTTTCTGTTGACAAGGTTGATTTTCTATTAATAAAAGGATACAATATGCGAGTGCATTTATATACTTTATCAAGAGTTATCGAAGTGTGTTTCTGAAAGGTTAAACTTTTATCAAAGGTAACGGCAAGGTATCGTATACTGTCAGACCATTTTATTTCAGCATTATCTAATTTTAGGAACGTAGATGGCACGAAAGGGGCTTTTCTTTTTTTAGTAAAATAGATACTGTTTTCCAAACATTAATTTTAATTTTCCATTTCGAAAAGTATTCAGACAGAATATCCAACGAATTTCGTAAATTTCTTAAGATAGCATTGGGATTAGTGCCAGCGGAATAAATGGCCGTGTCATCTGCAAATATTGAACTTTTTGTGTGATTTAATCTCGGGATATCTGCGGTGTAAATGTTGTACAACATTGGTCCTGGTACGGAGCCTTGTGGGACTCCAGCTTTAATTTCGTATCGATTAGAAGGCGTATTATTTAGCATTACTCGAAATACTCTTCCATGTAGGAAATTTTGTATAATTTTTATTAAGTAAATTGGAAAATTATTAAGTTCCAATTTATGAAGCATAAATCTGCGTCTGCAATCCAGACCAGATTTATGAAATGCTAAACAGTATCGAATGCTGAATTTATGTCCAGCGCTACTAGATCAGTAGAGTTACGTTCTTGTAAGTTGGATTTGACAAAATTTTTAACACGTAACAAAGGATGAATAGTGCTATGATTTTGCCTAAATCCAAACTGCTCATTTGGAAGAATTCTTTTATCTGAAACTATCTTATCCAGTTTAATTTTTATTAAATTTTCAAAAATTTTTGAGAAACTGCATAGTAACTGATTGTTCGAAAGCTGTTTAGTTCCTCAATTGGTTTTCCTGGCTTTAGAATCGGAATAACAAGGGCTTCTTTCCATGCGTTAAGAAAATAACCTAATTTCAAACATGAATTGTAAATCAAAATCGAGTATTTTTTGGCATTTTCAGGTAATTTTTTGATGCACAGATTAGAGATATGGTCTATATCTGTCGGTTTTTTAGTTTTTAGTTGAGAGAAAATTGCATTGATAGATTTTAATTCTATTTGTTCAAAAGTTTCTATTACTGCTTGATCAATTTTTCTTGTAGATTCCTCAACCATTAAATTAGTAGCGCTGTCACTTAAATTTTTATTGATGGTATGTTTGTGCTGAAAGTGTTTGGCTAAAACATTAGCTTTGTCTATGTTTGTAATATGCACCTTATTAGTGTTGTCTTTTAAAATGGCTATATATTTATTTTTACTTTTGATAACCTTTGAGATTTTCCAAAATGGCTTGGAAGATTTTTTAAGTGTCTTTAAGGTATTAGACCATTTCATATTGCGATATTCCTTAATTTTGTTTTTGATTAAATAATTGAAATGATTTAACTGAGAGTAAAAGATTAGGTTTTGACTGCGCATCCATTTTCTCCTAACACTATTTCTTTGCCTTATTAATTTTAATATATAATGCGGTAATTTTTCTATGTGCTGCTTAATTACTTTCCTAGGTACTGCCAGTTCAGTAGCTGCTTTAATTTTGGAATTTAAATTAGATATCATATTATCTATTTGATAACAATAGTCAATAGAATCACTATTAATAATAGTGAATTGTTTTTTTAAGAACTTCTGATACAAGTACCAATTTGCATTATTAAAATTCAAATAAGTACGATCATGTGTAAAAATTTGCTTACTTAAATTGAGCATAACTGGTAAGTGGTCGGATGAAATATCATTAAAAGTAATGGGCTGAGAGCAAAATTCTGGTATATTAGTTAAAAATATATCTAATGTAGAAGGTAGGGATTTACTACTAGAAGGAATATAGGTAGGATCAAGAGGGTATAACAACGTGAACCTGTCAGTTAGTAGCAACTGCTGCAAGATATTACCCCAAGTATTAGCCCGAGAACATCCCCACATTCTGTGTCTACTATTTATGTCACCACCTACAATGAAGTCACCCGCGGTTCTTGAAATTTTTAGTAAATCTTTTTTGAATAAATTATTAATTGTGCTTTTGTTAAGATTACTTATATTTAAACTATTTATGTAATTTTTGGTACCAGAAAAATAAACCGAAAACAGTTTAATTTTCTTCATATCGCTTAATGTTATTTCAATGCCAATATTTTCTACTAAGTCCAATTTTAAAGGTGATATAAGTTCGTGATTAAGGCCCTTTCTAATAATTATCGTCACACCACCACCACTAGTTGTGAGTCGATCTCTTCTATACACATTAAAATGTGAATGTTTTAAGGTAATACTATTATTAAGCCATGTTTCGCATATTAAGCCAACATGAATATTGTTTTTTAACATAAAGTTAAAGAATTCATAATTTTTGTTTTGGATTGATTTACAATTCCAAGTTCAAATACTGATTTTATTATTAGCATTCATTTCGAATACAAATATTTAACCGAAAGTTCTGTTATTATAGAAAATTGTTCGGCCTTACCTTATTTACACATTTACTTAATTTACTTAATAATTCATTGGTTAATTGTATTATTTCATCAACAGAAAAAAGATTAGTATTATTCTTAATTAAAGTATTATTATTGTTAGTAAAATCATTGTTACTACTATTATTATTGTTAGTGTTATGACAGTTCGTACTTGCGGTAATGTTACTGATGTTATTGTTGTTGCCGTAGTTTGAGTTCGATCTGCATATGATATTGAAAGGTAATGTATGAGCATTAGCATTGTTGTTGTTGCTGTTTAGTAATGAGTTTTTTATACTAGCTTTTGATTTAACTCCAGATGCATCTGGAAATGAAGTATGTCAAGGTTTACTAAACCAGGGTACGGTTAGAATTGAGGCAAGGCTATCAAAACCACTCACATCTACACTCACTGCTATTGTTTATGGAGAATTTGATGCAAGCATACAAATTGATAAAAATCGAAATATATTTACAAATCTATAAATAGAATACTGAAACATGTATTTGAATATTCGACAAGATGTCATCGTCCTGTGCACTTGTGGATATGAAGTTTTGTTGTGATGATAAAAATACTTTATTTGTAAAAGATATTTGTTTAGTTGGAATTAAAGCACCTTTTAAAAAATTTGTAAAAGATTTTACTTACAAATTTCCAACCAAAGAAATTATAAATGAAAATTTTGAAAATTACTCTCTCGGAACTGTACATAATGATAAAATTAATAAAGAATTAAGACAGGTACTAGAAAAATTTGATGTTATTATAACAAATGAAAAATAAAAAAGGAGTTTTTAATGAACTACATTAATGAAATAAGTAGAGTGTATGATTTAAGTCAGTTTGAGTCATGACCACTTTAGAAATAATTAGTGTTTTAAAATGTAACAAATTTACAAACAAATATTTTAAGGGAGTTTTTACTTTAGACAAAATTCCAAAAATAATAGAAAAACCAACTTTTTTAATTGTAAACACTGACAAGATAAAAGATCCGGGAACAGATTGGTTTGCCCTTTATATTCCAAAGCATGGTTGCACAGAATATTTTGATTCGTATGGTGGAGTTCCAGACAAACTGGAAATTTTGGAATACTTGAAAAATCAGTGCATAGTTTTTAATAATAAGCAGATACAGGGTATTCTTTCAGATGTGTGTGGGCAATACTGTTGCGTTTTTGGCTGGTATAGATGTTTTGGTTTAAGTATGAAAACTTATTTGAATGAATTTCACAAAGATAATCATATAAAAAACGACAATCTGATTATTAATATGTTCTATAATTTATTTGAAAATTCAAATTATTCACAATCTTGTGTACCTCAGCGATATAATTAATATTAAAAAGCTTTAGTTAAAACGTAGTAATGGAAGACCAAGGTTCGAACACAAATTTGTTGTTGAGCTATACATATTTTCTCAATCAAATCAGTCATTAAAAGTTCTTGTTGGTTTTGATACAGAATCTCTTGTAGCAAATTGCATTTATCACCGTATTGGAAAAAAGCCAGCTATTTTAAAATATCATTATTGGTGTAAGTTCCGTCAGCAATTTTGTGAAAGGTCTCGAAACAATCAATAAAGAATACAAAATTATGTTTACAATGTGGGTTAAGAATTGTTATTGGTCGATGTCATAGTATTAACAACGAGGAAGCTGACACATTTTACAACTTAATTGATTTTCTTCAAGCTGTAATGATACACAATAAAAGTGCTGAATCAAATGTACAGGAATATGTTATTAAATATATAAAAACGTGTCAAGAAAAGCATGTTATGAAATTGCACGAAGAAATATATATTCCAATACAACGTTATAGCGTACAATGTAATTATTCTAGATTGTTTTTTGAAATACCTGTACTACTAGAAAATAAAATTTGTAATATTTTAGTCAAGAACAACAACAAATGAAAAATTTGTAAAATTTATTTAATTTGTTTTTATTATGAAATACTTATAGATACATATACATTTATACAAATATTCTTATATATTATTTTAGGCTATAAATTATTTCTAAAAAATTCTGTAAAATAGTCAGGATCTCCTTCTTGGTTATTTATTTCCCAAATTTGTTGCTCATCTGTATCTTCATCTAAAACTTGAAACGGTTTTATGAATTCTTCAGTTTCCATTAATTCTTCGTCATCTACAGTAGATGTAATTTCATCAACTTGAACCTCATTTTGTGTATTGACTATTGCAATTTCCTCAGTAAATGGAAATTTTGTTGAATCAGCTGCCATTTTTGTAAAATATCTTACAAAAATTGAGTTAAAAATGATTTGCCAGTAAAATTGAGCCGCATTATATACTGTAGAACACAGTTAAAATTTAAAGTTTTCAGAGTATATAAATGAAGAAATGTAAAATTGGATTTTTAAAACTAGTCAGATGGTGTAAAAATCATGTCAAGATCTCAAATAGTAAAAGAAATACATAGACCAGCTAGAAAAAGGTATCTTAGAAGGAAAGTCAAGCAGAAAGGAGTAAATGATACCTGGAAAATTGATCTAGTGGAAATGATTCCTTATGGAAAATTCAACAAAGGTTTTAAAGATATGTTAACCGTTACAGATATATTTTCTAAATATGCTTATGCTGAACCAATTAAAACTAAAACCGGTAGTATTGTTTTATATGCGTTAAAGAAAATTATAAAACGAGCTAAAAACCTACCTAAAAACATTCATTCAGATCAAGGTAAAGAATTTTTCAATTCGATATTGCAAAATTTTGTTGTAAAGAAGGGTATTAATCACTATCATACTTACTCTGAAATGAAAGCATCTATTGTAGAACGCTTTAATCGAACTTTAAAAAATTTAATGTGGAAAATATTTAGTTTACAAGGAAACTACAAATGGATTAATATATTGCAATCTTTATTAAACACCTATAATTCCACTAAACATAGAACAACTAAATTACCTTCTGAAAAAATTTCTAAGAAAAACGAAAAATTTATTTTAAAAAATGTTTACATGCAACCTAAAATTTCTCTAAAAGCTAAATATAAAGTTGGAGCCTATGTTAGAATAAGTAAATACAAAAAAACTTTTGAAAAAGGTTATCAACCGAATTGGTCTACTGAAATTTTTAAAATTATCAAAGTAAACAGTACCTCTCCGATCACATATCAGCTGGTTGATTATAAATGATAATGATTAAATATTTGGTGGATTTTATGAGGAAAAACTCACATCTGTTAAACACCCAAACGTATATCTTGTCAAGAAAATTTTAAAGAAAAAGGGCTATAAAGTTTTTGTTAAATGGCTTGGGTTTGACGAAAAACATAACACATGGATAAATTCAACAAATATTGTTTAATATCTGTAAAATAAAACTTTAATAAGGATCTGAAAAACTTGCTAACATCTGAAAAATAAAATAAAATCTTAAAATCTGAAAAATAAAATAAAATCCTAACATCTGTAAAATGAAAATAGATTTAGAACAGTACAAAATTTATTTGAAATAATATTTTTTATTGAACAAATTCTTTATATAAAATTCTTAATATAAAAACATAATTCTTAATATATAATAATTCTTATTCTATAAATGATATAACATAAAAGCTTAAACTATAATTATTGTTTTGTGGCGAGTTGAAAATCACCATGTTCTTCTTTTAAAATTAACTCATTTTCCTCGTTTACGAGGATATAAGTATTTTTTTCGATTTCCTCTAGGAAATTGTTATCTTCAAATACCGCAACTTTTTGTTGCGGTATAAATATAATATTATTAGGGGTCTCGAAGACCCATTTTTCACCATAAACGGTGTTCATTTTTTTTATTTTATGTATTTTATAAGGCCTACTTGGCTCCATATCTTTAACCTTTAAACATTTTTTAAAGGTTTTTTTTGTATTAAATAATTCCACCAGTTTTCTTTTTTTGGTGGAATTTGGTGTTGTTTCATGATAGGGAAAGTGATGCGCCAGCAGATGTTCAATTTGCTCTGGTGGCTGATAAAATAAGTGTTGTTGTTGTTCTTGCTCTTGTTGATGATGATGTTGCTGTTGTTGTTGTTGTTGTTGCTCATGATAAAGTGGCATTTTCGCCATCTTTTTCTTTTTTGTAGGAATTTGCGCCTGTATTGTTACATCATCCAGCACGTAAACTTTATCAAATTCCTGTGCCATCCTGCTTGCTTAAAATTAAACTGATATTTTTATAAAATCTCGATGTATTTATATACAAATTTCGAGTAATATTATAACAAAATAAAAACTTTAGAACTAGTGACACTCTTGCAAATATTTTCTAAGTGGAAAGGGCAAAATCTATCAAAAATGTAAGTTGATTACAATGTTGCTTTTTATGTAGAAAAAGGATAATTTATTAAATTGCCGTTTGATTACAATGTTGTAATACTATTTTCTATTTAAAATACGTATAAGATGAGAATCTAATTATTAATGAAATATAATTTATTATACTGTCATTTGATTGCAATTTATATCTATAAGATAAATTTTAAATTAAATTGTAGTTTGAAAATTACAACGTTGCATAGAATTTTCTATTTACATTTTAAGATAAGATTAAGATGGGATTCTAGTTAAAACAACTAAAATTTATTAAAGTGTCATTTTAATTTAAGAGAATGAATCTGTATTGAAAATTTAATATTATTCTGTTATTCAAGCATTCAAGATCTGAAATCCGTATAAAGAAAATGTCGAAAAAAATTATTTTACAAAGGTTTCTTACCGAAACTATAACGCCTTACATAATAGAAAGCGAGAATTCGACATTTGTTAAAAGGTTTAATATGAACGGACATAAAATAAAATTTGCAATTAAATCCGTACCTGAAAATAGAGAACCAATTAGCTGGATTAAGGATGCTATACATCAAATAATCAGGATTGCTGTAAAAAATGTGAATTCCACTGATAAGATTGGGTTAACATTTTGTGGAGAGAGCTTTGAACATCAAGGTCCTGCGTACCTCAGTTTTAGATCCGCTCATTAACTTAAATTTAGCGACGTTTGGGATGTAATTTCTAATGTTTTTCAAAGTAATTCTGAAGGCAGTTATTTATAACGCATTTTTTGTTTCATTTAATAATAAACTATTTTTATTTTATGTCTATAGGCTTAAGTACAGACACTTTTTGTTTAACAGTTACCCGTGTTAGATTACACTCTGGTAGAGGTAGAAATAATAAATATTCAAATTATAAAGAGGAATGCTTAAAAAGAAAAGGAATAATAACAATAAAAAACAGCGATAATTTATGTCTACCACGTGCACTTGTTGTTTCAATAGCTAAAATTGAAAAATTTATTGAATATGAAAAATCTCGAAAAAATATAGGAAAACTTCAAACTTTAATAGCTTTAAAATTATTAAAAACATCAAAAATAACAATTCCATCTGAAGGTTGCGGAATTCGTGAATTGAATCAATTTCAAAAATTTTTACATAAACACAAAATTGTTGTATATAAATATGGAACAAGGGGTGCAGAAGTAATATTTGAAGGATTTAATAAAGGAAAAAAAATTAACTTGCTATACCATAATAATCATTATAATGTAATAACTTCGCTCACAGCTGCTTTTTGCACAGCATTTTATTGTGAAGAATGTTATATTCGGTATTTTAAAAAAAATGAACATAGGTGTTCGAAAAGTTGTCCTTGCTGTCAAAACTCACCTGCTTGTTCAATTAATGTTAAAAATATTTTATGTATGCAGTGAAATCGCGCATTTCGTGGTCAATCATGTTTTGAAATTCATAAGGCTTCCAGTTCAAAAAATAGAAGCACCTGTGAAGAAATTAGGAAATGCAAATCTTGTTTTAAAGTTCATAAAAGTTGTAGGACTCATATATGTGGTGAAGATTTTTGTAAAATTTGCGATATTCACGTTCCTGAAAACCATAAATGCTTCAATCAGCAAGACAAAACAAAAGTAAATTTTGAAAACTGCATTTACGTATTTTATGATTTAGAAACAAGGAAAGAAGAAATTAACTCTACAAAAATAAAAGAACATGTTCCAAGTTTATGTGTGGCTCAACTGAGATGCTTTAAATGTATAAACATTGATTCTCTATACTTCTGTCAAAAATGTAAATTAAGAGAAAGAATTTTTAAAACGAAAAATGTGATAGAGGATTTCATGGAATTTATTTTAAAATTAAGAAAGGAATTCAAAAAGATTGTCATAATTGTTCATAATGGGCAGGCGTTTGGCCATCAGTTTATTCTGAATTATATACTCAATAAAACTGTACTTGAACTAAAGTTAATTATGCGAGGTACAAAAATTATTGTTATGATAATTGATAATATTAAATTTATTGATTCTATGAACTACTTCCTATGGCCTTGGCAAAATTACCGAAAGCTTTTAATTCGTCGATCAATTTGAAAAAGGGTTATTTTCCACATCTATTTAATAAATTGGAAAATGAAAATTACATTGGCACACTTCCAGCAATTAAATACTATAACTCTAATACAATGAAAGCAGATGAGCGTAATGAATTTTTAATGTGGTATGAACAAAATAGAAACTCCGAATTTAATATGGAGAAAGATATTTTAGAATACTGTAAAAATGATGTTGAAATTCTAACTAGAGCATGTCTGGTTTTCAGAAATTTTTTTTTAGAAGAATGTAATGTTGAACCGTTTTCAGAAGCAACGACAATAGCTTCCGCCTGTAATCTTGTATATAGAAGAAACTTTCTCAAATCGAATACTATAGGAATTATACCAAGAAAAGGATATAGGATGGTAGACAATCAGTCAAAAGTTGCCATGCAATGGCTTATTTGCGAAAAAGATTTGAGAAAAATTGATTTGAAATGTGCATTTAATGGAAAGGAAAAACAAATCGGAAATGTTAAAGTCGATGGATTTTGCGAAGAGATTAAAGAAATATTTCAATTTTACGGTTGCTATTATCATGGACATCCAAAATGTTTAACAAACCAAAGGGATATACCATTACATGACAACTCTGGCGATACTTTGAATCTACGATATGAAAAAACATTAATGAGATCAGAGTTTATAAAATCATGTTTATATAAAGTTATTGAGATGTGGGAATGTGAATTCCGGGAGCTAATGAGACACAATGAAAATACGAGATATTTAGAAAATCGTTCATTAATTAATTTAGTTCCTTTAAATCCTCGTGATGCATTTTATGGCGGAAGAACGGGAAATACTTACACAAATTATAAATGTAAACAAGGAGAAAAAATTAAATACATAGATGTATGTTCTTTATACCCATATGTTTGCAAACGAGGAAAATTTCCCATAAACCATCCTAAGATTTATGTTGGAGAAGATACTTGCTCCAAGTTAAACAGAATGACTATTGACGGTATTATTAAATGTAAAATCTTACCACCAACAAATCTATTACACCCCGTGTTACCTGTCAAACAAAATAATAAATTGATGTTCTCACTATGTAACACTTGTAGTGAACAAAAATGTCAAGGAAAATACTGTGAACATACAGACGATGAAAGAGCATTAGTAGGAACTTGGGTAATTGATGAAATTAAAAAAGCAATTAAAAAAGGGTATAAACTTTTAAATATTTATGAAGTTTGGGAATACGAAACAGTAAAATATGACAATTGCAATGGTATTGATGGTTTATTCAGTAAAATGATGAATAAATTTATAAAGATTAAACAAGAAGCTTCTGGGTGGCCAATAAAATGTCAAACTCAAAAAGAAAAGGAAGAATATATTGATAGTTTTTTTGAAAAGGAAGAAGAAAAGAAAAGAAAGAAATTAAATTAGAATACGATAAAGTAGTTAATAACCCTGGTTTAAGATCTTTTGCTAAGATTATTTTAAGCTCATTCTGGGGAAAATTTGGGCAAAGAGAAAATCAACAACAAACCAGCATTATAAATCAACCTTTTAAACTTTATGAGTTAATAACAAACCCTTCTGTAGAAGCATGTCACATATTTCCAGTAAATGAAGAAAACATAGTGATTAGCTGGAAATATAAAGAAGAAGCAATAACTTCTTTATCTACTGTCAACGTAAGTATCGCTGCTTATACAACAACACATGATCGTCTTCAACTTTACAGTTATCTAGAGAAGTATTATATTATGACACCTATTCAGTGTTGTATATTAGCCGAGAAGGAGAATATGAATATGGTTTTATGGATCTATGGTTTTATAAAAATTAAAACACTTTCACTTTTATTAAAATTATATTTTGTTGTATACTTCTCTATAATTAAAATACAAAACTCTAATCTTCACACTTTTCTTTCTAATTCTTTTTTATTTTTTTAACATAATTCCGTTTAATTTTTGTATTTTGGATGTGGGTTGATTTATTGAAAACAAAAAAATTTAATGCATTGTCGCAATGCAATGAAAAAAACTTTAAACAAAAAAGTCTGTTGAATGCGAAAAATATTGAAAAAAAAATGTGAAAGAGAATATATGCCGACATCTTCAAATATATGCCTAGGGTGTTTAAAATTGAGGTATCATTTTAATTTTAATAAAAAAAGACTTTCTTTTTGAAATATTAAATATATTTTTATTTTAATTTATTACAAATAGGTTCCGGTTAATAATGAAAAATTATGTCGGCCAAGTGGCCCCCTCTACTACTTCGGCAGGCTTCCAATCTTTTACCAAAATTCTGAATCACGTTGTTCAATAAACTGTTCTCAATGGTTGAAATCTGCTCGATAATGTTGTTTTTAAGCTCTTGAATTGTTGTGGGATTATTGCTGTACACTTTCGATTTCACAAAACCCCACAAAAAAAATCCAACGATGTCAAATCGCGCGATCTTGGTGGCCACATCACTCCTCCTCTACGAGAAATAATGCGATCTTCGAACTTTTCCTTCAAAAGATCCATTGTTTCTCTTGCTGTGTGGTAAGTGGGACCGTCCTGTTGAAACCACATATTCTCTACGTCCAAATCATCAATTTCCCGCCACAAAAAACTTCGGATCATCTCCCTGTAGCGATTTCCATTGACCGTAATCGCATTTCCATTTGCGTTTTCAAAAAAATATGGTCCGATGATTCCTCCTGACCACAAACCACACCAAACCGTAACTTTTTGTGGATGTACTGGTTGCTCTAAGATAACCCTTGGATTCTCTTCACCCCAAATGCGGCAATTCTGTTTATTGACGTAGCCATTGAGCTGGAAATGAGCTTCGTCGGTGAAGATTATTTTGTTAAAAAAATTGTCAGTTGGTTTTAATTCTTGCGTCAGCTGGATCTTATAAACCTTTAAATGGAGATCACGATGCAAAATGTTGAATAATGTGGATGGTTTGATGTTGAATTGCTGCGAACGATGACGAATGGAAGTTTTTGGATCTTCTTCAACACTTCTGCTCACAGCTGCTACATTCTCGGTTGAACGGCCACTACGTTGATAAATGTTGCCTCTGTTATCAAGAACAGATCCAGTTTCTAGAAATTTATCAACCATCAGCTTGATGGCACGATTTGTTGGAGCATTTTCTCTACCAAATTTTGTTTGAAATTTCCTAATTACATCTTGAAAACTTTTACCATTTTCAAAAAATGTTGTAATAACAAAAACACGTTGTTTCTTCGTGTAACGTTCCATATTAACTAACCGGAATGTATTTAGAATATACCTAAAGAAACCTCGTTTAAAAACTCCAGGTAGAAAAAAAATGGTGGCAAAATCAAAATGATACCTCAATTTTGAACACCCATATTTATCTTTCTAAATACATATTCTGGGAAAAGCGTATAGCATTGATGACATAACCAACTAAAAATCACTCCAAGTTCAAAACATCACATAAACATAATTGTAAATGTTCTGAAAAAAGCGTAAGACTCTGATTTTTTAACCAACTACATTATTTATTTTCCATAATATTTTTAAACGTATTTCGTGGCGCTTCCAAATTATTGCCATAAACATTATATTTTATCATTAAAAATAAAATAAAAATAAAACTTAATATATATAACTCCTCAACTATTTAATATTAGTTCTAAGTTATAATACGTATTATCAAATTAATAATAAATAATATAAATAATAATAATAATTATAATAATATATAATATAAATAATAATAATATAAATTTTAATTTTTATAAACATGATGGTTCGAAGATGTGGTTCCAGGGCCCTATTGCACCAACCAATTATCACTAATCAAAATTATCAAATAATCATTTTCATAATAATTTTATCAGAAGTTATTATGAAAAATTGGTTTGGTGCAATAAAAACTTATCAAGAAAAATGATTATTTGGTTTTTTAATTAATGATAAGTGGTTGGTGCAATAGGGCCCTGGAAATACAATTTAAATATTACTAAAATAAATTACGTTTCATGTTTTAAATTTTCAAAAAAAGAATCTATTAGAAAATTATAGATTAGCATAAAGATCGGATTGGCAATAGATCCTCGTTTCAATTTGCTAAAAGAATTTTTTGATTGGTTATTACTTTGGAATATTAACGAAAATCCAAATAGTTTTAAAAAAACACTTTTAATGCTTTAGTATTCCCTATTAATGCATTAATAGATTACCTCTTAGATGATGTGGAAAGAAGAATAATAAACAGATTTTATTGAACTTACTCGTGGTTGAAGTAATCGTGCAATCTTGCAAGCTATTTTGGACACACTTCCTGTTGAGGTAGGACTTGAAATTTTGAACACAGTTTAGATTCCGATGACAATACATGATTCTAAAATAATAATACCAAAAAACAGTAGAAAAGTTAACTAAATTTGCAAAATAAAATTTTCATACAAAGGTATTACAGACTTTTTAACACAATTATGATAGAGTAAAATAAAAATATGAAATTTGCCTTGACATGTATGCATTTACTTAGTTGTTGCCTTTTAATTAACTATAGACAAAACTAAATGTATAGGTATAATTTATAATTTTATACATTTAGCTTATACCCTTTTCTTTTTCATGAAACACACAAACGAAGAAACGGCAATTATTTTTTAATTTTTGTTTGTTGCATTATATGTATGTATGTAGATATATACGTTAATATAAATTTCTTCCTATTAATAATTTTATTATCATAATTATCAATATCAATTAAATGTTTAATATGCTAGAATTATTTTTATTTTACTTTTTTTCTCTGGATTCTATTGATTAAGTGAATTATATCAATGATGTGAGAGTTAATCATTTTACAGGCTAGACAACCATATTAATAATGTGCAATATCATAACAACTTCAATATATTATATTTTAATATACAGAATCATCGCAACAAATTAAATAACTTAGAAATACTAATTAACTCTTACACTTATGAGATACATGCTATATTGTGAACAGAAATCATGTTAAATCAAACTGAAAATAAATTTTTCAACCTACCTGGATATAATGTGTTTTTCTCTAATAGGAAAAATTCATATGGAGTTGCGATTTATGTGAGGGAAAATATCTGTATTTAGTACTTTAATTTTTGAAGAGAAATACGAAAAATCAAACTTCTTGTGTGTATATCTACCTAAACAAGGATTGAATATTGTAGACATTTATAGATCGGATGAAACTAATGTGAATGAATTTCTTAGCAAAATTGATACCATTACTTCAAAATATTTAAATGCAATAATGCTTGGCGATTTTAATCTAGATTTGCTAAATTTAAATTGCAGATATATTGTTGATTAAAAAAATACTTTACTTAACAATAGCTTTGTTATACTCAACAAAATTTCCGAAACCTATGCAACTGGGATTGGTAGAACTTCAAAAAAACAATAATCGATTATCTTAGTACAGACATGGTTAAAAACTTAAATCATCTGGTTTAACATACTTTTTTTTGGTTTAAATACTTTTAACATGGTTTAAATGCTTTTTTTTATATAATAGAGACTTCACTCTCAGATCATAAGCATTTCTTTATTATTATTGATCAAAAACCTGTCCAAGATAAATTTATTGAAACTAAGAATTATGAAAACAAAGAAAACATTGAAAGCGACTTTATTTGGACAAAATTGCATTCCTACAGTTGTCTAAATGATTTAGTTTATGATCTTAGCTATTAATGAATGTAAAAATACACAAACTATTCGAAAAAAAAAACAAAGAATGAATGGATGAGTAATGAAATAATATATAAAATCAAATCGCGTGAAACTTACTTTAAATATACTAAAAAGTACCCAAATGATCTCCATGTCAAACAATTATTTGAAGATTGTAAAAAAGAGATTAAAAAACTTATCAAATTAGAAAAAAAAATTTTTCTTCTAATGAATTTTCACAAATTTCTGGGGATAGTAAAAAAATATGGGGTTTATACAAATTAATTATATAATAATTCATTTGTATAACATAACATAGCAAATTACATGAATGATTTCTTTATAAATGTCACTGATGAACCAAATATTCTCAATAATTCAATTGACTATGCTTATCTAGAGCAATTTCCAAAGAATATCTACTCAAATTTTATTCTTACTTCTAATAACGCTGAAGAAGTTACAGCTGCAATTAATATATTGAAACCAAGAGCGGCTATTGGATTTGACAACATATCTTCCTATTTCATCAAAAGATTCTCTGAGCTCCAAATTCATGAATATCTCATTTAATACGTTCACATTTCCACAATGCTTAAGAACAGCTATCGTTACACCACCAGTTAGATATTTTTCTCAGAAACAACAACATTTCTGCACGATGAGCAATACGGATTTGAGAAAAACTCCAATACTACTGCCACCTGCCTGAGCGTGACCGATTTTATCTCTAAAAATATTGATTCGGGTAAATATGTTTCTTGCGTCTTTCTTGATCTACAGAAAGCGTTTGATTGAGTATCATAGAGTATCATATGTCACAAATTACGAATTCTAAATCTTTGTGAAAATAAAATCTCGTTTTACAAGTCCTACCTATCGAACCGTAATTAAAAAGTAAAAATCAACAACATCTTCGGGTAAATATGTTTCTTGCGTCTTTCTTGATCTACAGAAAGCGTTTGATTGAGTATCATAGAGTATCATATGTCACAAATTACGAATTCTAAATCTTTGTGAAAATAAAATCTCGTTTTACAAGTCCTACCTATCGAACCGTAATTAAAAAGTAAAAATCAACAACATCTTCAGCGATTCAAAAATAATTAGAAACGGCGTTCCTCAAGGATCGATCTTGGGTCCACATCTTTTTAAAATATACATCGACGATGTTTCTCGTTTACTCTTAAGTGATTCAAACCAATCTTATTCCGACGATGCGGTCCTAAAATATTTTGAAATAAGTGAGGGGCACTTGGTAAATAGTGTCAATCATGATCTAACTATCATAGAAAATTGGCTTAGTAACAATCGCCTTTTATTAAACATTAAAAAAACAAAATCCTGTTATTTGAGAATAAATCCTACAATAACATTAACTTTTCATATAAAAACGTCACAATCCAAATAGTAAAAAATTTTAACTATTTAGGTTTAATAGTAGATAGCAAAATGAAACGGCATGAACATATTGATCATGTTATAAGGAAAATATCACTCTATATTTTTTTTATACCCGTACGATAGGATCGGGTATAATAAAATTACTCCTCCGTTTGTAACACCTCGAAATAAGCGAGCTAGATATACCTTCGAAGGTATGGATCGGATCAGAAAAAAATTCTAAGTCGATTGAGTCATGGCTGTCCGTCCGTCCATTATAAATTTTTTTTGGTTGAGTTCCGACCAAAACTTCGGGTAGCTCTCGAACACCTAACTTTTAGATCCCCACATTTTTTTTGAAATAGAGCTATGCAATTTTAACTGCTGATAGATGTCACAAAAATATTTATTTTATTTTTTATAACTTTTTTTTGTAGCCCCATTTACCGTTATGCGAAACTAAAATTTTGCAAAATCCTTTAACCCTTCTATCTGCTACCCGAAGTTTTGGTCGGAACTCAACCAAAAAAAGTAGGGAACCTACAAATTGCTCCTAAAATATTTTGTGTAAATTTCAATATTCTAGCTTTCTTAGTTTTTGAGTTAGTGTGCTGACGGATGGACCAATCATGGCTCGACTTAGAATATTTTTCTGATCCGATCCATACCTTTGAAGGTATATCGCTCGCTTATTTCGAGGTGTTACAAACGGAGGAGTAATTTTATTATACCCGATCCTATCGTACGGATATAAAAAAAATATAAGAGTAATGGATTTTTTGTTTATATACGATGTAAGTATATTAGAATTCGATCATGTTGTAATACGATTCTGTGATACGATTGTATAACGTTATGTTACAATACGACTGCAATTAGTATTTAGCAATAGTATTTTGTATTCCTTTTTTTAAGCAAATTCTCATTCCGTTTACATAATTTTATTCTTTAGATATCTCTTCAGATATCTAATAAGATATTAACCATATAAATCGGACCAATGATTTTCAAGTTATAGCTTTTTTACTCATTATTTCTTTTTTTTTTTAGCAAAATTCTCACTTTAAAAATTTATAGGCGAATTCTAATTCTGTAATCATACCAATGTATGTACATTTTTCAATTTTTAATATTCAATTTACATATACACTTGGGTTCTTCAGTAGAGTAAATAACGAAATAGATCACATATGTGTCAGTTGCAAATGGATAAAGACAGTACACGGAGGAACATAAAGACGTGCCGATGCAATAAATGACCACATGCTGATGATTGCGACCCTACAAATCAAACTAGCAGCCAGAATTCAATCGAAAATTAAAACATGAAGCATCTTTGCAGATATAAGTTCAAATCCGACGGTACCAAGCAAGAATTTATATCACGTCTACAACAAAAGTTTAACGCAGTTCATGCAAGACAGCAAGTAGAAATACGGAACTTATTCCGTTAAGTTAGGAATGAAAACTTAGGTTTATGTCTATGGCCATGGAATTTATTTCAGAAGAAACTTGGGTAGCTTAAATGGGAGTAGAAGAACAGTTAGACAAAATAAGAAAATTGGTTGCAAATAATTATACTAAATAGTGTTACAAAAACGAACGCCCTAAGGCCTAATGCTTAACTTTAGAACATGTAAGGATCTAAAGCTAAATAACTGTCTGAGAGGGCATTAAGCAGTTTTCGACAGAACCGAGGATAAAACGAATACACAAATGTACTAAGATTAATTCTAGAATAGTCGATAGAATAGAACAGTCCACTTTGTATAACATTACACCTCAAATTTTAAAATGAGATTTTGCAGCAAGTTAAAGGTCTGAACATACTGGGCATTGAGCTAAACCAAAAATTGAACTAATCTAATCATGTTTTTAGGATAAACAAATTAGTGGAATGTTCAAACTTCCTGTAACGCTGAAAGACTTTCTTTTCGTTTTTGGATTTGTTAAATATCTATAAATCCTTTATCAGTCCTACAATTTAGTACAATGCACATATTTGGTAGGAGCCCCACAAAAATCATGGGGATACCTACACAAAGTGCAAAACAGAGCAATTCGTTTAAAAAACGATTCCATATCTACCTTAAATCTGGCTCCACTTGGCCAACGACATTTCAGTAGAGCACACATTCTATTTTATATATATTTTGTAGGTATAGGAATCTATTCAAAATAAATAAAAACCTTTATGACTCGTTCAAAAATTTCAATTGAGGTAGAAAGAGGGCTGCCAGGCTAACCCCGATACCCTAAAAATCGTTTGATGACATACTTTCGCACTTGGAACTTCGTTTATAATACATGCAGTGCGAATATAAAAGAGTTTGTCGCCGTATTTTTTAAAATTGGGAACATATATGTTAAGGTGAAAAGTATAACACTACCAAAGAGTAAATTACGAACCATAACGTATATGTTTAGTTGGTTAAAGTCCAACACTACCAAATAGAACTCGCTCGTTGATCTCATTGTTAATCTTTAGAAATTCCCACTTACACCTGAAAAAAAACGATTTCGAGATCGCTTCGACACAAGTAATAGAAGTGCTGTTTGGATTCTTTTTAAGAATAATGGAACTCCTACAAAATTAATTGGAGTAATTAAATCACTATGTAACAACCGTAAAGGCCGTGGCATCAAACAATGGTCCACTAGATACACCATTCAGAACATCAGTTGGTGTACGACAACGATTTAAGGTATCTTCTCTGATATTCATCATGATTCTTATCATAGAAATAAAAGAAATAGCTCCAAAGTGTAAAGGAACCTCCTGAAAACTCTCAGGCATATTGCAAAGTCTACGGAGATAATATATCGGTTCTCACACAGCAAAAACCATAACAAAGAAACAAAAAGTGTCTGCCTCCGTAGCAACACAAAAAAAAAAACAATGAAAACATATGAACACTCTGGCAGCAAAATAACAACTATCTGACTCATGGCGTAGTGTTAAATCTAATATAATGTGAAATATATTGTGATATCAAATTAGAATATATTTTTTTGTAAAAAAGTATATTCTATAAATTATTAAGATAATAATAATATTAATAATAATAATAATAATAATAATAATAATAATAATAATAATAATAATAATAATAATAATAATAAAAACAGTAACAATAATAAGAATAATGACAAAAATAATAATAAGACAAATAATATCAATAATAATAATAAAAATAACGAGGATGAGTGCAGTAGAGTAGACTGTGTAAACTCTGAGATATCCGTTTGAACATTATATACGTTTAGATAAAACTTGATCATCTTTCACAAAATTTCAGATGTCTTGCTTAATTAAGTACCGAAAAATATCTAAAATTGTGGAGTTGTATGGCAGCTACCCGAATCTCTTACATCAGCACAACCAAATTTTACAGAAGTTATTGTCATAAAACTTATTCATATTTTGTAGGATTTCAAATGTTTAATTGCTTCAAAATTCGATTCTGATCCGATCCATACACTGCAGTCGATATCTACTCGGCTGCTTTTAGATTTCCTGATTTCTTTGGAAAATTTTCACCTCCCTTAGGAAGAAAACACAGGCGGAGGAACAGCAAAAGATATAATACGTACCATACAATTTTTAAGGCAAACGTGTTTTCGCTTAGTCAAGAACCAATAGAAATTCAAATTTTAAGAAAAACTGGAGACAAATGATTCAAAATCCAAAGATATGTACATTTTTCAATTTTTAAGTCATATAAGAATAAATTGTATTTGTCTAAACTGTAGCTGTTGATTATATGAATTTGAGTGCAACATAAAATCTAATAACACATTAGCAGGAGCCCCTAGTAGTTTAATATTCTTATAATTTTATTTTAATATTTTACTTGTTTAATTTTCATTTTTATATTTTTTAGCTCCAACACAATACCAAGATGATCTGAGATATCGCGATGAAAAAGAAATACATTGATTTCAGCATTATAGTCGTTTCTTATAAGATGATCAAAACATTTTTTCGATTTTTCTCTAGTAATATGGCAAAAAGAAAAAAAACCCTTGGACTCACCGCTTTATAATTCCGAATATTTCTATCAGAATTGTTTAGTACATTGTAGCTAAAATCGTTCAGAATTAAAGTATTCGTATTTTTTAGGTTTTCAAGATATGAATTATTAAGAAATTTCGAAACACTATTACATCAATTTTCTGAAGGTCTGAAATTAGAACAGTAATTAGATTGTATGTATTTTTTTAATATTTTCTAGCTACTGAAATAATGCGAGTGGATTCATCACAATATACGCCACAAGTTTGCAGTGCTATGGATAAATATAACAGCTCCAACTCCACTTCCACCTCCACCGCCAAGTCTTGTTTCTTTACATGATCAAATCTTTCTATACTATATATGTTGGGCTATCTAGCTTGTATTTGGTGCTTCTAGCAGTTAAGTATAGGATTTTTAATGGATATTTTTCCTGAAAAGAAAAGGTATCAATATTAAATATACATATTTGTTTTTAGTTGGGGATTCGAAGGTAAATTATTAACAATATTACTCAATATTTAGGTTAGATTCTTCTAAAACTTTTATTATTTTACTAGATGAATTTTTCTTATCAATAATTTACTATTTTAACCCAAGTAAATTTTATAGTTTTATTTTTCTCTCTTGCTTTTTGAAAAGAAGACTGAAGTATGTAGTCAGTTTTTCGTTTCAAAAAATTAGCCTTTTTTTTTTTAGATGCTCTTTCTTCCTTCTAGGTTCATTTACACTTCCAATATTTTTCTTCTTAGTCGCTTTTAGAAATTCACTCTTAATTTTTGTACTACAAAATTTAACTACTATTTTACGTGGCTAACCTGATTTTTCTATGTCATTGTTAGCCCTCTATGCTTGTTTAATATCATAGTTTTTAAGTTCAAGTACAATTACACTAGCTAATTTTTTTACTATAATTGATTAATCATATGCAACGTCATTACATACGCCACCAATTTCTATATATTTGTTGACTTTCTCTACCTCAATTAATTTTAACTCTATAAAATACTAAAGTAATAAGTGCTAAATAAATAATTTATCAGTTGCAGTCTCACGCTTTTATCTATTAATTTTTCAGTGAAGTTTTTAACTTCGTTTACTTCGTTTTTAAATCTCGAAAGTCATTAGCGTGAGTTTGTTGGTTAGTAATTATTACCTTTAATTTCTTGTTGATTGCATCTGGATGGAACAACGCGCTCTTGTTAGTTGTTTTATTTACGCTTTCATTGGATATTGCAGATTTTCTCATTTATATTATTTTCTTATTCATAGCAGTTATTGCAAAATCATTTTTAACAATATCCATCACTTTCTAGAGCAATATTACATCTTAAATTAATTTTATAGTTCCTCTGATTACAAATAATACTTTCATTCGTCATATCTGTCAATTAACTATTTTACGTACCTCACAAAAAAATATATATAATTCAGTATGTATATGTTCCCAATGAAACTGCAGCAAAAGTAACTTAAAAATAATATTATGAGCAATTAAAATCAAATCTATGTTCTGCTCCAAAATTTAATTTCATTTTATTAATGGAAATTGAAGATAGTAAGACTTGATCAACAATAATAGCACATGAGATTGGTGCAAAACATAACACTGGTAGAATATAAAAAAGAACCTGGTGATAGTCGGCTCAATTTTGACGCACAAAATAATTTACATATACACTTGGGTTCTTCAGTAGAGTAAATAACGAAATAGATCACATATGTGTCAGTTGCAAATGGATAAAGACAGTACACGGAGGAACATAAAGACGTGCCGATGCAATAAATGACCACATGCTGATGATTGCGACCCTACAAATCAAACTAGCAGCCAGAATTCAATCGAAAATTAAAACATGAAGCATCTTTGCAGATATAAGTTCAAATCCGACGGTACCAAGCAAGAATTTATATCACGTCTACAACAAAAGTTTAACACAGTTCATGCAAGACAGCAAGTAGAAATACGGAACTTATTCCGTTAAGTTAGGAATGAAAACTTAGGTTTATGTCTATGGCCATGGAATTTATTTCAGAAGAAACTTGGGTAGCTTAAATGGGAGTAGAAGAACAGTTAGACAAAATAAGAAAATTGGTTGCAAATAATTATACTAAATAGTGTTACAAAAACGAACGCCCTAAGGCCTAATGCTTAACTTTAGAACATGTAAGGATCTAAAGCTAAATAACTGTCTGAGAGGGCATTAAGCAGTTTTCGACAGAACCGAGGATAAAACGAATACACAAATGTACTAAGATTAATTCTAGAATAGTCGATAGAATAGAACAGTCCACTTTGTATAACATTACACCTCAAATTTTAAAATGAGATTTTGCAGCAAGTTAAAGGTCTGAACATACTGGGCATTGAGCTAAACCAAAAATTGAACTAATCTAATCATGTTTTTAGGATAAACAAATTAGTGGAATGTTCAAACTTCCTGTAACGCTGAAAGACTTTCTTTTCGTTTTTGGATTTGTTAAATATCTATAAATCCTTTATCAGTCCTACAATTTAGTACAATGCACATATTTGGTAGGAGCCCCACAAAAATCATGGGGATACCTACACAAAGTGCAAAACAGAGCAATTCGTTTAAAAAACGATTCCATATCTACCTTAAATCTGGCTCCACTTGGCCAACGACATTTCAGTAGAGCACACATTCTATTTTATATATATTTTGTAGGTATAGGAATCTATTCAAAATAAATAAAAACCTTTATGACTCGTTCAAAAATTTCAATTGAGGTAGAAAGAGGGCTGCCAGGCTAACCCCGATACCCTAAAAATCGTTTGATGACATACTTTCGCACTTGGAACTTCGTTTATAATACATGCAGTGCGAATATAAAAGAGTTTGTCGCCGTATTTTTTAAAATTGGGAACATATATGTTAAGGTGAAAAGTATAACACTACCAAAGAGTAAATTACGAACCATAACGTATATGTTTAGTTGGTTAAAGTCCAACACTACCAAATAGAACTCGCTCGTTGATCTCATTGTTAATCTTTAGAAATTCCCACTTACACCTGAAAAAAAACGATTTCGAGATCGCTTCGACACAAGTAATAGAAGTGCTGTTTGGATTCTTTTTAAGAATAATGGAACTCCTACAAAATTAATTGGAGTAATTAAATCACTATGTAACAACCGTAAAGGCCGTGGCATCAAACAATGGTCCACTAGATACACCATTCAGAACATCAGTTGGTGTACGACAACGATTTAAGGTATCTTCTCTGATATTCATCATGATTCTTATCATAGAAATAAAAGAAATAGCTCCAAAGTGTAAAGGAACCTCCTGAAAACTCTCAGGCATATTGCAAAGTCTACGGAGATAATATATCGGTTCTCACACAGCAAAAACCATAACAAAGAAACAAAAAGTGTCTGCCTCCGTAGCAACACAAAAAAAAAAACAATGAAAACATATGAACACTCTGGCAGCAAAATAACAACTATCTGACTCATGGCGTAGTGTTAAATCTAATATAATGTGAAATATATTGTGATATCAAATTAGAATATATTTTTTTGTAAAAAAGTATATTCTATAAATTATTAAGATAATAATAATATTAATAATAATAATAATAATAATAATAATAATAATAATAATAATAATAAAAACAGTAACAATAATAAGAATAATGACAAAAATAATAATAAGACAAATAATATCAATAATAATAATAAAAATAACGAGGATGAGTGCAGTAGAGTAGACTGTGTAAACTCTGAGATATCCGTTTGAACATTATATACGTTTAGATAAAACTTGATCATCTTTCACAAAATTTCAGGTGTCTTGCTTAATTAAGTACCGAAAAATATCTAAAATTGGGGAGTTGTATGGCAGCTACCCGAATCTCTTACATCAGCACAACCAAATTTTACAGAAGTTATTGTCATAAAACTTATTCATATTTTGTAGGATTTCAAATGTTTAATTGCTTCAAAATTCGATTCTGATCCGATCCATACACTGCAGTCGATATCTACTCGGCTGCTTTTAGATTTCCTGATTTCTTTGGAAAATTTTCACCTCCCTTAGGAAGAAAACACAGGCGGAGGAACAGCAAAAGATATAATACGTACCATACAATTTTTAAGGCAAACGTGTTTTCGCTTAGTCAAGAACCAATAGAAATTCAAATTTTAAGAAAAACTGGAGACAAATGATTCAAAATCCAAAGATACAGCGAAGTAGAAATTCTTGCTTCAATTCTAAACTAGCGCAAGATAAAAAAAATTGGAGAGAATTTATTGAATTGATGATGATTAATGTCGAAAAATGTTTGCAAAAGCTTTGGTGCTGAAATATGTATGAAAAAAAAAACATACTTAAGAAAGAATTTAGATCAGGGTATCCGCTTTTTCCAGAATATATATATGTAAAGATACTGGAAAAAGGGACAACCCTGGTTTCGTAAACAATTATAAAATTCCTTCAAATAGATACATGTCTTAGCAGAACCCGGAAAAGGGTAACTTTTATTTTGTAATAATTTTTGTATCTCACTTTTACAGAACAATGAATTTGAAATCATATAAGGAAAAAAAAATGGTTTCAGGTTTTAATACGAAAAATATTAAATTCTGACTGTGAAAAATAATAATAAATTTTGTGAAAATTTAGACATTTTTATGAGAAACAAAAAAAAAGAAGGAATGACGGCTGCTGCCCCCGCGCCCGATTTCAGAGGCAAAAGGTCACAATATTTCAAGAGAAGTGCGAATATAGTTGTGAAAAGAAGGGCCGAGGGAGGGGTAAAATGTGGCTCGAAGAAAGAGCCGTAATGGCCGCCACGAGAGAAAATTGTTTGAAACCTTTTGAAAATATTGAATTATTTATGTGAAATATCACATAAATAAGTTGTTTTATTTACGAGGAGGGTTTTTATAGTTGGTTACAAAATCATTGTATTTCCTCTTTTCTAAAATATTTATATATATATGTCTAAGCGAAATTTTGACTTAAAGGGATTTTAGAGTTAGTTAAAAAATCAAGGTATTTTCCTTTTTCCTGAATATTTGCATATATTATGTATAAAAGAGATTGCGAATTAGGAGGGATTTTAGAGTTGGATTATAAGTTAGAGTAATAGTTTTCTTTTTAAAGTATTTCGAATCGAATGAGACATAACAGCATACGGCTTTATGCCCCATTTGAATGTGTCATAAAGCCATATTTTGAAAAAAATGTCACTATGACATATGGCTTTCCGACACCCCACCATAATAAACAAAGAACTATATTGAATTTTAAATTTATAAAGAAACCAGGACATACTATTTATATAAGTTATGATAGTCCATTACATTAACCAATAAATAAAAATAAAAAACATTTATAATCCTAATAATAATAAATTTTTAACTAGCAAAATGTTATTTCTTTAACAAGCAGTTAATTGTTAATATTATTTTGAACTTGAAATAATTCCTTATTTAATAATTTTTATTTAATAGGCATTTAAATAAAATTGTAAACGAATGAGTAATTATTAAAATTTAAATTAGATTACTAGCTTCAATAAACACTGAGTTATTTTCATTTAAAAAGAGAAGTTGTATGGCAGCTACCCGAACCCGTCGCACCACCACAACCAAATTTTGCAGAAGTTGTTGCCATAAAACTTGATCATCATTCGCAAATGTCTTCAAGCTTCAATAAACACTGAGTTATTTTCATTTAAACGGATAAGTTGTATGAAAGCTACTCGAACCCGTCACACCAGCACAACCAAATTTTGCAGAAGTTGTTGCCATAAAATTGCCATGTTTGCCATGTTTTTATGATTCCGACGAAGAATTAAATTGATTAAATTTAATATATTTGTATACTTTGTAAATTAAAAAACTTATACAATGTAATCCAATCATAAAAAATACCCCCGCAATAAATGGTGGTATTTCAAAAATGCAACAAGAATCTGAAGATGATGATGATTCCGTACAATTTTCTCTCATATTATTTATTAATACGCATCTAAATAATTTTATTAACTTCTCCTGTTAGCGGTTTAAATTCAACTAAACGATCATGCAAAATGAGACAATAAACTGTAGTATTGTTTTTAACATCAACTGGATTGGCATCATTGTTTAACATCATTCGATTTTAACATCAAGATTGGAGAATTAGTTTTAAAGTTTTCCCATGAAACTAAAGATTCTGATGTTGAGTTATTATAATAAAAACTTCTAAAATTCGAATATGCTTCATATGCTAAAGCATAACGATTTTTTGCAAAATCTAAATTCATATCTTCATATGGATATGATTCTGAATTTAAATATACTTTTATATTTTCAATATCACAATAATCAAAAGTTGAAGGATCTTCATCCAGTTTATTTTGTTTACCAGTTTGTAAATCAAAAATAATAAAACGAGGTTTTTCAAGTTGTGAAGCTGTTTTAACCTTCCAAATATGATGTGTAGTTCCTGCTGGTAATGTAGGATACTCGTGCAATTCCCAATTTCTAAAAGGAATTTTTATAACCGAATCATTTTCAATGCTTTTATATAAATTTAATTTAAGCCTACCGTTTAAGTTAATATGTTGAACCTTCCAATGTATTTTTGTGATAGTAATTTTCGGTTTTTCACTGGCATTAACAACACTACATAATAATGAATTATCATTTGATCGAGAGCGAGTTAATATCAATTCATGTTTTGCATTTGGAATAATATTTTTATAATCTTCACATACTTTAATATATATACAGCACATACTTTAATATATTACTTCCAAATAATGAGACAATTAAAGTAAATTTATCAGTACAGTTTTTAAAGCATGTAATTTCCTCAGAATCAAATACTAGTGAAATTAGAACAACAACAACAATAAAACCATTATCTACTTTGCAAGCAGATGATCAATTGTTGGGGGATAAAGCTGATTCAGTGCCACAATATGCGACTATAGATGATGCTATTAAAGCTTTTAGAAATGAGTTGGTTTTAAAAGAACAGAACATTGGCGGAATAATAAATAGTGAACATATATTTTATAGACATTTTGTATTGAATGTTGGTGAGAATCAAAAACTCACTGTGAGGTGTGAATATGAAAGCATTTTTATTAAAAAGTATCTTAAAATTCAGTGTCATGAATATCGAGAAATATTACCTGAAAGAATTACAGGTGATGGAGAAGTAGAAAAAATTATAATGGTAGATACAGAATATAAATCTGATTTCATTGTAATTGATTTACGAACAATCAAACAGGATCCATCATATCAAATGGAAATTCATTAAAAACAAAAAAAAAATGTAATTAAAATAATATGAAATAAAAAATTTTTTTCTTTATATTAAATCAGTTTTATTAATCCATGAATTATGAGCGGATGAGAATCCAAGCCATTTTATAAAAACCTTATTATCTTTACTTTTAACAACTTTTTCAACTAAATAAATATTATTATGTTTAGATTTAAGCAACTCATGCTCATAGAAGCTTCTTTGTATGGGTTGACCTTGATAATCTTCCAGTAAATATGTGACAGGGTTAGTGATTTGAACTTTTCTTATCTTAAATAATTAGTAGTCCAATTTGGGGTGTAACCTTTTTCAAAAACATGTTTATACTTGCTTATCCGAACTGAATCATTAATTTTATATTTTGTAGGTAAAGCTATTTTGATATGATTATATACAGTTTTAAGTAAATTTTCAGCATTATCTTTATTAACATCAGACGGTCGTTTCTGAATTGTTCGATGTTTAGTGTTGTTATATTATTTAACTTGTTCTGCAATTAGATTAATCCATTTATAATTTCCATTAAAACTAAATTCTTTCCACATCTTTTCTTTTAGAGTACGATTGAAACGTTCTACTACGGAAGCTTTTAACGAGCTAAATATTGAATAATGATTTATTTGAAATTCATCCATTAAATTTTTAAATATTTTATTGAAGAATTCTTTTCCATCATCAGTTTGTAAATTTTGTGGATGTCTTTTAGAAGTTTGAAAAATATTTTGCATTGCTTTTGTGACGTTCTCTGCAGTTTTTGTTTTTATGGGAATTGCCCAAGCATACTTTGAAAAGGTATCAATTACAGTTAGTAAAAATTTAAAGCCTTTGTTCTCTGTAGCATATGAAGCCATTTCTACTAAGTAAGCTTGCCAAAGATCATAAAATCCTTTAATTATAACTCTACGTCGTTTGAAATTTCTCCGTGCAGGCTTATGCAGTTCTTCAACAACTTTTCTTTTACTCATGTTTAAACAAAATAAAAAAAGATGTACTTAATTACTATGTATAACTAATTAGAAAATCTTTGATTGAAAATGAATTTCCGGTGATTACTATCTCGAATCTTAGAAATAATATCATCAGTATTTTGAATTCGTTGACTAAATCTGTAGCGATCAAGTGCTATAACTTCCCAATATTTTTGTCGAGCTAATTTATATGCTGTATTCCATTTGTATAATATATGCATTTGAGGTTTTAACATAAATTTGACTCTCTTTTTTACTTTTTTTTCATCATCATAATCCTGTTCATCATGGCTCTCTTGAAATGAATCTGAAATATCGTCAGAAGCAACTGAAATAACATCTTCCTTTTCGTCACTCTCATCAGATGAATTTGAAGCATCAAGCCAATCGAAAAAATCTACAACTTCATCCTTACTCATCTTGCAAATTACTAATTAAAATATACCTCTCTTTTACTCATTTATAAATAAAATTAATAAAGTAAACAATAAATTTTCAAATTATAAAATTCATATTCTTTATTCTATATATAGTAGTTTACAAATATGTATATTTTTATTATAACCTATTTTCTATTCTTTTATATAATTCCATTAGTTTGGTGCAGTGTAACATACATTGTTCTGCTGAATGGCACGGGCAAGTATCTGAAAACTTTCAATATTGTCTGATGTATAGGGGCATATATCCCAATGAAATCCATTCTCCTTAGTTTCAATTTGTAGAGAATTTTTAAATCACTTTTAAAATTTGAAATGATCTTTTAACTGTTCATAATGTTCCTCCAATAAAATATCTTCATATTTATTTAAAAAAATATTTAAAGAATATCCTATTTGATGTATAGCCATTTTGAAAGTTAAATGAAAACTAATCACAATTAATTCTTTGAATTATTAATTGAATCTAATGCTGATTGAGCTTTAGCTTCAGCGTTTTGTAATCGTGCATTAATAAAACCAATTGGGTTTTTAACTTGAAATTCAATAAAATCATACATTTTGGAAAATTTTTTGTTTAACATAGCAGAAAATTTGATGTTGATATTCTCTAAACTATCTTGCATTTTTTCTTCTAAAATTCTTAATTTTTCTTCTGTTAATTTAAGTTCTATAGACATTGCTGTCTCTGTATGATTAAATATTTCTCCTATGTAGTTTTTTATTAATTTTTTGTGAAAGAAAATTTGGTCATTCACAAATGTTTGCGTTGCTGCATCATTTCCGTTACCTGGATCTTGAACATTTGATAAAATTTTGTTATCTAAATCATAATTTCCCTCAGAAGTTAATTTGAACCCTACACCTGGAGGACCTTGAGTATGTAGTTTTCTAGAAGCAGAAGCTGTACTACGGCCAAACTTATCAAGTGGCATTATAATTTTTACTGGTTGTTAATTTAAAATATTATTGAATTATATTTGCTTCTCTCAATTCTTCCATTATAGATACAATTTCATTGTGATGATTATTGTTACCAGCTGATTGTGAACTAATTAAAAGTCTTAATCTGTCAACTAACTCATTAGGATCATCCCAATAAACAAACTGATTTGATTGATTTGTATAATTTAAATGTGTTTCTGACATAGAAGATTTATGTAAGAACGTTCTAAAAAAATTTTTTTTTGAATAACCGGAACCAGATTTTTTATACCTAGTGTTGTAATCATGTTCATAAAATTTTCTTAATATGTTCTTGTATTTATAACCTTTGTTTCCTTTTATTTGCCCTAAACTATCATATTTACTTATACATACATATTTGATAATATATACTTAAATCACTTTCAGTATAGTTTAAATATTAATTCATATAGACCATCAGTTCCCTTAAATTCTTCACCATCAATCACTATATTTTTAGTATTTTCAACTATTTCAAAATTAGCATTACCAAGTTTTCGAATATTTAATGATTTATCAAAACGTGGCCCATATGTTCTATCAAGTTCTGATTTGGTAAGAGTAGGAAATTGTGAAATTGATGATTCATCACTATTACAGAATTTTAAAGTTTTTGGTGTTGAAGTTTTTGAAATTGATGATTCATCATTATAGAATTTTAAAGTATTCGGCGTTGAAGTTTTAAATTGATTGTATGTACTAGCCTTGTTGCTATGTGTTTTAACTTCCGATATAAATGATGGCATTGATTTAAACCTGTTATCATCATTCGCAGCCCATTTAATTTCCGGTTTCATAACATTATCTGAAAATTGTTATTGTTGTTGTTTGACAACATTTGTTAATTCTTTCAATGGTTTTATAATTGGAGTAAAAGCTTCTTCTCGATTACGGTCTTCCGATAACTTTTGAACTTTTAAAGATTGAAATTTGCCTTTTAAATTTTTACGAGTTTTAATTAAATCTTTCATGAGTTGTTCATCCATTTTTCAAATGAGGATTTGTTCAAGTATTAACTGTAAATTATCGACTGAACTGCTCTCCTGCTAACTGCTAACTGATAATCGCAAACTGCTAACTGGTAACTGCCATCTGCCAATAGCCAACAGCTAACTGCTAAATAACACCGTTCAGTTAGTAACTGTTGAAAGATTCATTCAGCTAATAACTGCCTACTATGGCAGATCTCTTATTAACTAAAATTTAGCAAATGCATCAAAATTTTTTCTATAGCGTACATTATTTAAACTGTCATCTTTATTGATTAATAGAAAACCATAATTATCATTCCAGCAACATGCACTCAATTTTTTAAAATCAATGTATGACATATCAGAATTGACATGATCATTACATATATCTTTTAATTTAAATCATCTTGCTTGAATATGATCAAAAAATTAGCATTATCTCTAACTAAATGCTTTGGAATTCTTGTATAAGACTGACATAAATAAAAACTATCTACTTCTTGATGACGTCCCATACAAAAATAAGCTCTTATGCCACCCTGCTTATCACAAGCTACATCATCAAAAATAAATATTGAGTTTGGTTGCGAGACCGAAAGTTCAATTATATCAACGTTATTTGAAAATTCGTTATATCCCATTCCTTTAATTGGTTTTATTAATTTTTTTAAATACTCATATTTAGGTTGATGTAATGATTTCGAGTAAATGTATATGTTATGAAATTTAAGCCCTTTAGGATCTAAAAGCATACTTATCATAACATTAGTTTTATCACAATTTGAAGGTCCAACTATTAATCCTCTTATACTATCTGGAAAGCGTTCACCATGTTTTTTAATTTTGTTTTTTGAATTTTGATCAAAATTTTTAATTTTAACTGCATTATTTACTTTTATAAGTTTCATTTCATAAAAGGTAATTAGTGTTTGAGTGACTTTCTTAAACTAAACAGTATATTATGCCTCTTCGAAATAAATATTCAAACAGTAATAAAAAAACTGTCAATGGAAAAGGTGTTGTTAATTCTTTAATTAATAAACTGCCATTTGAAGCACATTTACCCGGTTATAATTATTGTGGACCTGGAACAAACTTATCAAAACGATTAGCTCGTGGTGATAAAGGAATTAATGGTTTAGATGAATCTTGTCGCGAGCATGATATAGCTTATTCTCAAAATATTGATCAAAGTCAACGTCATATAGCTGATAAAATACTAGCAGAGAAAGCTTGGCAAAGGGTTAAAGCTAAAGACTCAGGTTTTCGTGAACGGTTAAATTCATATCTAGTTACAAACACAATGAAAGCGAAAGTTAAATTAGGTATGGGTTTAAAGAAGAAAATAAAGAAAACTAAAAAAACCTTTGAAAAATGTCATAAAAGAAACTAGAACAGCAGTTAAAACTATAAAAAACCTATGAATGAAAAAAATACTATAAGAATAGCTTTGCAAGCAGCTCGAAAATTTTCTAGGGGGGCAGAAAAAAATAATCGATATTCCGAGAATAATTCCAGTACCAAAAATTGGTGGAGTTCTACCTTTAATTCCAATTTTTGCAGGTCTTTCAGCTATTGAAGTATTATCAGGTAGTGCTGCTGGGATAGCTAAGGCTGTAAGCGATGCTAAAAATGCACACAAACAGTTACATGAAAGTGAGCGTCATACTAAAATGATAGAAGCTATTGCATTAAAAGGAGGAAAGAGATTACACTTAAAACCGTATAAGAAAGGATTAGGTCTTTATTTAAATCCAAAAAACCATTAAATGAGCTACCCAAAAGAGCACTTACAAAAAGAGCACTTATGATTTAGAAGAATTTGGAAAAAATTACTTGAAACATTTCCGTGGAGTTTTTATGCGAGATAATTTACCAACACGCAAACCTTTGAAATACGAATGTGGTATAATAAATTTAGATAATTCTATTGGAAATGGAACGCATTGGGTAGCTTATTACAAAAATCCTCAAATCATACAATATTTTGACAGCTTTGGAAATTTGCAACCTCCATTAGAAGTAAATAAATATTTAGGAGATAAGCTTGTATATAACTATTATGCATTGTTTTTCGTTATGTTAATGATTAAGATGGATTAACCTTGAAAATCTATAAAAGCAGAATACTCTTCTGAAATATATCATTATTATTTGAGTAAAAGATATGTCAATAACATTAACTTTAAACGGAAACTCTTCCATATTAACAATAATTATTTTCCTCCTATAGATCTAAAGGGAAGAGAATATACATGTGGTTTAGTAGATTTCCAAACATATAATTCAATATCAAATATAGATGAGGAAAATAATAAATTTGTTATTGATGATAAAACCTACAAAATTCCGACAGGTTCATACGAAATTGAAGATATTGCAAAATTTCGTAGAAAAACATTGAATGTAGCTAAAACAGATAAGGAAAAGTTGATTATAAGAGCAAATAATAACACATTAAAGTGCGAAATTTTTGCCGATAAAGAAATTGATTTTGAAAGAGAAGATACTATCGGTGAATTATTAGGTTTTAGTAGAAAAAGGTTATTACCAAACAAATGGCATACTTCAGATCTTTTTGTTGACATTAATAAAATAAACATAGTAAGAGTAGAATGTAATATTATTTCTGGAACTTATATTAATGGAAAAGAAGCACACATTTTACACGAATGCTCTATAAACGTCAGTCCAGGATATAAAATAACTGAAGTTCCTACGAATGTCATGTATTTACCTATAACTATTAATCAGATAAGTTCTATTACTATAAAACTGCTTGATCAGAACGGTAATTTAATTAATTTTCGTGGAGAAACAATTACAATTAGATTACATTTAAAACCAGATAATGATAGTATTTAATCAAAATCAGCAACATCAATTCTATATACCTTCACATCGTAAGAACCAACAGTTTAATCCATTAAATTTATTCAAAGGAGCAGGAGGTGTCTGCTCACATTTAAAATATAAAAAACCTTTATCATTTGAAAGCCAAATTTATATAGAAGGATATGTAACAAAACATGATGGATCAGCTGTTACACATACTAAACTAGTTAATAATGCTATATCATTTCTATTTGATGAAATTCGCTATGAACTTAATGGGAAAGAAATTGATCATAATCGTAATGTTGGAATAACTTCAACATTAAAAAACTATATTTCACTCAATCAAAATGAAAGTACCGTTTTATATAATGGAAGTTGGTCTCCTGAAAATTCAATTAAAATGAATGGACTTCATTTCAATTTTTGTGTACCCTTAAAGAGATTATTAGGATTTGCGGAAGATTATAAAAATATTATTCCAAATGCAAAACATGAATTGATATTAACTCGCTCTCGATCAAATGATAATTCATTATTATGTAGTGTTGTTAATGCCAGTGAAAAACCGAAAATTACTATCACAAAAATACATTGGAAGGTTCAACATATTAACTAAAACGATAGGCTTAAATTAAATTTATATAAAAGCATTGAAAATGGTTCGGTTATAAAAATTCCTTTTAGAAATTGGGAATTGCACGAGTATCCTACATTACCAGCAGGAACTACACATCATATTTGGAAGGTTAAAACAGCTTCACAACTTGAAAAACCTCGTTTTATTATTTTTGATTTACAAACTGGTAAACAAAATAAATTGGATGAAGATCCTTCAACTTTTGATTATTGTGATATTGAAAATATAAAAGTATATTTAAATTCAGAATCATATCCATATGAAGATATGAATTTAGATTTTGCAAAAAATCGTTATGCTTTAGCATATGAAGCATATTCGAATTTTAGAAACTTTTATTATAATAACTCAACATCAGAATCTTTAGTTTCATGGGAAAACTTTAAAACTAATTCTCCAATCTTGATGTTAAAATCGAATGATGTTAAACAATGATGCCAATCCAGTTGATGTTAAAAACAATACTACAGTTTATTGTCTCATTTTGCATGATCGTTTAGTTGAATTTAAACCGCTAACAGGAGAAGTTAATAAAATTATTTAGATGCGTATTAATAAATAATATGAGAGAAAATTGTACGGAATCATCATCATCTTCCGATTCTTGTTGCATTTTTGAAATACCACCATTTATTGCGGGGGTATTTTTTATGATTGGATTACATTGTATAAGTTTTTTAATTTACAAACTATACAAATATATTAAATTTAATCAATTTAATTCTTCGTCGGAATCATAAAAACATGGATTATTTAATCATTGATATACAAGGTTTCCGAGATAATAATAATAATTTTATATTAAAGGAAATTGTCATTCTAAGTTCAAATAATGAAATTCAACATTTCATAATTAAATCTCCATATGGATATCAAATTTTAGATAAAAAAACAAAAAGCACAAACAATTGGTTAACAAAAAATCATCACAGGTTTAAATGGAATGATGGCAAAACAAATTTTCATGATGTCATAAGTTTCTTAAAGTTATTCGTAAAAAATAATAAAATTTATGTTAAGGAAGATGAGAAAAAAACCTGGATAGAAAGCATTTTAAAACAAAATAATGTAATCGATTTAAATGAACACGATTCAACAAGTTTAAAAGTATTGAAAGATTCACATTCATTCTAATACAAAACGATGTTCCTTTAATCATGTTGAGATTTGTTCGCTTGAAAATGTTCAAATAATAAAAACGCTGATTAATCAAAATAATGCTATTTAAGAAGAAAAATATTTCCATTCAATATCAGTGTGAGGAGATCAATCAAACGTTATTGATCGAATCATAATTATCATAACAATATGGATAAATATACTAAGCAAGCATCTAAACAGAAATATGAAAAGTTAGCTAATACTTCAACGGAATCAACTAAAAGTTAGAAAGAAGAAATAAAACAGAATAATTCTAACAATGATAAAACAAAAACCAAGAAGTAAAAAAAAAAAAAGGAGAGTTTCGATTTTATCATCATCATCATATACAATTACAACAAACCTAATAAAGAAAAAATTATATGTAATTTGGATGGTTAAGAAACATGAAAAAAAATAAAACAAACTATGTATATGTATTTATTTTTTTTATTACATTTGTTACATAATTCATAATTTTTATTATAATTAAATTTGTTACATAATTCAATAAATAAAGTATTAAAATTACTAACTTGTATTATTACTTTCATTTAATAAATAATGACCCCAAGGTAAAGTTTCATATGAATTACTTAATAAAAATCTTTTATCATCATTTGAATTTAAAGCTACTTTTTTCTGTCTAATACTATTTACATTATGACATTTTGATTTTATTAAATTTTGTATAATTATTTTATTTTTATTTTCATCTAAACATTTTTTGTAATCACTAAATTCTATTTCTTTTTGTACAATATATTTTTTAACACCTTTAATTTTTTTTATATATTCTTCATTTTCAACTTTAATTGTATACATTTTTGATCTTAAACCAATAAATTCTATAATATTTTTACCGTTCATTTCATCTTTCATTAGTCCTCTGATTTTTTTATTTACTAAAGGAATTTGCCACTTATTGTTCTTAGGATAATCACTAGTGTCAAACCGTTCATAACAGTCTTCTTTAATTATATCATATATATTTTTGTTATTAATTTCTAAAATAAGACTATCAGTATAAGTGTATAAAAGACTACAATTCTGTTGTAATTTTTTTTTCATGTAATCATAAAAAAATTCATATATCAATGTCTTTGAAATATTTAATATTGCCATACCAACATAGATTGGTTTGTTGAAAAATATTTCAGTCCTATATAATTCTATGGCTACTAAACTTTCATTGAAGATAGAAGAACTTTTGAAATATGGAGACGCTATCAGAGCATTAGCACCATAACGTCCATGGTAGTAAGTTTTAAGTTTAATATCACAATCTTTTCTAACATTTTCTATTATCTTACTAAATATTGCATTATTTAATAGTTTAAAGAAATCTTTTTCAATTGTATCTGTTGCTTGTTGTCGTAGTTTAGTATTTAAATCAATGTATGGTTTAAGGAAATCAGATTGAGTAAATTGTAAAATTCTATGAATCTTTTTTATTTTTAAACCATTTTTAAGAGCTAATTTAAAACTTCTATAATGAACAACATAGTTTTCCTTATCAAATAAACTAGCTATCAACTTTTTTTCACCATAGTTTATTGATAAATGTTCAGGACAAAAGGGGAGATCTCTGTGTAAATCATGAAGCTCTCTTGGATATTGTATATCTACTTCGAATATATAACCAATTGGACTTTCATTAGAAATGTTTAATATAAATTCTTCAGTAAATTTATTAATGTCTGCAACCCAATCAAAATCTTTTAATGGTAAAAACTGACTCGTGGCCCATCCATACTGATTATTAATATCGAAATAACTTATATAAGATGATGGTTTATTTGAATCATATGTTGACATGTACACATTATTCGCTTGGGAATAGCGTTTGGAAACTTGTGTTAGACCCCCCCTTATACCATTTTCAACAAACATAAGCATATCAACATCTGTTAGTAATTCAAAATTTACTTTACAATATTTCATCATTGCATCCCAAGAAAACCCTGGTAAAGTATGGTAATGTGCTGGATCTAAATCATAAGTTTTCTGACAAAATCTCCTAAACTTTTCAAAAATATCAGCTAATAATAAAATATCAGTCTTTAAATATAGGTCAGAATATTCACCTAATGTCTCATTATTTGGAAGTAATATATTAAAGTATGTGCTCCCAAAAGCCGATTCATCCAATCTAATATTAGAAACTGGAGCAGAATTTGCTTGAATGGTTAACAAACAGAATATGAAAATATAAATGTTTTCATAGTTAATCAAAAAGAATTATGATGTATCTTCTTTAAAGGTTAACAAAGTAATGTTTTATTAGAAATTAAAAAAATATATATAATTTATGCTTTTTATGTTCTAGAAATTTGCTTATTACGTATAAACTTGACTTGGCTTACAATAGAACACACATACATAAAAAGTGGCAAAAAGCGATCTCTTCCATCTGAATAAGCTTCCATGTAATCTAAATATTCTTCTTTTAAATCTTCAAGTACTTTTCTAAAATTAGTTAACACTTCACCAATTTTTTCATTATATGTATTCTCTATTGATGCTATAAATATTATTCCATCATCAATTCGTTTCCTTATCATTGACTTTTTCAACTCATTTTGATTTTCTTCATATTCAATCGTTTTGAGGGACAATGATTCAATATGTTGCGCAATTAATTTATTCTTATGTTTTGGTAGTACATATGAAATATTCTTCTGAATCATCTCCCAATCATCTTCTTCCGCAAATGGACAATCAATATGAAAATGATTAGGTATTTGTGTTTTTTTATTTGTTGAATCTCTTATTTTGCCAATAATGGAAATATCACCACCATATACTTCAATTTTTAGATGTTGCCAACTCAAAGGAGATAAATCAAATTTGTTAGTTAATGACTCACCATTTCTAATTTTAAATAAACAAATCTTTTCCCCGCCTTCTGGAGTTATATATACCTCTAAAAAATCATGAAATATTCTCCAAATAATTATTTTAATTGAAGCCCATTTCCGTCCACAAATACAATATTTATAACCATGTAAAATGCTATCAGCCCAAAACATTATGTTGTCTCTACTTAATAGTTTAATCGAATTATGACATATTTTATGTTAAGATTAGGTTTTTATAGATTTTAGATGTAAAATTATTAGAAAAAAATAAAAAAATCTTCTCTGGGATTGAACGTTAACATAATAGATTCATAAACTTACCAACTGTCGTATACCTTACTTAATAGATTTTTATTCTACACCTTAACACTCTTACCCAGAGAAGATTTAGTTAATTCTCAGTATTTTCATATTTTATTTCTAAATTAACGGCTTAATTAGTTTTCTTTAGTTTTACACATATAATGGAGTTTGCAAGAACACTTATCGTATTTAATAAATTTTTTCTTAAAAATAAAAAAAATTTTAGAAGAAAATATCGACGTGAAATTCAATATCATATAAATTTTTTGAGAAATTATGCTGAGTCAACATTGATCCAATTCAATATATTGAGAGAAGATAAAGATGATAAATGGACGGATTTACTTACTCAGAGTTCAATCAAATTTCCTAAAATATGCCTATTACGATTAGGTAAAATTGTAAAGAATTTTCAAGAAAAAAATGTAAATATCGAAAAACACTAAATATAAATGAATAAACTTTGTAGTATCTATACACATATTTGACTATTTTTCTTTTTATTTTATTTTAACAATAGGAATCCCCTGACGTCATTTCAGATTTTTATTTTACAACTTTAAAAATTTGTTGAGCATTTTTTAAAATATTATACATTATTAATACAGATAAGAAATTCTTTTTCAAAATTTTAAACAAAAAATTTCTTATGGAGAATTGTAAATATTGAAAAAATACTAATACATAAATAAAAAACCTTTTCGAGCATATATATTTTTAATAAAACCGCACAACAAATTTTTTTTGTTTAGCTGATAAGAAATTATGATTTAAAATTTTTTTTTAAATAACAAAACACATAAATTCTTCGAAAATAAATAACAACAACAACAACATTACTCCATAATTACTGTATAGTCATATATTCAAAAAAATATATAATTATACAGGAGATTCCCTGACGCCATATTTCTTAAAAATTTTTAAAATACAATATTTTATATCTAAAACAAATTGTCGTATTATATTTATACCCGTACGATAGGATCGGGTATAATAAAATTACTCCTCCGTTTGTAACACCTCGAAATAAGCGAGCTAGATATACCTTCAAAGGTATGGATCGGATCAGAAAAAAATTCTAAGACTTTTGAGCCATGTCCGTCCGTCCGTCCGTCCGTCAGCACGCTAACTCAAAAACTAAGAAAGCTAGAATCTTGAAATTTACACAAAGTATTTTGGGAGTAATTTGTAGGTTCCCTATTTTTATTGGTTGAGTTTGGACCAAGCCTTAGGGTAGCTCTCGAACACCTAACTTTTAGATTCCCACATTTTTTTTGCAATAGAGCAATGAAATTTTAACTACTGATAGATCTTACAAAAATATTAATTTTATTTTTTATAACTTTTTTTTGTAGCCCCACCCGTTACGGAGCTACAGCTCCTCAAAGGTTCAAAAAAGCTCTATATTTAAATTGTTATAGCACAAGTTGTATAAGGTATATCTTCATTTTGAAAACGCCAAACGATTACTACTGTTATTAGCTTTAAAAGTATATATACAATAAATATATATTTGTGGCATACGGTGTCTTAATTTACCGTTATGCGAAACTCAAATTTTGCAAAATCCTTTAACCCTTCTATCTTCTAAACGGTTTAAGTTGGAAACTTGAATTTTGACAGAAGTTAGATCTTTGAAAATAAGTATGAGTCATTTCAGAAATTTTTTTTGTATCACCTCCCGTTTAGGAGCTGTAAGGAGTCAAAAACTGAAAATTTCCTATTTTTAAACACCTGTAACTTGAACACCTGTTAAAATTTTTTTGAAGTAATACACAAAAATTAAAGCTTCAACATCATACTCTTATTTCTGTTAACAACTTTTTTAATAATATAGGGTTACTTTATAATTGACGAAAGTGTTACTTGATTTTTTCAAATTTTCTAACAAATTTCTTCAACAAATTTTTTGCATTTTGTTTTACTCGATAATTTGAAATTGTTGAGGATATAATGCGTAGTACATAAAAATGTAAATAAATATACAACATAACGGTTGCTTGAAGAATTTTTATTTATATGATATTGGTATACATACATACTTATATAATATCATGTTTATTTACATATCGTATATGTCACTATTGAATGAATGATAAGAGTATACAAGTATATGTATATTATATAGCGCCGTATTTACATACATATATGTATTTTATTGTACTTGTAAGAAATTATTCTGTCAATGGAATATTTAAATATAATATAATATAATATTTAAAATTATATTTACTATTTTGTACTAAGTAAATTTAATATACATTTACCGCATAGTATTAAATGGTACTATAGAATATTTGAAAAAGTTTTGGATTGATAATCGTTATGTGAAAGGTTAGAATCTGCTTTCGAAGAATGTACATATAAACATATAGTTTGAATATATGTACAACCCATAGTTCTAGAAATTATAAAATTCACGCAAATTATTTTAAAATACTAAAATAGTAAAAAAATAATATTGTGAGCAGAGTGACAGGCTGTTAACATACTAACGGTTCGTACGGGTATCTAAGAGTTGACAAAGGCAACTGTATTCTTCCTCGTTTTTCTTTTTTTTCACAATTTAAAATTGCAAGAACCAGAAAAAGTTCTTATCACCAAAACATAATGTTCAAAGTGGAAAAAAAAAATTAAAAAAGCTTTTAATTTAATTCTTTAAAAAAATTGCAAATCTGCGAGCCTGGTATTTTAAAATCCAAATAACTAACTTAATCTAAAATTTATTCGATGAGTCATTGATGAGTCATCGATGAGTCATACTCCTTATCTTATCTCTTATCATTTCCTTATCGTTAACATCAAACCTTATCTTTAACATCTGTGACGTCATTTCCTGATCGAAAACAGACCTAGCTATACTACTGCTGTTCATTTTTGAACCATCCGTGTAGAATTGGACTCCTTCGAAAGCAATCACTGTGTTCGAGTTCCAACTCTCACGGCTTGGTATGCTCGTCTCACGTGAGATTTCCCAAAGAAGTAAGTGGGGCACGTGTAGTCAACCAAAACGGTAGTGGACTTGAATTGGTTAATGATATCCGAGTGACCTTCTCGTGAATTGATCCACTGGGATGTAGCTTTCAATATTAAAGCTGTGTTTGCAGCTGCAAATTTGCTGCAATTAGATTAAGCATGATGTCTAAGGTCTCAATAAGGGTTGCTATTAAAGAGCCACTAATACATAGTGTGGCAGTCTTTGAACTTAGTCCAGTCCTTAGCTTTCCAATTTAACTTCCTGTCTAGAGTTAGACCCAGAAATTTCGCTGTTTCACTAAAGGAAAGAGCGGAGCCACTTAACGAAGGCCGCTTTAATTTGGGAATTTTACATTTTCTTGTAAAGAGGACCAGTTCGATTTTCTGTGAATTGACTGTCCACAGTCTGTAGCCCATGTTGTGATTTTGTTTAGTACAAGTTGCAAAACGTCCCTGAGACTGTCTAGGAACTTACCACTGACAAAGACAGAAAAAACGTCCGCATAGGCGATTATTTTGCATCCCGCCACTTCCAGGATTTTAAGCAGTTTGTTTACCACCATATTCCAAAAAAGGAGGGATAGCACCCCTCCTTGTGGAGTCCCTCTCTTCACAAACCTTTTTGCAGAAGCGTTGCCTATGTTGCCACTGATGGCTCTGCTATTTAGGATCTTAGCTAACAGTGCTCTTAGCTCCGGTTCTACTTTTAGGTTTATGAGTATGCCTTCAATTGCTGCCTGATTGACGTTATTAAACGCTCCCTCAATGTCTATAAACGCTGCAAGAGTATACTCTTTGCAATTTAAAGATCTTTGAGCTAGTCAAGGTGCAAAGTGTATCCACTGATTTCCCTTTACAGTAAGCATGTTAGAGGATGACAACAGATTTTTATCTAAGTTGAAGCGGATATGGATGTCGATCAATCTTTCTAAGATTTTTCAGTTCCTTTCTAACCTTCGAAGTGACAACACTTCTTCTAATTACGGATTAAATTTTTTTTTTTTTATTTTAAAAGTTATTAATATTATTAATATTATAAATTTTAAATTTTATTTTTTTTTTAAATTATATCAAAATTAAAATTTGTGCACATTTTAATTAAAATTTTTTTTTTTTTTTATTTATCTTAAAACGTTTTAAAAGTGTATGTAGTGTGTAACCAAATATATTGAATTATACGGCTGCACTTCAATGGCGGCAGGATAAGTATTTTTTTTTAAAATTTACTGTACAATTTTTTTCTTATTCTAAAATTATTTACACATTACAATTTTTTTTTTTTTTTATATTAAAATTTTTTTTTTTTTTATTTTATTTTTTATTTTTGATTTTAATTTTTTGAACTACATATCTATTTATTAAATTCGAATAATTTTTAGTTTTACAATTATAACTTCTAATTAAACGCGCTCGGTTGGTTTTGTTTACTTTAATTCACATTTATTTTTTATTTCTTATTTCATCTTAAAATCAATTTGTCGTAAACAAAACAATTTTATATCTATCTCCCTCCCACCCATATAATGAGTGCTGCAAAAAGTGTATATGAAAATAAGTATGAGTCATTTCAGAAATTTTTTTTGTATCACCCCCCGTTTAGGAGCTGTAAGGAGTCAAAAACTGAAAATTTCCTATTTTTAAACACCTGTAACTTGAACACCTGTTAAAATTTTTTTGAAGTAATACACAAAAATTAAAGCTTCAACATCATACTCTTATTTCTGTTAACAACTTTTTTTAATAATATAGGGTTACTTTATAATTGACGAAAGTGTTACTTGATTTTTTCAAATTTTCTAACAAATTTCTTCAACAACTTTTTTGCATTTTGTTTTACTCGATAATTTGAAATTGTTGAGGATATAATGCGTAGTACATAAAAATGTAAATAAATATACAACATAACGGTTGCTTGAAGAATTTTTATTTATATGATATTGGTATACATACATACTTATATAATATCATGTTTATTTACATATCGTATATGTCACTAGTGAATGAATGATAAGAGTATGTATGTATATTATATAGCGCCGTATTTACATACATATATGTATTTTATTGTACTTATAAGAAATTATTCTGTCAATGGAATATTTAAATATAATATAATATAATATTTAAAATTATATTTACTATTTTGTACTAAGTAAATTTAATATACATTTACCGCATAGTATTAAATGGTACTATAGAATATTTGAAAAAGTTTTGGATTGATAATCGTTATGTGAAAGGTTAGAATCTGCTTTCGAAGAATGTACATATAAACATATAGTTTGAATATATGTACAACCCATAGTTCTAGAAATTATAAAATTCACGCAAATTATTTTAAAATACTAAAATATTAAAAAAATAATATTGTGAGCAGAGTGACAGGCTGTTAACATACTAACGGTTCGTACGGGTATCTAAGAGTTGACAAAGGCAACTGTATTCTTCCTCGTTTTTCTTTTTTTTCACAATTTAAAATTGCAAGAACCAGAAAAAGTTCTTATCACCAAAACATAATGTTCAAAGTGGAAAAAAAAAATTAAAAAAGCTTTTAATTTAATTCTTTAAAAAAATTTCAAATCTGCGAGCCTGGTATTTTAAAATCCAAATAACTAACTTAATCTAAAATTTATTCGATGAGTCATTGATGAGTCATCGATGAGTCATACTCCTTATCTTATCTCTTATCATTTCCTTATCGTTAACATCAAACCTTATCTTTAACATCTGTGACGTCATTTCCTGATCGAAAACAGACCTAGCTATACTGCTGCTGTTCATTTTTGAACCATCCGTGTAGAATTGTACTCCTTCGAAAGCAATCACTGTGTTCGAGTTCCAACTCTCACGGCTTGGTATGCTCGTCTCACGTGAGATTTCCCAAAGAAGTAAGTGGGGCACGTGTAGTCAACCAAAACGGTAGTGGACTTGAATTGGTTAATGATATCCGAGTAACCTTCTCGTGAATTGATCCACTGGGATGTAGCTTTCAATATTAAAGCTGTGTTTGCAGCTGCAAATTTGCTGCAATTAGATTAAGCATGATGTCTAAGGTCTCAATAAGGGTTGCTATTAAAGAGCCACTAATACATAGTGTGGCAGTCTTTGAACTTAGTCCAGTCCTTAGCTTTCCAATTTAACTTCCTGTCTAGAGTTAGACCCAGAAATTTCGCTGTTTCACTGAAGGAAAGAGCGGAGCCACTTAACGAAGGCCGCTTTAATTTGGGAATTTTACATTTTCTTGTAAAGAGGACCAGTTCGATTTTCTGTGAATTTACTGACTGTCCACAGTCTGTAGCCCATGTTGTGATTTTGTTTAGTACAAGTTGCAAAACGTCCCTGAGACTGTCTAGGAACTTACCACTGACAAAGACAGAAAAAACGTCCGCATAGGCGATTATTTTGCATCCCGCCACTTCCAGGATTTTAAGCAGTTTGTTTACCACGATATTCCAAAAAAGGAGGGATAGCACCCCTCCTTGTGGAGTCCCTCTCTTCACAAACCTTTTTGCAGAAGCGTTGCCTATGTTGCCACTGATGGCCCTGCTATTTAGGATCTTAGCTAACAGTGCTCTTAGCTCCGGTTCTACTTTTAGGTTTATGAGTATGCCTTCAATTGCTGCCTGATTGACGTTATTAAACGCTCCCTCAATGTCTATAAACGCTGCAAGAGTATACTCTTTGCAATTTAAAGATCTTTGAGCTAGTCAAGGTGCAAAGTGTATCCACTGATTTCCCTTTACAGTAAGCATGTTAGAGGATGACAACAGATTTTTATCTAAGTTGAAGCGGATATGGATGTCGATCAATCTTTCTAAGATTTTTCAGTTCCTTTCTAACCTTCGAAGTGACAACACTTCTTCTAATTACGGATTAAATTTTTTTTTCTTTATTTTAAAAGTTATTAATATTATTAATATTATAAATTTTAAATTTTATTTTTTTTTTAAATTATATCAAAATTAAAATTTGTGCACATTTTAATTAAAATTTTTTTTTTTTTTTATTTATCTTAAAACGTTTTAAAAGTGTATGTAGTGTGTAACCAAATATATTGAATTATACGGCTGCACTTCAATGGCGGCAGGATAAGTATTTTTTTTTAAAATTTACTGTACAATTTTTTTCTTATTCTAAAATTATTTACACATTACAATTTTTTTTTTTTTTTATATTAAAATTTTTTTTTTTTTATTTTATTTTTTATTTTTGATTTTAATTTTTTGAACTACATATCTATTTATTAAATTCGAATAATTTTTAGTTTTACAATTATAACTTCTAATTAAACGCGCTCGGTTGGTTTTGTTTACTTTAATTCACATTTATTTTTTATTTCTTATTTCATCTTAAAATCAATTTGTCGTAAACAAAACAATTTTATATCTATCTCCCTCCCACCCATATAATGGGTGCTGCAAAAAGTGTATATGAAAATAAGTATGAGTCATTTCAGAAATTTTTTTTGTATCACCCCCCGTTTAGGAGCTGTAAGGAGTCAAAAACTGAAAATTTCCTATTTTTAAACACCTGTAACTTGAACACCTGTTAAAATTTTTTTGAAGTAATACACAAAAATTAAAGCTTCAACATCATACTCTTATTTCTGTTAACAACTTTTTTTAATAATATAGGGTTACTTTATAATTGACGAAAGTGTTACTTGATTTTTTCAAATTTTCTAACAAATTTCTTCAACAACTTTTTTGCATTTTGTTTTACTCGATAATTTGAAATTGTTGAGGATATAATGCGTAGTACATAAAAATGTAAATAAATATACAACATAACGGTTGCTTGAAGAATTTTTATTTATATGATATTGGTATACATACATACTTATATAATATCATGTTTATTTACATATCGTATATGTCACTAGTGAATGAATGATAAGAGTATATATGTATATTATATAGCGCCGTATTTACATACATATATGTATTTTATTGTACTTATAAGAAATTATTCTGTCAATGGAATATTTAAATATAATATAATATAATATTTAAAATTATATTTACTATTTTGTACTAAGTAAATTTAATATACATTTACCGCATAGTATTAAATGGTACTATAGAATATTTGAAAAAGTTTTGGATTGATAATCGTTATGTGAAAGGTTAGAATCTGCTTTCGAAGAATGTACATATAAACATATAGTTTGAATATATGTACAACCCATAGTTCTAGAAATTATAAAATTCACGCAAATTATTTTAAAATACTAAAATATTAAAAAAATAATATTGTGAGCAGAGTGACAGGCTGTTAACATACTAACGGTTCGTACGGGTATCTAAGAGTTGACAAAGGCAACTGTATTCTTCCTCGTTTTTCTTTTTTTTCACAGTTTAAAATTGCAAGAACCAGAAAAAGTTCTTATCACCAAAACATAATGTTCAAAGTGGAAAAAAAAAATTAAAAAAGCTTTTAATTTAATTCTTTAAAAAAATTTCAAATCTGCGAGCCTGGTATTTTAAAATCCAAATAACTAACTTAATCTAAAATTTATTCGATGAGTCATTGATGAGTCATCGATGAGTCATACTCCTTATCTTATCTCTTATCATTTCCTTATCGTTAACATCAAACCTTATCTTTAACATCTGTGACGTCATTTCCTGATCGAAAACAGACCTAGCTATACTGCTGCTGTTCATTTTTGAACCATCCGTGTAGAATTGTACTCCTTCGAAAGCAATCACTGTGTTCGAGTTCCAACTCTCACGGCTTGGTATGCTCGTCTCACGTGAGATTTCCCAAAGAAGTAAGTGGGGCACGTGTAGTCAACCAAAACGGTAGTGGACTTGAATTGGTTAATGATATCCGAGTGACCTTCTCGTGAATTGATCCACTGGGATGTAGCTTTCAATATTAAAGCTGTGTTTGCAGCTGCAAATTTGCTGCAATTAGATTAAGCATGATGTCTAAGGTCTCAATAAGGGTTGCTATTAAAGAGCCACTAATACATAGTGTGGCAGTCTTTGAACTTAGTCCAGTCCTTAGCTTTCCAATTTAACTTCCTGTCTAGAGTTAGACCCAGAAATTTCGCTGTTTCACTAAAGGAAAGAGCGGAGCCACTTAACGAAGGCCGCTTTAATTTGGGAATTTTACATTTTCTTGTAAAGAGGACCAGTTCGATTTTCTGTGAATTTACTGACTCTCCACAGTCTGTAGCCCATGTTGTGATTGTGTTTAGTACAAGTTGCAAAACGTCCCTGAGACTGTCTAGGAACTTACCACTGACAAAGACAGAAAAAACGTCCGCATAGGCGATTATTTTGCATCCCGCCACTTCCAGGATTTTAAGCAGTTTGTTTACCACCATATTCCAAAAAAGGAGGGATAGCACCCCTCCTTGTGGAGTCCCTCTCTTCACAAACCTTTTTGCAGAAGCGTTGCCTATGTTGCCACTGATGGCCCTGCTATTTAGGAACTTAGCTAACAGTGCCCTTAGCTCCGGTTCTACTTTTAGGTTTATGAGTATGCCTTCAATTGCTGCCTGATTGACGTTATTAAACGCTCCCTCAATGTCTATAAATGCTGCAAGAGTATACTCTTTGCAATTTAAAGATCTTTGAGCTAGTCAAGGTGCAAAGTGTATCCACTGATTTCCCTTTACAGTAAGCATGTTAGAGGATGACAACAGATTTTTATCTAAGTTGAAGCGGATATGGATGTCGATCAATCTTTCTAAGATTTTTCAGTTCCTTTCTAACCTTCGAAGTGACAACACTTCTTCTAATTACGGATTAAATTTTTTTTTCTTTATTTTAAAAGTTATTAATATTATTAATATTATAAATTTTAAATTTTATTTTTTTTTTAAATTATATCAAAATTAAAATTTGTGCACTTTTTAATTAAAATTTTTTTTTTTTTTATTTATCTTAAAACGTTTTAAAAGTGTATGTAGTGTGTAACCAAATATATTGAATTATACGGCTGCACTTCAATGGCGGCAGGATAAGTATTTTTTTTTTTTTTATAATTTACTGTACAATTTTTTTCTTATTCTAAAATTATTTACACATTACAATTTTTTTTTTTTTTATATTAAAATTTTTTTTTTGTTTATTTTATTTTTTATTTTTGATTTTAATTTTTTGAACTACATATCTATTTATTAAATTCGAATAATTTTTAGTTTTACAATTATAACTTCTAATTAAACGCGCTCGGTTGGTTTTGTTTACTTTAATTCACATTTATTTTTTATTTCTTATTTCATCTTAAAATCAATTTGTCGTAAACAAAACAATTTTATATCTATCTCCCTCCCACCCATATGATGGGTGCTGCAGTTCTTCTTTCATTCTCAATTTGCTCAATTTTTTTTTTTTAATACCACCATAGTTATTACCGTAATTTAATTTATTAATTTCTGGTGGTAAGTTTTGCTTTTGGTGAGTTTGTAGTTGTACCTGCGTTCTATAAGGTCACTTAAAAGTGTATATTAAAAACTGTTGAACGTTGTTATAAACCGTTTGCTCGCTCAAAGCAAAATATTAAAATATTAAAATTAAAATATTAAAATTATTAGTACGATATCAAGGTATTGATATTGTTAATAATTTATTTTAAAGTGTTGTCAAGCTCGGGTTATTTAAATCGTACACTTTTACTTTTCATTTCGATTTTAATTTTGATTAAATTTTAATTTTTGTTCATTTCAATTTTTACTGTACTCTTAAATTACATACTTTAATTTATTTTAATTCAGACTTTCATTTTGGTTAATCTTGGTTTTAATTACAATTTGCTTCTATTTTAATTCCGATTTTGATTATAATTTTAAATTAAATTTAAATTTTAACGTTATTCTGGTTTTTTTTTATTGCTTTTTGTGTTGCATTAATTGTTTTCATACAAAATTACCAATTTTAATATTAATTTCTGTAATATACGCGGGTTGCAAACGAATTTTCATGCCGTCGAGTGCCATCTTAGTTCAATTAAACCAGCAATTTCAGCCCTATTTGAAACACAAGTCAGTAATCACAATGGTAACTTTAATGTTACCGGCTACTCACTTATTTCACACTTCGTACCCAAAATAGGTATCGCTGTCTATATAAAAAATGACATTGCTTTCAACACACTTCCAAAATATAAATGTTCTAGCCCAACCTTCCACTACATTTGGGTAAAAATTCTCTTTGGAAAGCATGTCATACATGCTGACTGGGAGGGTCTTAACAACTTTTTTAGAACATTTGATTGGTCATTCTGCTTCCGTAATAAGAATGTTAACTTTGCTGCAAATGCGATTAGTGAAACTATTTTACTTGGAATGAGGTTATTCATTCCTCATTCCATGTAGTCTGTTAAGAGGAGGCCCAAATCTTGGTTTAATCGCATTTGCAAAGAAGCCAGTTTTAGAAAAGAGGAGGCTTTTAAAGTGTATCAAAACAATAGATCGGAGGCTCACAGGGCCAACTATATAGTGGTGAGAAACAGATGCAAGAGAGTTATCAACAAGCAAAAATTCTTGTTCAACAAAGGGTTGAAACGTAAGGTCATCCACATGCCAAAGAATAGCAAATTCTTTTGGACATTTACTAATAGTCTAAAAGAAGAAGTTAGAGGGTCTTCTTTTCCACCACTTGTTGATAATAATAACAAAACAGTATCAGATTCTAGAGAGAAAGCGAATTTATTTGGCAAGCAGTTCGCTTCTAATTCGACACTGCCACAGTCAGCTCAGAAGACACCTTCTATTCCCCGAGTTGGCTGCTCCTTTGGAAAAATTTACTTTAGGACGCGGGCGGTGATGAAAATCTTGAAAAATCTTGATACAAATAAGTCAGCCGGTCCAGATGGTATAACCACCATGGTGCTCAAAAATACCTACTCCACTATTTCAAAACTTTTTCTACCTCTCCTTCACTTCGGGTATTCATCCTACCGAATGGAAGGTTGCACTTGTTTTCCCAATTCCCAATTCCCAAAAAAGGTAATAAAAGCGATTCCTCCAACTACCGCCCTATTGCTATAACTTCGGTCCTCTCCAAAGTAATGGAGAAAATTATGAACCAAAAGCTTCTGAAATACCTGGATCACAAAGGTCTGCTTCATGATCGTCAATACGGGTTCAGAGCCCGTCGTTCAACCGGTGATCTCAGGACTTACCTTTGTGAGAAGCTAAGCATCAGCCTTCATCATTCTGGTGAATCTAATGTTGTGGCTCTTGATATTTCTAAGGCTTTCGATCGAGTTTGGCACGATGCTCTATTGGCAAAATGCAAAGCAATAGGTCTAGCTAGGGTCTTTCTAAAATGGATTGGAGATTTCCTTTCAAATCGTACGATTCGTGTACTGGTCGATGGATATTCATCTGACAAAATCAAAATAAATGCTGGTGTCCCTCAAGGATCAGTTTTATCCGCCACTCTTTTTTTAATATTCATCAATGACCTACTTTCTTTAACCTCCAATCCGATCCATAGTTTCGGAGACGACAGCACCCTTGTAGCTTCCTATGAATTTCATAACCGCTGTAACACTAATCATCAGATAAATATAACAGCAAAAAATTTCACTATTAGTGAGCTAAATAACGATTTAGCCAAAATTCAAAAATTGGGTGAAGTCAACAGAGTTAATTTCAACACGAAAAAAACCCAATGCTGTCTGATCTCGTGAAAAATTGCCACTACTATTCCCAACCTATTATTCCAGGGAGAGGTTTTGCAGCATTCAACAGATTGAAACATGTTGGGTATCGAGTTAAACCAAAAATTGACTTGGTCAAATCACATTTCTGGTATAGCTAAGGATGCAGCTAAATGTTTGAGTTTTTTGTATGCTGCCAAACTTACTTTTCTGCATCTGATCTTCTCAATATCTATAAAACGTACATTCGGCTGAAAATGGAGTATAATGCACACATTTGGGCTGCAGGCCCTCAAACAGCGATGGGTTACCTAGATAATGTGCAAAACAGAGCTATTCGTCTTATCAACGACCCCAGTGTAACTTCAATGCTCACTCCACTCAGTCATCGTCGCACAGTTGGGTCACTAACCTTGTTTTACAGATATCTCGTAGGGATTAACACCTGCTCGAATGAATTAAAACAGTTAATGCCTCCGCTCAAAGTTTTCCATCGAGAAACAAGGCGGGCAGCAGAAGATCATCCCTACCATGTAGAGATTTCAAGATGGCGAAATACAGCCTATGGAAATTCGTTTGTCATGCGCACGTCCCGCCTGTGGAACCATATACCATCGCATGTGTTCCCTAAAGTTGGTAATTCTTATGTGTACAATTTACTTAAGTTTAAGAAGAACATCAACATCTTTCTTAAAATGTCCCTCAAGATTTTCCTACCTATCCCCCATAATCCAAATTTCCCAATTCCAATTTGCCCAATTATCCTTCCCACATCCCTATCCACAAAACCAAACTGTACATTCGTATTAAAGGTTCCATCCCAAAGTTTGGTTTTAAAAGGGGGGTGGTTTTGGTTGGTTAAAGTCCAACACTACCCTGAGGAAGTACGTGCAGTTCCTCTTGGTGACTTTCGAGTTTTCCACCAACCCTCGTAAAAAAAAAAAAAAAAAAAAAGAAGGAAGGATGACAGCTTTATCGGCCGAAAATCCTTCGCATAGACGTGACTACTTTTACCAGCTACTTTTACTTGGCTATGAACACTAATCTGATCTGTTTCCATTTATCCGGGATATGCCCCAAATTAAGACAATTAAAGAAAATGCTTTTTAACCAAGCCAGGGGTGCAGATGAAGTTTGCTGGATCTCAACGGATGTAATACCACCCTGCCCGCTTGACTTGAATGGTTTAAAACTAATTCCAACGACTCTTTACTTGTGGTAACCTAGCTGCCATCCTCTTTCTTAAGAAGACTGGGTAACATGGGGTTTGTCTATAAGATTTTCCTAAGTTTAGATGCCTCGGAGACGTTTTCTGTATCTCCGCAGAATAGTCTACAGGTGTCTCTTTTCGCATTTTTAAGTGCTTTTTTGTACTGACTAAGAGCCGCTTTATAAGAGTTCCAGTCCTTTACCTCATTTGTTTTTTTGGCATTATTAAAAGCCTTCATACAATAATACCTTAGGGCTTTGAATTCATCATTACACCATGGTGGTTTAGGTTTTCCTCTAGGCTTACTGATGGAACACGAATGCTCTAAGGACTTATTGCAGGTCTTAGTAAAAACGTTAACTAGGTTATTTAGATATTTTTAGGAATTCCAAGTGTTAAAGAGGGAAGTGTTGACTTCAACTGCTCCCTATATTTGTTCCAGAGAGTTCTCTTAAGGTTTAGAGACTGACTTTATTGGAGGACTTTCGTCCAGACTGATGCTCAAGGTATATGTCATCTGAAAAGGAATGCTCATCAGAAACTTTCGAAGAATTTATTTTAGAATAAATGAAGTGTGAGACTAAGGTTATGTCTAGGACTTCTTGCCCATTACTAGTATCAAAAGTAGGTTCCCTGCTAATGTTACAGATAAGAAGATTAGTACTTAAAATGTAATTAAAAAGTGAGTCACCTCTTTCGTTGGTATCCGAACTGCCCCAGATGTCATTGTGAGCATAGGCGTCGCAACTTATGATGACCCCAAGGTTCATCTTTCAAGCATCCGCTACCAACCCTGCAAGATTGGATGGAGGAAGTGAAAACAGCCAGTCGTGAGGAGGATACGCCGCAATAACCTAGAATCTTGAGTTTTTTTAACTCTAGGCTCGCCTCTACCAGATCAGCATCACTGTAGTTAAACATAAAAGTTAAATTGAATGTATTTTTAGCAAGTATGCACGCTCTAGGTTTGCATACCTCTTTATTATATAACAACGTATAACCTGGTAACTTGAGTTCATGAACCTGTTTTTTTGCCACCCATGGTTCTACGATCAATAAAATATCCACGCGCGTTCTCCTGAGGCGGATTTTAAGTGCGGCGGAATCCGTTTTGGAGTGATGGAGATTAATTTGGAGTAGCTGCTTAGTTTATCTTTAATTTTTACCCTTTCAGTCTTATTTACTAAGTAGAACTTCAACAAGCTTAACATAAGACCTAGAAAACATAAAATTTAAATTTTTTTAAGAAGGATAGAATGGTCCGCCATATCGAATGCTTTTATAATGTCTACAAAAAAAGCTGTACAACTTTTCCTATCATCAAGGCCATTTTGAATTTGAAAACCGAAGTTTAGAAGTGCAGCTTTTAGACAATCCTTTTTTAAACAAAAATTGACAATTGTTAAAAAAAGCCTATTTTGCTAAGGTATTTTAAAACTCTACACTTCATTATTTTTTTGAACAGTTTGGAAATGGACGGCAACAGAGAAATAGGTCTATAATTACTAAAATCCTTTACGTCACCTTTTTTATACGGTGCCACAACATTTGAATACTGCTATTAAATAAAAAAATTAGGACATCAACAATATTTAGTGCATTTTCTTTTAAAGGTTTATTTGAAATTCCATCAAAGCCACAAGAATCTGAGTTACCCGAGAAGTTAATTGATTTTAGTACCTTAACAGAGGAAATGGACTGGGACTGAGGACTGAGCACAAGGCAGAACTTATAGCAGTTTATAGAAAATGATCATTGAAAACATTAGCTATTTCAATAGGAGCAGGAATTGTAGACCCATTAATATTTAATTTAACCGATCTTGTTTTCTCTGAGTCACCATTCATCATTTCATTCATTGAGTCACCATTCATCATTGATTTTCATTCTCTGATTCACCTAAAATGCAATTTACAAATTTCCATTCTTTTTTTGATTTAATGAATGCTTTAGACACTTTATTGTTAATTTCTTTTTGTATTAATTTTGTTAAGGAGATAAATTATATATCCAGGACTTCTATCTTTTTTTTATTTATTCTCATATTAATAGTTTTCGTACATTCATTTACATATTTAGTCAACATGATTATAAAATTCGAATACCCAATAAAAATGTAAAAATCGTTGTAGACAATTTTCAAATCTTAACTTATTATTAAATTTAGTAAAATTTATTAGACTTACATAAGGCATAAATTTTCCAATACACCACGATCACCTCTGAAATAATTAAGAATAAAGCCTGTCATAGTATGATCAGTTATTTGAAAGTTTACATTAAGAAGATTACAAGAATTACTATTCAAATTTTTAAAACGAACAAGAATATGATCCAAGCGTGATTTTGAAATTAATCGAGCAGGTTCATGAAGTAAGGAAACTATTCCATCCTCAGCAAGAGACAAAACATATTAATCAATTATATTATTATTTAATAAAATATCTAAAATCACCAACAATAACAATGTTACCTATATCTGATTTACACAAAAACTCGGAAAATTCTTCTAAAAACCTAATAACATTACACAAATGACGTCTATAAACACCTACAAAACAAAAACTTTCTTTATTTATATTACAACGCAAATCTATTACATCTGCTGAATCAAAATTGTAATAAAATAACTGACAATCGTAATCATAATTTACAAAAACACCTAATTCTCCAGCAGCATACGATTCGTTAGAGGAACAAAAAAATGTGTAAATGTGCCACTAGCGAATGGAAATTCTTTCTAAGGCTTCTAATATTTCGATTCACAATACAAAAAAATTATTTACAGAAAAATCAACGTTAACGATATTATTTTGAATTTGAATTAAAAGAGCTAGCAAAGTCATCGTTATAAGGATCTAATGAATCTTCAATTAAAACCGACATTCTGAAATCATCAGAAGTTCTTACAACGAAGGCTTTACCATTTTAAGAAATAAATATAATATTTGGATTATGTAACCACAAGTACTTAAAATTGTTTTCCTTAAGGCAAAGAGTATATCTTAAGAAATAAGGCACTAGTATAGCTTGAAAAACTTTCATTCATAAATATATATTTTTTCCTATCACCACCAAAAATTAAAGTATTTAGCCTTTTCCTTTTAGAATATTTACCTTTAAGAATTTTTTTCTTACTATCTACTGTTGAAAGTTGTACACAGATTACATTTTTCACCTCAGTTGTTTTCCCCTTATTACTGCTCTCACTTTTTTTAATTTAACATTTTTAAATATTCATATCCGCATCAGCAATGTCCAAATATTCACAAATAACTTTTTTGATAATAAAAGTAGATTTTCATTTGCAGCATTAGATACATCTACAATTTAAATTATTTTCTCTTTCTCGTTTTGTTCGTACCAATTCATCATCCTCTGCCTTGTTTTTTTTTTGTTGAAATTAAACCATGCCTTGGGGTAGCGGTATTAAAAATTTCTTAACCTTGTTTACATATTTGGAAATCATATAAGACTCAATAAGACAATGTTTGAAAATATTGAACAAAGGTAGTTACGAAAAAATTTTTTATTTATTTTTAAAATAATGAAAAGTTAAGAAAGTAGTATTATAAGCAGAATGATATAATATATTATTTTTTTAACACTATAAACGATTTGTAAGGATTTTTAATAGTCGACAAGGGAACTGTAGTATTGTTTTTTTTTTTGCTATTATGAAGCCCAACTTGTATCTTCTTCTAAATAAGTATACCCACACATTGGGTTATCTAATTTGCCCACTTTGAAGAACTGTAACCGTAAATACCCGTACCCGCCTCCGCTGTTAGAGAACTAGTAATATTACTGAGATTCTCGGTTAATCCTGATTGTTTTTCATATTATTGATGTATTCACATTTAGTCCTTAATTTTTGTTTTTAAACGCTGTAATAAAATAAATTATATTCAATAAAAATACTTACATGTATAGAAAGTGTTAATATCCAAGTTAAAGAAGACATTATATGAGTAAAAAATAAATTCGCATGTATTACATTACGTAAACATTTCAATTCTCTGCAGGGAAGAAAAAAAATTTTAAAATTAGAAGACATTAGATTTGCTTTCAATAAAATTTATTTAAATTTTAAACAAAAAGAAGAATTTTTTCCAGTTTCAAAAGCCTATAAAAAAGTCATGGAATAATAAAAGTCCTCTCATCTAATAATAAGAGTTCTCTCATCTAATAGAATTGTTCAAAAAAAATCTAAATCATAAAAATATTTTAATGTCAAAACATTAAATTATGTTTTTATGTGCGAAATACTATTATATCAATTAGTATTGTTTACATTCGTAATTGATTGGATTTGCTGACACAGTTTAAAAGAAATTTTTTTTTTGTTATACAGGGTGATTTGCCAATTATCTGCCATTATAGAACTAGATGGTGTTCTGAGGTTTAAAATAAATAATGGTACGGCATAAAAATAAAAAAAATCAACTATTTATAAAAAAAATATAATTTATATCTTTTTTATTCAAAAAATAATGGTATTAATATAATGATTGGACTATTAATTTTTTTCCCCCCTGCATTTTCAGCAAAATATCTTTTATCTAGGTCAAAAATTACAGAACTTATAGTAAAAAAACTTTTTCAACAATTTCTAAAAAACAATTTAAAAATAAATATTCTTTAATTTTTTTATAATTCAAGTTCATTTTCATTTTATTTTGTCATTTAAATTTCAAGTAACCTGTTATTATTATTATTATTTTTAATATTGCTTTTTTATAATTTCAAATAATACAATTCTTTTTAATTACATATTTACACAGAGAATTTGGTCACGTGGTGAGAGTTGTTCATCTTATTGTAATAGATAATCTTTGATTTTTATGATGTAATTTTGGCTACCAAAATTAATGTGTTTGTGTGCGAGTATAAAGTATTAGGTTAGGTATACAGAGAACTGAAATTGAAATTGTGTGTATATATGCGTAGACAAATGAATATTCAATTTACATTTAGTATGTTTCGATTTTAAATATGTAGTTTTTTTTTTAATTATTTGTCGTTTTCGTACATGATGAATTATTTTACTATCCACTTTTTACAAGTTGAGTAAATTTTTGTAAGAGTATATATGGACTACTAGGAAAATTTTGTAGCCACGTGGGTAATGCAACTATTTTGAGTACTTATTGACGTCTACAATATAATAAGCAATAAGCAACTTCAATTTTAACATTCTGAGAGAATGCATTTAACAAATAAATATAAAAAGAATTAGAATCTGAATAGTATGATTAATGGTTATATTCTGATTGTTTGAACAAAACAAAATAATGATTTGAAATTATTATATTTAGACATGTAGTATTTAAATTTTTTCTATTAATAAGAATCTAGCAAGAATGCATTATCGTTTTATTGCAGGAATTATTTTTGCTCATAAAAACAAATGTCAATTGTCAATGTCAGCCATACGTCCACTGCAATACTCAATACAATATTATGAAATATGAATTTGATGATTGTTCCCCCTTTTTTTTACAAAACAATATAATAACAATTTTTTTCTTTTCGCTTTTTTTTTAATTTGCTCATTCATTTACTGTTTTACTGTATTTACTGTTTAATAATTAAAATTGTGTTATTATTTATCCTGATGTTTATATAATAATATTAATTATTATACAATATTATTATTATAATAATAATATTATAAGTTACTAAAAGTAACCAAAATCTCCTAATCTAAAAACGCAACAATGTTTTTTATCAACAAAATTCATTATAATTCTTTTTATTACAGTTTTATCAACAAAAATCCGTTTTAAATTAAATCAGAACAAAGAACTTTATTATTTCAAAATATCAACGCGTTTTTATTTTTATCAGTGCAAAGAAACTAAAATGCGCTTTGTAAGCATTTCTATAGGTGACGCGTTCAAACAAGAAAGTAGAGGTACAAAAGTAAATTTTTATATTTAGAATAAGTTTGGAAGTCGTTTAATAACGACACAAAATAGAATTAATAATATTTCTTTCTTTTTATTTATTTTATCTACAAAATATAAAATTTTTAAATAAATAAAAAAATATAAATCTATAAAAAAAATATATAAATTTAAAAAAAAATAATATGAATATATAAAAAAAAAATTCTAATCTATATCAAAAATTGTATCCAGCCAATGGTGTAGTTGTTAAGACACCGGCCTTTTATACGAAAGGTCTTGGATTCAAACCCCGGCTGGATCAAAATCTACTGAAAAAATAAAAAGCGCTATAAAAATAATAAAAATCTATAAAAGAAAATATAAGAAAATTCTAATAAAAAATTTAATTATCTTTTAGCCTAGAAATTCGGTTTCATAAAAGTTCACGTGATCTTCCTGGTAATACGTGTGGCAAGTAGGAGTTAAAGAACTACGCTTCTGAATTTGTAACCAGTGATTGAAAATAGGAAAAGAGGCCCCCTAGTAGCGCAAGCAAATGGGAGCTGCGTACTAAAGGCGTAATAGCAGCAGCTGCTTATTTAATTAGGTTACAAAAGACCACAGGTACATCTCGGTACACAAAAATGTTGATCATACAGTTATCTAATTTTTTTTCTTGTCTTAAAGAAAATTTGCAAATATTAAAATTGAAAACACAAAGGAAGAAAAACAACTAAAGTAAAATAAAATTAGAATTCTCTAAAGATAAAATTTTTTTAAATAAAAAAAATTTAAAAATTATAAGAATTATATTGAAGAACCAATACTTTTTATAAAAATAAATGAAAATGAAATGATGAAACGAATATAATTTTTTATTTATTTGTTTCATAAGTTAATAATAAATTGATCGATCAATAAAATAAAATAATATAAGTTTGTGAAAAACAAAATTGTATAAAAAATATTGTAAAGCTTTAAAGAAAAAAAATTTTATATAATTTTGAAAAAATTTTTTATAAAACTAAGTATTGTAATAGAAAGAGAAAAATCTTTATCAAAGTTTATAAAAATTTTTAATTTTTTGTTAAAACATAACTTCTTATTCTTTTTTGGAAATTATAAAAATTGTACTATTATAATATGTGTTGTACTATTATAACATGTGAGTTTCTCAATTTAACAAAAAAAAAGAAGAAGAATACATTTTTGAAAGTTACTTTGATACTTTTGTACTATTGTTGTCATTTGTTTTGGATTTGTTTAAAATCTTTTCCATTTTTTCAATATGACACAATATTTAAATTGAACTATAATCGGTTCATCGGAACCAGAACCAAACTCCTTACAACCCCTTACGGACAAGTACATGCACAAACACTAACCAATTGCTCGTAATTCAGGAAAAAGAGTCACTAAGAGACACCATCTCCGGAATAATCTAATCTGAACTTAAGAAAATTTTTGGTAATAGACCAAATGAAAGTTTCACAAACAGAATTCAAGTGAACGAAGAGTTAATTCAAACTATAAATATTGACGATAGAAAATTGTCCGGTATTGATAAAATACCAGACGTTATCAAAAGTTTAAGAGAATTCTCCGGTGATAACGGTGAACGAACACTAACAACATATGACCACTTGAAAGGAACTTTAAAATATTTCGGCGTCTTAAAGGAGATCCAACTTCAAGCTTTTTAAGCATGCGTGAACCTGAAGATTTAACAAAAGATTTCTATGTCTAAAACTGGATAATGTAAATTACAGAATAAATCATAGCCAAAATATTATCAAAAGCTATCAACCAGCTGCCTCACCCCCGCAAGGAAAGAATAACCCACCATTTGTTCCAAAATCAAATTATAACTTTCAGCACCAATGTTATTAAAACTGTCGGTATTACCAAAAACCAAACTTTCAGAATCACTTTCACTCAAATCTTCCGAATCGTGCTCATGCAAACTTTCAAAATCATTACCAACAAAATGTGCAATACCATTATAACAAAAATTTTTACCAAAAACTTGGAACAGATCCAACAAATATTGAACAGTCGCAACATTCGAGAACAAATCATTATTATCAGAATGGGTCTAAACAAATTTTGGAAACTTCTCTGCTAACGGTAATAGCTAGAGACCGTTATTTCAACAGTCTCATTAAAATAATAGATTCCAAAAAATCTTTTATACCAAATCTTAAATTGTTGACCTTTACAAACCTGTACTGAGGGTAAAGATTGCTCACTTAGATTGATAACGGAAATAATTACAATTTTTTAGATTAAACTGCTCTTTGTTACCCTACATAGAACACCAAACGGAGAAATTTTAAAATTCTTAATTGACACAGGCTCGAACAAAAATTACATTCAGCATTCATGATTAGTCAAAAATCCTATTCAAAACAAACAAAATGTTTACTCTAATTCAATAGGCGGTAGCACCGCGATCACTTATCACTCTTATATAAATTTATTTGAACCTAAAACCTCTAAACTTAAATTTTAATTCTTACCAGAATTAAAATTCTTTAATTATAATAGAATAGGGATAATAAGTAGTGATTGTCTTAAGTATTTGAATGCCATAATTCATGCAAATAAAAATTTCTTCACTATTAAACCAAATATAAAAATCTATTTAAAACAAGCTACTTCTGACTCAGTAAATCGCATTAATGTTAGGACATCTGATAACAAAATGCAAAGAAATGCAAGAAGAAAAACTTAACTATCTTATAAATAATAATTTACTCCTATTCGATGACCCTAATGAAAGTCTCACTTAAACAACTACTGTTAAGTGAAATTAGAACCTCGACTAACGAATCAGTATATTCGAAAAGTTATCCCTATCCTCCCTATCCATCCCTGTCCCTATGTGTTTAAAACAAATTGGAAAACAAATCTAGTAACTTTTAAATGACGGTATAATAAGGCAGTCAAGATCGCTGTATAGATCGTTGCAAAACAAGAGGACGCATCCGTTGAAAAAAAATATAGAATGGTAATAGACTATATAAAGTTAAATACTGTAGCAAACAAATACCCGATTCCAGAAATAAATGAGGTTCTTGCCAATCTTGGCCAAAATAATTTTTTTTCAATCATTGATTGAAAAAGTTGTTTCCATCAAATAGCTCTAAGAACTGCGATATTGAAAAAACTGCATTTGCGGTAAACAATGGAAAGTATGTGTTCACTCGATTCCCATTTGGATTGAAAAATGCAACCACTATATTTGAAAGGGCTCTGGATGATATTCTCAGATACCATATTGAAGTACGTTGCCATGTCTATACCGATGACATTATTATTTTTAGTAAAAATTAAGAAGATCACTTTAAAAACCTCAAGTAACTGAAGGTTATTAATATTACACCAATTATAGAAGTTACTAAGATCAACTTGTAATGCTATTGAATCATCTAAGAAGGAAATTTTCTTGTACATCTACATAATATCATCAGCATAAATTCTAAATTCTGATTGTTTATCTTGATAATTACATACAGAGAATATTTGTTAAGTCAATTAATAGGTATTTTGTATTATTCGATAATTCGGATGATATTAAATAATGCTTTTTCCTAAGCTTCCATTTGAGATCCAAAAACACATTATATGAGTAAAAAATAAATTCGCATGTATTAAATTACGTAAACATTTCAATTCTCTGCAGGGAAGAAAAAAAATTTTAAAATTAGAAGACATTAGATTTGCTTTCAATAAAATTTATTTAAATTTTAAACAAAAAGAAGAATTTTTTCCAGTTTCAAAAGCCTATAAAAAAGTCATGGAATAATAAAAGTCCTCTCATCTAATAGAATCTAAAGAGTCCTCTCATCTAATAATAAGAGTTCTCTCATCTAATAGAATTGTTCAAAAAAAATCTAAGTCATAAAAATATTTTAATGTCAAAACAAATAATAATGGTACGGCATACGGTTTAAAATAAATAATGGTACGGCATAAATATAAAAAAAATCAACTATTTATAAACAAAATATAATTTAAATCTTTTTTATTCAAAAAATAATGGTATTAATATAATCATTGGACTATTAATTTTTTCCCCCCCTACATTTTGAGCAAAATATCTTTTATCTAGGTCAAAAATTACAGAACTTATAGTAAAAAAACTTTTTCAACAATTTCTAAAAAACAATTTAAAAATAAGTATTCTTTAATTTTTTTATAATTCAAGTTCAATGTTCATTTTCATTTTATTTTGTCATTTAAATTTCAAGTAACTTGTTATTATTATTATTATTATTATTGCTTCTTTATAATTTCAAATAATACAATTCTTTTTAATTACATATTTACACAGAGAATTTGGTCACGTGATGAGAGTTGTTCATCTTATTGTAATAGATAATCTTTGATTTTTATGATGTAATTTTGGCTACCAAAATTAATGTGTTTGTGTGCGAGTATAAAGTATTAGGTTAGGTATACAGAGAACTGAAATTGAAATTGTGTGTATATATGCGTAGACAAATGAATATTCAATTTACATTTAGTATGTTTCGATTTTAAATATGTAGTTTTTTTTTTAATTATTTGTCGTTTTCGTACATGATGAATTATTTTACTATCCACTTTTTACAAGTTGAGTAAATTTTTGTAAGAGTATATATGAACTATTAGGAAAATTTTGTAGCCACGTAGTTATTGCAACTATTTTGAGTACTTATTGACGTCTACAATATAATAAGCAATAAGCAACTTTAATTTTCACATTCTGAGAGAATGCATTTAACAAATAAATATAAAAAGAATTAGAATCTGAATAGTATGATTAATGGTTATATTCTGATTGTTTGAACAAAACAAAATAATGATTTGAAATTGTTATATTTAGACATGTAGCATTTAAATTTTTTCTATTAATAAAATCTAGCAAGAATGCATTATCGTTTTATTGCAGGAATTATTTTTGCTCATAAAAACAAATGTCAATTGTCAATGTCAGCCATACGTCCACTGCAATACTCAATACAATATTATGAAATATGAATTTGATGATTGTTCCCCTTTTTTTTTACAAAACAATATAATAACAATTTTTTTCTTTTTGCTTTTTTTTTAATTTGCTCATTCATTTACTGTTTTACTGTATTTACTGTTTAATAATTAATATTGTGTTATTATTTATCCTAATGTTTATATAATAATATTAATTATTATACAATATTATTATTATAATAATAATATTATAAGTTACTAAAAGTAACCACAATCTCCTAATCTAAAAACGCAACAATGTTTTTTATCAACAAAATTCATTATAATTCTTTTTATTACAGTTTTATCAACAAAAATCCGTTTTAAATTAAATTAGAACAAAGAACTTTATTATTTCAAAATATCAACGCATTTTTATTTTTATCAGTGCAAAGAAACTAAAATGCGCTTTGTAAGCATTTTTATAGGTGACGAGTGGGTGACGCGTTCAAACAAGAAAGTAGAGGTACAAAAGTAAATTTTTATATTTAGAATAAGTTTGGAAGTCGATTAATAACGACACAAAATAGAATTAATAATATTTCTTTCTTTTTATTTATTTTATCTACAAAATATAAATTTATAAAAAATTTTTAAATAAATAAAATAATATAAATCTATAAAAAAAATATATAAATTTAAAAAAAAATACTAATCTATATCAAACATTGTATCCAGCCAATGGTGTAGTTGTTAAGACACCGGCCTTTCATACGAAAGGTCTCGGGTTCAAACCCCGGCTGGATCATATAGATTAATAAAAATAATATAGATTTTTCTTATAATACATAATTAGTAGAATATAATTAAATTAAAAATAAGTATATATGTCATATAAATTATAATAAAATATAATATTGTAATAGCTTAATTGTAATAATATAATAAAATAATAATAAACCATAATTCTTGTATAAGATAATAGATGGCGTTTAAATAATAGAAACGTCTTAGTCTTGTACAATAGCTACAGCCGAGTAATCAACGGTGAAATTAATGATTCACGAAACTGAAGCTTAGTTAAATATGAATAATAAATAACTTAGTGGACGCCCTATACTCCTCATTGGAGTGGCAAGGAAAAAAAAAATATCAAACAATGTAATGAATTACTAGATTTGTATAATTCATACTTTATCTATTTTTAATAAATTCAAAATTATTATAAATAAAAATCTATAAAATCTACTGAAAAAATAAAAAGCGCTATAAAAATAATAAAAATCTATAAAAGAAAATATAAGAAAATTCTAATAAAAAATTTAATTATCTTTTAGCCTAGAAATTCGGTTTCATAAAAGTTCACGTGATCTTCCTGGTAATACGTGTGGCAAGTAGGAGTTAAAGAACTACGCTTCTGAATTTGTAACCAGTGATTGAAAATAGGAAAAGAGGCCCCCTAGTAGCGCAAGCAAATGGGAGCTGCGTACTAAAGGCGTAATAGCAGCAGCTGCTTATTTAATTAGGTTACAAAAGACCACAGGTACATCTCGGTACACAAAAATGTTGATCATACAGTTATCTAATTTTTTTTCTTGTCTTAAAGAAAATTTGCAAATATTAAAATTGAAAACACAAAGGAAGAAAAACAACTAAAGTAAAATAAAATTAGAATTCTCTAAAGATAAAATTTTTTTAAATAAAAAAAATTTAAAAATTATAAGAATTATATTGAAGAACCAATACTTTTTATAAAAATAAATGAAAATGAAATGATGAAACGAATATAATTTTTTATTTATTTGTTTCATAAGTTAATAATAAATTGATCGATCAATAAAATAAAATAATATAAGTTTGTGAAAAACAAAATTGTATAAAAAATATTGTAAAGCTTTAAAGAAAAAAAATTTTATATAATTTTGAAAAAATTTTTTATAAAACTAAGTATTGTAATAGAAAGAGAAAAATCTTTATCAAAGTTTATAAAAATTTTTAATTTTTTGTTAAAACATAACTTCTTATCCTTTTTTGGAAATTATAAAAATTGTACTATTATAATATGTGTTGTACTATTATAATATGTGAGTTTCTCAATTTAACAAAAAAAAAGAAGAAGAATACATTTTTGAAAGTTACTTTGATACTTTTGTACTATTGTTGTCATTTGTTTTGGATTTGTTTAAAATCTTTTCCAGTTTTTCAATATGACACAATATTTAAATTGAACTATAATTGGTTCATCGGAACCAGAACCAAACTCCTTACAACCCCTTACGGACAAGTACATGCACAAACACTAACCAATTGCTCGTAATTCAGGAAAAAGAGTCACTAAGAGACACCATCTCCGGAATAATCCAATCTGAACTTAAGAAAATTTTTGGTAATAGACCAAATGAAAGTTTCACAAACAGAATTCAAGTGAACGAAGAGTTAATTCAAACTATAAATATTGACGATAGAAAATTGTCCGGTATTGATAAAATACCAGACGTTATCAAAAGTTTAAGAGAATTCTCCGGTGATAACGGTGAACGAACACTAACAACATATGACCACTTGAAAGGAACTTTAAAATATTTCGGCGTCTTAAAGGAGATTCAACTTCAAGCTTTTTAAGCATGCGTGAACCTGAAGATTTAACAAAAGATTTCTATGTCTAAAACTGGATAATGTAAATTACAGAATAAATCATAGCCAAAATATTATCAAAAGCTATCAACCAGCTGCCTCACCCCCGCAAGGAAAGAATAACCCACCATTTGTTCCAAAATCAAATTATAACTTTCAGCACCAATGTTATTAAAACTGTCGGTATTACCAAAAACCAAACTTTCAGAATCACTTTCACTCAAATCTTCCGAATCGTGCTCATGCAAACTTTCAAAATCATTACCAACAAAATGTGCAATACCATTATAACAAAAATTTTTACCAAAAACTTGGAACAGATCCAACAAATATTGAACAGTCGCAACATTCGAGAACAAATCATTATTATCAGAATGGGTCTAAACAAATTTTGGAAACTTCTCTGCTAACGGTAATAGCTAGAGACCGTTATTTCAACAGTCTCATTAAAATAATAGATTCCAAAAAATCTTTTATACCAAATCTTAAATTGTTGACCTTTACAAACCTGTACTGAGGGTAAAGATTGCTCACTTAGATTGATAACGGAAATAATTACAATTTTTTAGATTAAACTGCTCTTTGTTACCCTACATAGAACACCAAACGGAGAAATTTTAAAATTCTTAATTGACACAGGCTCGAACAAAAATTACATTCAGCATTCATGATTAGTCAAAAATCCTATTCAAAACAAACAAAATGTTTACTCTAATTCAATAGGCGGTAGCACCGCGATCACTTATCACTCTTATATAAATTTATTTGAACCTAAAACCTCTAAACTTAAATTTCATATCTTACCAGAATTAAAATTCTTTAATTATAATAGAATAGGGATAATAAGTAGTGATTGTCTTAAGTATTTGAATGCCATAATTCATGCAAATAAAAATTTCTTCACTATTAAACCAAATATAAAAATCTATTTAAAACAAGCTACTTCTGACTCAGTAAATCGCATTAATGTTAGGACATCTGATAACAAAATGCAAAGAAATGCAAGAAGAAAAACTTAACTATCTTATAAATAATAATTTACTCCTATTCGATGACCCTAATGAAAGTCTCACTTAAACAACTACTGTTAAGTGAAATTAGAACCTCGACTAACGAATCAGTATATTCGAAAAGTTATCCCTATCCTCCCTATCCATCCCTGTCCCTATGTGTTTAAAACAAATTGGAAAACAAATCTAGTAACTTTTAAATGACGGTATAATAAGGCAGTCAAGATCGCTGTATAGATCGTTGCAAAACAAGAGGACGCATCCGATGAAAAAAAATATAGAATGGTAATAGACTATATAAAGTTAAATACTGTAGCAAACAAATACCCGATTCCAGAAATAAATGAGGTTCTTGCCAATCTTGGCCAAAATAATTTTTTTTCAATCATTGATTGAAAAAGTTGTTTCCATCAAATAGCTCTAAGAACTGCGATATTGAAAAAACTGCATTTGCGGTAAACAATGGAAAGTATGTGTTCACTCGATTCCCATTTGGATTGAAAAATGCAACCACTATATTTGAAAGGGCTCTGGATGATATTCTCAGATACCATATTGAAGTACGTTGCCATGTCTATACCGATGACATTATTATTTTTAGTAAAAATTAAGAAGATCACTTTAAAAACCTCAAGTAACTGAAGGTTATTAATATTACACCAATTATAGAAGTTACTAAGATCAACTTGCAATGCTATTGAATCATCTAAGAAGGAAATTTTCTTGTACATCTACATAATATCATCAGCATAAATTCTAAATTCTGATTGTTTATCTTGATAATTACATACAGAGAATATTTGTTAAGTCAATTAATAGGTATTTTGTATTATTCGATAATTCGGATGATATTAAATAATGCTTTTTCCTAAGCTTCCATTTGAGATCCAAAAACACATTATATGAGTAAAAAATAAATTCGCATGTATTAAATTACGTAAACATTTCAATTCTCTGCAGGGAAGAAAAAAAATTTTAAAATTAGAAGACATTAGATTTGCTTTCAATAAAATTTATTTAAATTTTAAACAAAAAGAAGAATTTTTTCCAGTTTCAAAAGCCTATAAAAAAGTCATGGAATAATAAAAGTCCTCTCATCTAATAGAATCTAAAGAGTCCTCTCATCTAATAATAAGAGTTCTCTCATCTAATAGAATTGTTCAAAAAAAATCTAAGTCATAAAAATATTTTAATGTCAAAACATTAAATTATGTTTTTATGTGCGAAATAATATTATATCAATTAGTATTGTTTACATTCGTAATTGATTGGATTTGCTGACACAGTTTAAAAGAAATTTTTTTTTGTTATACAGGGTGATTTGCCAATAATCTACCATTATAGAACTAGATGCTGTTCTGAGGTTTAAAATAAATAATGGTACGGCATAAATATAAAAAAAATCAACTATTTATAAAAAAAATATAATTTAAATCTTTTTTATTCAAAAAATAATGGTATTAATATAATCATTGGACTATTAATTTTTTCCCCCCCTACATTTTGAGCAAAATATCTTTTATCTAGGTCAAAAATTACAGAACTTATAGTAAAAAAACTTTTTCAACAATTTCTAAAAAACAATTTAAAAATAAGTATTCTTTAATTTTTTTATAATTCAAGTTCAATGTTCATTTTCATTTTATTTTGTCATTTAAATTTCAAGTAACTTGTTATTATTATTATTATTGCTTCTTTATAATTTCAAATAATACAATTCTTTTTAATTACATATTTACACAGAGAATTTGGTCACGTGGTGAGAGTTGTTCATCTTATTGTAATAGATAATCTTTGATTTTTATGATGTAATTTTGGCTACCAAAATTAATGTGTTTGTGTGCGAGTATAAAGTATTAGGTTAGGTATACAGAGAACTGAAATTGAAATTGTGTGTATATATGCGTAGACAAATGAATATTCAATTTACATTTAGTATGTTTCGATTTTAAATATGTAGTTTTTTTTTAATTATTTGTCGTTTTCGTACATGATGAATTATTTTACTATCCACTTTTTACAAGTTGAGTAAATTTTTGTAAGAGTATATATGGACTACTAGGAAAATTTTGTAGCCACGTGGGTAATGCAACTATTTTGAGTACTTATTGACGTCTACAATATAATAAGCAATAAGCAACTTCAATTTTAACATTCTGAGAGAATGCATTTAACAAATAAATATAAAAAGAATTAGAATCTGAATAGTATGATTAATGGTTATATTCTGATTGTTTGAACAAAACAAAATAATGATTTGAAATTATTATATTTAGACATGTAGTATTTAAATTTTTTCTATTAATAAGAATCTAGCAAGAATGCATTATCGTTTTATTGCAGGAATTATTTTTGCTCATAAAAACAAATGTCAATTGTCAATGTCAGCCATACGTCCACTGCAATACTCAATACAATATTATGAAATATGAATTTGATGATTGTTCCCCCTTTTTTTTTACAAAACAATATAATAACAATTTTTTTCTTTTCGCTTTTTTTTTAATTTGCTCATTCATTTACTGTTTTACTGTATTTACTGTTTAATAATTAAAATTGTGTTATTATTTATCCTGATGTTTATATAATAATATTAATTATTATACAATATTATTATTATAATAATAATATTATAAGTTACTAAAAGTAACCAAAATCTCCTAATCTAAAAACGCAACAATGTTTTTTATCAACAAAATTCATTATAATTCTTTTTATTACAGTTTTATCAACAAAAATCCGTTTTAAATTAAATCAGAACAAAGAACTTTATTATTTCAAAATATCAACGCGTTTTTATTTTTATCAGTGCAAAGAAACTAAAATGCGCTTTGTAAGCATTTCTATAGGTGACGCGTTCAAACAAGAAAGTAGAGGTACAAAAGTAAATTTTTATATTTAGAATAAGTTTGGAAGTCGTTTAATAACGACACAAAATAGAATTAATAATATTTCTTTCTTTTTATTTATTTTATCTACAAAATATAAAATTTTTAAATAAATAAAAAAATATAAATCTATAAAAAAAATATATAAATTTAAAAAAAAATAATATGAATATATAAAAAAAAAATTCTAATCTATATCAAAAATTGTATCCAGCCAATGGTGTAGTTGTTAAGACACCGGCCTTTTATACGAAAGGTCTCGGATTCAAACCCCGGCTGGATCAAAATCTACTGAAAAAATAAAAAGCGCTATAAAAATAATAAAAATCTATAAAAGAAAATATAAGAAAATTCTAATAAAAAATTTAATTATCTTTTAGCCTAGAAATTCGGTTTCATAAAAGTTCACGTGATCTTCCTGGTAATACGTGTGGCAAGTAGGAGTTAAAGAACTACTCTTCTGAATTTGTAACCAGTGATTGAAAATAGGAAAAGAGGCCCCCTAGTAGCGCAAGCAAATGGGAGCTGCGTACTAAAGGCGTAATAGCAGCAGCTGCTTATTTAATTAGGTTACAAAAGACCACAGGTACATCTCGGTACACAAAAATGTTGATCATACAGTTATCTAATTTTTTTTCTTGTCTTAAAGAAAATTTGCAAATATTAAAATTGAAAACACAAAGGAAGAAAAACAACTAAAGTAAAATAAAATTAGAATTCTCTAAAGATAAAATTTTTTTAAATAAAAAAAATTTAAAAATTATAAGAATTATATTGAAGAACCAATACTTTTTATAAAAATAAATGAAAATGAAATGATGAAACGAATATAATTTTTTATTTATTTGTTTCATAAGTTAATAATAAATTGATCGATCAATAAAATAAAATAATATAAGTTTGTGAAAAACAAAATTGTATAAAAAATATTGTAAAGCTTTAAAGAAAAAAAATTTTATATAATTTTGAAAAAATTTTTTATAAAACTAAGTATTGTAATAGAAAGAGAAAAATCTTTATCAAAGTTTATAAAAATTTTTAATTTTTTGTTAAAACATAACTTCTTATTCTTTTTTGGAAATTATAAAAATTGTACTATTATAATATGTGTTGTGCTATTATAACATGTGAGTTTCTCAATTTAACAAAAAAAAAGAAGAAGAATACATTTTTGAAAGTTACTTTGATACTTTTGTACTATTGTTGTCATTTGTTTTGGATTTGTTTAAAATCTTTTCCAGTTTTTCAATATGACACAATATTTAAATTGAACTATAATCGGTTCATCGGAACCAGAACCAAACTCCTTACAACCCCTTACGGACAAGTACATGCACAAACACTAACCAATTGCTCGTAATTCAGGAAAAAGAGTCACTAAGAGACACCATCTCCGGAATAATCCAATCTGAACTTAAGAAAATTTTTGGTAATAGACCAAATGAAAGTTTCACAAACAGAATTCAAGTGAACGAAGAGTTAATTCAAACTATAAATATTGACGATAGAAAATTGTCCGGTATTGATAAAATACCAGACGTTATCAAAAGTTTAAGAGAATTCTCCGGTGATAACGGTGAACGAACACTAACAACATATGACCACTTGAAAGGAACTTTAAAATATTTCGGCGTCTTAAAGGAGATCCAACTTCAAGCTTTTTAAGCATGCGTGAACCTGAAGATTTAACAAAAGATTTCTATGTCTAAAACTGGATAATGTAAATTACAGAATAAATCATAGCCAAAATATTATCAAAAGCTATCAACCAGCTGCCTCACCCCCGCAAGGAAAGAATAACCCACCATTTGTTCCAAAATCAAATTATAACTTTCAGCACCAATGTTATTAAAACTGTCGGTATTACCAAAAACCAAACTTTCAGAATCACTTTCACTCAAATCTTCCGAATCGTGCTCATGCAAACTTTCAAAATCATTACCAACAAAATGTGCAATACCATTATAACAAAAATTTTTACCAAAAACTTGGAACAGATCCAACAAATATTGAACAGTCGCAACATTCGAGAACAAATCATTATTATCAGAATGGGTCTAAAAAAATTTTGGAAACTTCTCTGCTAACGGTAATAGCTAGAGACCGTTATTTCAACAGTCTCATTAAAATAATAGATTCCAAAAAATCTTTTATACCAAATCTTAAATTGTTGACCTTTACAAACCTGTACTGAGGGTAAAGATTGCTCACTTAGATTGATAACGGAAATAATTACAATTTTTTAGATTAAACTGCTCTTTGTTACCCTACATAGAACACCAAACGGAGAAATTTTAAAATTCTTAATTGACACAGGCTCGAACAAAAATTACATTCAGCATTCATGATTAGTCAAAAATCCTATTCAAAACAAACAAAATGTTTACTCTAATTCAATAGGCGGTAGCACCGCGATCACTTATCACTCTTATATAAATTTATTTGAACCTAAAACCTCTAAACTTAAATTTTATATCTTACCAGAATTAAAATTCTTTAATTATAATAGAATAGGGATAATAAGTAGTGATTGTCTTAAGTATTTGAATGCCATAATTCATGCAAATAAAAATTTCTTCACTATTAAACCAAATATAAAAATCTATTTAAAACAAGCTACTTCTGACTCAGTAAATCGCATTAATGTTAGGACATCTGATAACAAAATGCAAAGAAATGCAAGAAGAAAAACTTAACTATCTTATAAATAATAATTTACTCCTATTCGATGACCCTAATGAAAGTCTCACTTAAACAACTACTGTTAAGTGAAATTAGAACCTCGACTAACGAATCAGTATATTCGAAAAGTTATCCCTATCCTCCCTATCCATCCCTGTCCCTATGTGTTTAAAACAAATTGGAAAACAAATCTAGTAACTTTTAAATGACGGTATAATAAGGCAGTCAAGATCGCTGTATAGATCGTTGCAAAACAAGAGGACGCATCCGATGAAAAAAAATATAGAATGGTAATAGACTATATAAAGTTAAATACTGTAGCAAACAAATACCCGATTCCAGAAATAAATGAGGTTCTTGCCAATCTTGGCCAAAATAATTTTTTTTCAATCATTGATTGAAAAAGTTGTTTCCATCAAATAGCTCTAAGAACTGCGATATTGAAAAAACTGCATTTGCGGTAAACAATGGAAAGTATGTGTTCACTCGATTCCCATTTGGATTGAAAAATGCAACCACTATATTTGAAAGGGCTCTGGATGATATTCTCAGATACCATATTGAAGTACGTTGCCATGTCTATACCGATGACATTATTATTTTTAGTAAAAATTAAGAAGATCACTTTAAAAACCTCAAGTAACTGAAGGTTATTAATATTACACCAATTATAGAAGTTACTAAGATCAACTTGCAATGCTATTGAATCATCTAAGAAGGAAATTTTCTTGTACATCTACATAATATCATCAGCATAAATTCTAAATTCTGATTGTTTATCTTGATAATTACATACAGAGAATATTTGTTAAGTCAATTAATAGGTATTTTGTATTATTCGATAATTCGGATGATATTAAATAATGCTTTTTCCTAAGCTTCCATTTGAGATCCAAAAACACATTATATGAGTAAAAAATAAATTCGCATGTATTAAATTACGTAAACATTTCAATTCTCTGCAGGGAAGAAAAAAAATTTTAAAATTAGAAGACATTAGATTTGCTTTCAATAAAATTTATTTAAATTTTAAACAAAAAGAAGAATTTTTTCCAGTTTCAAAAGCCTATAAAAAAGTCATGGAATAATAAAAGTCCTCTCATCTAATAGAATCTAAAGAGTCCTCTCATCTAATAATAAGAGTTCTCTCATCTAATAGAATTGTTCAAAAAAAATCTAAGTCATAAAAATATTTTAATGTCAAAACATTAAATTATGTTTTTATGTGCGAAATAATATTATATCAATTAGTATTGTTTACATTCGTAATTGATTGGATTTGCTGACACAGTTTAAAAGAAATTTTTTTTTGTTATACAGGGTGATTTGCCAATAATCTACCATTATAGAACTAGATGCTGTTCTGAGGTTTAAAATAAATAATGGTACGGCATAAATATAAAAAAAATCAACTATTTATAAAAAAAATATAATTTAAATCTTTTTTATTCAAAAAATAATGGTATTAATATAATCATTGGACTATTAATTTTTTCCCCCCCTACATTTTGAGCAAAATATCTTTTATCTAGGTCAAAAATTACAGAACTTATAGTAAAAAAACTTTTTCAACAATTTCTAAAAAACAATTTAAAAATAAGTATTCTTTAATTTTTTTATAATTCAAGTTCAATGTTCATTTTCATTTTATTTTGTCATTTAAATTTCAAGTAACTTGTTATTATTATTATTATTGCTTCTTTATAATTTCAAATAATACAATTCTTTTTAATTACATATTTACACAGAGAATTTGGTCACGTGATGAGAGTTGTTCATCTTATTGTAATAGATAATCTTTGATTTTTATGATGTAATTTTGGCTACCAAAATTAATGTGTTTGTGTGCGAGTATAAAGTATTAGGTTAGGTATACAGAGAACTGAAATTGAAATTGTGTGTATATATGAACTTTAAAATATTTCGGCGTCTTAAAGGAGATCCAACTTCAAGCTTTTTAAGCATGCGTGAACCTGAAGATTTAACAAAAGATTTCTATGTCTAAAACTGGATAATGTAAATTACAGAATAAATCATAGCCAAAATATTATCAAAAGCTATCAACCAGCTGCCTCACCCCCGCAAGGAAAGAATAACCCACCATTTGTTCCAAAATCAAATTATAACTTTCAGCACCAATGTTATTAAAACTGTCGGTATTACCAAAAACCAAACTTTCAGAATCACTTTCACTCAAATCTTCCGAATCGTGCTCATGCAAACTTTCAAAATCATTACCAACAAAATGTGCAATACCATTATAACAAAAATTTTTACCAAAAACTTGGAACAGATCCAACAAATATTGAACAGTCGCAACATTCGAGAACAAATCATTATTATCAGAATGGGTCTAAACAAATTTTGGAAACTTCTCTGCTAACGGTAATAGCTAGAGACCGTTATTTCAACAGTCTCATTAAAATAATAGATTCCAAAAAATCTTTTATACCAAATCTTAAATTGTTGACCTTTACAAACCTGTACTGAGGGTAAAGATTGCTCACTTAGATTGATAACGGAAATAATTACAATTTTTTAGATTAAACTGCTCTTTGTTACCCTACATAGAACACCAAACGGAGAAATTTTAAAATTCTTAATTGACACAGGCTCGAACAAAAATTACATTCAGCATTCATGATTAGTCAAAAATCCTATTCAAAACAAACAAAATGTTTACTCTAATTCAATAGGCGGTAGCACCGCGATCACTTATCACTCTTATATAAATTTATTTGAACCTAAAACCTCTAAACTTAAATTTTATATCTTACCAGAATTAAAATTCTTTAATTATAATAGAATAGGGATAATAAGTAGTGATTGTCTTAAGTATTTGAATGCCATAATTCATGCAAATAAAAATTTCTTCACTATTAAACCAAATATAAAAATCTATTTAAAACAAGCTACTTCTGACTCAGTAAGTCGCATTAATGTTAGGACATCTGATAACAAAATGCAAAGAAATGCAAGAAGAAAAACTTAACTATCTTATAAATAATAATTTACTCCTATTCGATGACCCTAATGAAAGTCTCACTTAAACAACTACTGTTAAGTGAAATTAGAACCTCGACTAACGAATCAGTATATTCGAAAAGTTATCCCTATCCTCCCTATCCATCCCTGTCCCTATGTGTTTAAAACAAATTGGAAAACAAATCTAGTAACTTTTAAATGACGGTATAATAAGGCAGTCAAGATCGCTGTATAGATCGTTGCAAAACAAGAGGACGCATCCGATGAAAAAAAATATAGAATGGTAATAGACTATATAAAGTTAAATACTGTAGCAAACAAATACCCGATTCCAGAAATAAATGAGGTTCTTGCCAATCTTGGCCAAAATAATTTTTTTTCAATCATTGATTGAAAAAGTTGTTTCCATCAAATAGCTCTAAGAACTGCGATATTGAAAAAACTGCATTTGCGGTAAACAATGGAAAGTATGTGTTCACTCGATTCCCATTTGGATTGAAAAATGCAACCACTATATTTGAAAGGGCTCTGGATGATATTCTCAGATACCATATTGAAGTACGTTGCCTTGTCTATACCGATGACATTATTATTTTTAGTAAAAATTAAGAAGATCACTTTAAAAACCTCAAGTAACTGAAGGTTATTAATATTACACCAATTATAGAAGTTACTAAGATCAACTTGCAATGCTATTGAATCATCTAAGAAGGAAATTTTCTTGTACATCTACATAATATCATCAGCATAAATTCTAAATTCTGATTGTTTATCTTGATAATTACATACAGAGAATATTTGTTAAGTCAATTAATAGGTATTTTGTATTATTCGATAATTCGGATGATATTAAATAATGCTTTTTCCTAAGCTTCCATTTGAGATCCAAAAACACATTATATGAGTAAAAAATAAATTCGCATGTATTAAATTACGTAAACATTTCAATTCTCTGCAGGGAAGAAAAAAAATTTTAAAATTAGAAGACATTAGATTTGCTTTCAATAAAATTTATTTAAATTTTAAACAAAAAGAAGAATTTTTTCCAGTTTCAAAAGCCTATAAAAAAGTCATGGAATAATAAAAGTCCTCTCATCTAATAGAATCTAAAGAGTCCTCTCATCTAATAATAAGAGTTCTCTCATCTAATAGAATTGTTCAAAAAAAATCTAAATCATAAAAATATTTTAATGTCAAAACATTAAATTATGTTTTTATGTGCGAAATAATATTATATCAATTAGTATTGTTTACATTCGTAATTGATTGGATTTGCTGACACAGTTTAAAAGAAATTTTTTTTTGTTATACATGGTGATTTGCCAATAATCTACCATTATAGAACTAGATGCTGTTCTGAGGTTTAAAATAAATAATGGTACGGCATAAATATAAAAAAAATGAACTATTTATAAAAAAAATATAATTTAAATCTTTTTTATTCAAAAAATAATGGTATTAATATAATCATTGGACTATTAATTTTTTCCCCCCCTACATTTTGAGCAAAATATCTTTTATCTAGGTCAAAAATTACAGAACTTATAGTAAAAAAACTTTTTCAACAATTTCTAAAAAACAATTTAAAAATAAGTATTCTTTAATTTTTTTATAATTCAAGTTCAATGTTCATTTTCATTTTATTTTGTCATTTAAATTTCAAGTAACTTGTTATTATTATTATTATTATTATTGCTTCTTTATAATTTCAAATAATACAATTCTTTTTAATTACATATTTACACAGAGAATTTGGTCACGTGATGAGAGTTGTTCATCTTATTGTAATAGATAATCTTTGATTTTTATGATGTAATTTTGGCTACCAAAATTAATGTGTTTGTGTGCGAGTATAAAGTATTAGGTTAGGTATACAGAGAACTGAAATTGAAATTGTGTGTATATATGCGTAGACAAATGAATATTCAATTTACATTTAGTATATTTCGATTTTAAATATGTAGTTTTTTTTTTAATTATTTGTCGTTTTCGTACATGATGAATTATTTTACTATCCACTTTTTACAAGTTGAGTAAATTTTTGTAAGAGTATATATGAACTATTAGGAAAATTTTGTAGCCACGTAGTTATTGCAACTATTTTGAGTACTTATTGACGTCTACAATATAATAAGCAATAAGCAACTTTAATTTTAACATTCTGAGAGAATGCATTTAACAAATAAATATAAAAAGAATTAGAATCTGAATAGTATGATTAATGGTTATATTCTGATTGTTTGAACAAAACAAAATAATGATTTGAAATTGTTATATTTAGACATGTAGCATTTAAATTTTTTCTATTAATAAAATCTAGCAAGAATGCATTATCGTTTTATTGCAGGAATTATTTTTGCTCATAAAAACAAATGTCAATTGTCAATGTCAGCCATACGTCCACTGCAATACTCAATACAATATTATGAAATATGAATTTGATGATTGTTCCCCTTTTTTTTTACAAAACAATATAATAACAATTTTTTTCTTTTTGCTTTTTTTTTAATTTGCTCATTCATTTACTGTTTTACTGTATTTACTGTTTAATAATTAATATTGTGTTATTATTTATCCTAATGTTTATATAATAATATTAATTATTATACAATATTATTATTATAATAATAATATTATAAGTTACTAAAAGTAACCACAATCTCCTAATCTAAAAACGCAACAATGTTTTTTATCAACAAAATTCATTATAATTCTTTTTATTACAGTTTTATCAACAAAAATCCGTTTTAAATTAAATTAGAACAAAGAACTTTATTATTTCAAAATATCAACGCATTTTTATTTTTATCAGTGCAAAGAAACTAAAATGCGCTTTGTAAGCATTTTTATAGGTGACGAGTGGGTGACGCGTTCAAACAAGAAAGTAGAGGTACAAAAGTAAATTTTTATATTTAGAATAAGTTTGGAAGTCGATTAATAACGACACAAAATAGAATTAATAATATTTCTTTCTTTTTATTTATTTTATCTACAAAATATAAATTTATAAAAAATTTTTAAATAAATAAAATAATATAAATCTATAAAAAAAATATATAAATTTAAAAAAAAATACTAATCTATATCAAACATTGTATCCAGCCAATGGTGTAGTTGTTAAGACACCGGCCTTTCATACGAAAGGTCTCGGGTTCAAACCCCGGCTGGATCATATAGATTAATAAAAATAATATAGATTTTTCTTATAATATATAATTAGTAGAATATAATTAAATTAAAAATAAGTATATATGTCATATAAATTATAATAAAATATAATATTGTAATAGCTTAATTGTAATAATATAATAAAATAATAATAAACCATAATTCTTGTATAAGATAATAGATGGCGTTTAAATAATAGAAACGTCTTAGTCTTGTACAATAGCTACAGCCGAGTAATCAACGGTGAAATTAATGATTCACGAAACTGAAGCTTAGTTAAATATGAATAATAAATAACTTAGTGGACGCCCTATACTCCTCATTGGAGTGGCAAGGAAAAAAAAAAATATCAAACAATGTAATGAATTACTAGATTTGTATAATTCATACTTTATCTATTTTTAATAAATTCAAAATTATTATAAATAAAAATCTATAAAATCTACTGAAAAAATAAAAAGCGCTATAAAAATAATAAAAATCTATAAAAGAAAATATAAGAAAATTCTAATAAAAAATTTAATTATCTTTTAGCCTAGAAATTCGGTTTCATAAAAGTTCACGTGATCTTCCTGGTAATACGTGTGGCAAGTAGGAGTTAAAGAACTACGCTTCTGAATTTGTAACCAGTGATTGAAAATAGGAAAAGAGGCCCCCTAGTAGCGCAAGCAAATGGGAGCTGCGTACTAAAGGCGTAATAGCAGCAGCTGCTTATTTAATTAGGTTACAAAAGACCACAGGTACATCTCGGTACACAAAAATGTTGATCATACAGTTATCTAATTTTTTTTCTTGTCTTAAAGAAAATTTGCAAATATTAAAATTGAAAACACAAAGGAAGAAAAACAACTAAAGTAAAATAAAATTAGAATTCTCTAAAGATAAAATTTTTTTAAATAAAAAAAATTTAAAAATTATAAGAATTATATTGAAGAACCAATACTTTTTATAAAAATAAATGAAAATGAAATGATGAAACGAATATAATTTTTTATTTATTTGTTTCATAAGTTAATAATAAATTGATCGATCAATAAAATAAAATAATATAAGTTTGTGAAAAACAAAATTGTATAAAAAATATTGTAAAGCTTTAAAGAAAAAAAATTTTATATAATTTTGAAAAAATTTTTTATAAAACTAAGTATTGTAATAGAAAGAGAAAAATCTTTATCAAAGTTTATAAAAATTTTTAATTTTTTGTTAAAACATAACTTCTTATTCTTTTTTGGAAATTATAAAAATTGTACTATTATAATATGTGTTGTACTATTATAACATGTGAGTTTCTCAATTTAACAAAAAAAAAGAAGAAGAATACATTTTTGAAAGTTACTTTGATACTTTTGTACTATTGTTGTCATTTGTTTTGGATTTGTTTAAAATCTTTTCCAGTTTTTCAATATGACACAATATTTAAATTGAACTATAATCGGTTCATCGGAACCAGAACCAAACTCCTTACAACCCCTTACGGACAAGTACATGCACAAACACTAACCAATTGCTCGTAATTCAGGAAAAAGAGTCACTAAGAGACACCATCTCCGGAATAATCCAATCTGAACTTAAGAAAATTTTTGGTAATAGACCAAATGAAAGTTTCACAAACAGAATTCAAGTGAACGAAGAGTTAATTCAAACTATAAATATTGACGATAGAAAATTGTCCGGTATTGATAAAATACCAGACGTTATCAAAAGTTTAAGAGAATTCTCCGGTGATAACGGTGAACGAACACTAACAACATATGACCACTTGAAAGGAACTTTAAAATATTTCGGCGTCTTAAAGGAGATCCAACTTCAAGCTTTTTAAGTATGCGTGAACCTGAAGATTTAACAAAAGATTTCTATGTCTAAAACTGGATAATGTAAATTACAGAATAAATCATAGCCAAAATATTATCAAAAGCTATCAACCAGCTGCCTCACCCCCGCAAGGAAAGAATAACCCACCATTTGTTCCAAAATCAAATTATAACTTTCAGCACCAATGTTATTAAAACTGTCGGTATTACCAAAAACCAAACTTTCAGAATCACTTTCACTCAAATCTTCCGAATCGTGCTCATGCAAACTTTCAAAATCATTACCAACAAAATGTGCAATACCATTATAACAAAAATTTTTACCAAAAACTTGGAACAGATCCAACAAATATTGAACAGTCGCAACATTCGAGAACAAATCATTATTATCAGAATGGGTCTAAACAAATTTTGGAAACTTCTCTGCTAACGGTAATAGCTAGAGACCGTTATTTCAACAGTCTCATTAAAATAATAGATTCCAAAAAATCTTTTATACCAAATCTTAAATTGTTGACCTTTACAAACCTGTACTGAGGGTAAAGATTGCTCACTTAGATTGATAACGGAAATAATTACAATTTTTTAGATTAAACTGCTCTTTGTTACCCTACATAGAACACCAAACGGAGAAATTTTAAAATTCTTAATTGACACAGGCTCGAACAAAAATTACATTCAGCATTCATGATTAGTCAAAAATCCTATTCAAAACAAACAAAATGTTTACTCTAATTCAATAGGCGGTAGCACCGCGATCACTTATCACTCTTATATAAATTTATTTGAACCTAAAACCTCTAAACTTAAATTTTATATCTTACCAGAATTAAAATTCTTTAATTATAATAGAATAGGGATAATAAGTAGTGATTGTCTTAAGTATTTGAATGCCATAATTCATGCAAATAAAAATTTCTTCACTATTAAACCAAATATAAAAATCTATTTAAAACAAGCTACTTCTGACTCAGTAAGTCGCATTAATGTTAGGACATCTGATAACAAAATGCAAAGAAATGCAAGAAGAAAAACTTAACTATCTTATAAATAATAATTTACTCCTATTCGATGACCCTAATGAAAGTCTCACTTAAACAACTACTGTTAAGTGAAATTAGAACCTCGACTAACGAATCAGTATATTCGAAAAGTTATCCCTATCCTCCCTATCCATCCCTGTCCCTATGTGTTTAAAACAAATTGGAAAACAAATCTAGTAACTTTTAAATGACGGTATAATAAGGCAGTCAAAATCGCTGTATAGATCGTTGCAAAACAAGAGGACGCATCCGATGAAAAAAAATATAGAATGGTAATAGACTATATAAAGTTAAATACTGTAGCAAACAAATACCCGATCCCAGAAATAAATGAGGTTCTTGCCAATCTTGGCCAAAATAATTTTTTTTCAATCATTGATTGAAAAAGTTGTTTCCATCAAATAGCTCTAAGAACTGCGATATTGAAAAAACTGCATTTGCGGTAAACAATGGAAAGTATGTGTTCACTCGATTCCCATTTGGATTGAAAAATGCAACCACTATATTTGAAAGGGCTCTGGATGATATTCTCAGATACCATATTGAAGTACGTTGCCATGTCTATACCGATGACATTATTATTTTTAGTAAAAATTAAGAAGATCACTTTAAAAACCTCAAGTAACTGAAGGTTATTAATATTACACCAATTATAGAAGTTACTAAGATCAACTTGCAATGCTATTGAATCATCTAAGAAGGAAATTTTCTTGTACATCTACATAATATCATCAGCATAAATTCTAAATTCTGATTGTTTATCTTGATAATTACATACAGAGAATATTTGTTAAGTCAATTAATAGGTATTTTGTATTATTCGATAATTCGGATGATATTAAATAATGCTTTTTCCTAAGCTTCCATTTGAGATCCAAAAACACATTATATGAGTAAAAAATAAATTCGCATGTATTAAATTACGTAAACATTTCAATTCTCTGCAGGGAAGAAAAAAAATTTTAAAATTAGAAGACATTAGATTTGCTTTCAATAAAATTTACTTAAATTTTAAACAAAAAGAAGAATTTTTTCCAGTTTCAAAAGCCTATAAAAAAGTCATGGAATAATAAAAGTCCTCTCATCTAATAGAATCTAAAGAGTCCTCTCATCTAATAATAAGAGTTCTCTCATCTAATAGAATTGTTCAAAAAAAATCTAAGTCATAAAAATATTTTAATGTCAAAACATTAAATTATGTTTTTATGTGCGAAATAATATTATATCAATTAGTATTGTTTACATTCGTAATTGATTGGATTTGCTGACACAGTTTAAAAGAAATTTTTTTTTGTTATACAGGGTGATTTGCCAATAATCTACCATTATAGAACTAGATGCTGTTCTGAGGTTTAAAATAAATAATGGTACGGCATAAATATAAAAAAAATGAACTATTTATAAAAAAAATATAATTTAAATCTTTTTTATTCAAAAAATAATGGTATTAATATAATCATTGGACTATTAATTTTTTCCCCCCCTACATTTTGAGCAAAATATCTTTTATCTAGGTCAAAAATTACAGAACTTATAGTAAAAAAACTTTTTCAACAATTTCTAAAAAACAATTTAAAAATAAGTATTCTTTAATTTTTTTATAATTCAAGTTCAATGTTCATTTTCATTTTATTTTGTCATTTAAATTTCAAGTAACTTGTTATTATTATTATTATTATTATTGCTTCTTTATAATTTCAAATAATACAATTCTTTTTAATTACATATTTACACAGAGAATTTGGTCACGTGGTGAGAGTTGTTATTGTAATAGATAATCTTTGATTTTTATGATGTAATTTTGGCTACCAAAATTAATGTGTTTGTGTGCGAGTATAAAGTATTAGGTTAGGTATACAGAGAACTGAAATTGAAATTGTGTGTATATATGCGTAAACAAATGAATATTCAATTTACATTTAGTATGTTTCGATTTTAAATATGTAGTTTTTTTTTTAATTATTTGTCGTTTTCGTACATGATGAATTATTTTACTATCCACTTTTTACAAGTTGAGTAAATTTTTGTAAGAGTATATATGGACTATTAGGAAAATTTTGTAGCCACGTGGGTAATGCAACTATTTTGAGTACTTATTGACGTCTACAATATAATAAGCAATAAGCAACTTCAATTTTAACATTCTGAGAGAATGCATTTAACAAATAAATATAAAAAGAATTAGAATCTGAATAGTATGATTAATGGTTATATTCTGATTGTTTGAACAAAACAAAATAATGATTTGAAATTATTATATTTAGACATGTAGTATTTAAATTTTTTCTATTAATAAGAATCTAGCAAGAATGCATTATCGTTTTATTGCAGGAATTATTTTTGCTCATAAAAACAAATGTCAATTGTCAATGTCAGCCACACGTCCACTGCAATACTCAATACAATATTATGAAATATGAATTTGATGATTGTTCCCCCTTTTTTTTTACAAAACAATATAATAACAATTTTTTTCTTTTCGCTTTTTTTTTAATTTGCTCATTCATTTACTGTTTTACTGTATTTACTGTTTAATAATTAAAATTGTGTTATTATTTATCCTGATGTTTATATAATAATATTAATTATTATACAATATTATTATTATAATAATAATATTATAAGTTACTAAAAGTAACCAAAATCTCCTAATCTAAAAACGCAACAATGTTTTTTATCAACAAAATTCATTATAATTCTTTTTATTACAGTTTTATCAACAAAAATCCGTTTTAAATTAAATCAGAACAAAGAACTTTATTATTTCAAAATATCAACGCGTTTTTATTTTTATCAGTGCAAAGAAACTAAAATGCGCTTTGTAAGCATTTCTATAGGTGACGCGTTCAAACAAGAAAGTAGAGGTACAAAAGTAAATTTTTATATTTAGAATAAGTTTGGAAGTCGTTTAATAACGACACAAAATAGAATTAATAATATTTCTTTCTTTTTATTTATTTTATCTACAAAATATAAAATTTTTAAATAAATAAAAAAATATAAATCTATAAAAAAAATATATAAATTTAAAAAAAAATAATATGAATATATAAAAAAAAAATTCTAATCTATATCAAAAATTGTATCCAGCCAATGGTGTAGTTGTTAAGACACCGGCCTTTTATACGAAAGGTCTCGGATTCAAACCCCGGCTGGATCAAAATCTACTGAAAAAATAAAAAGCGCTATAAAAATAATAAAAATCTATAAAAGAAAATATAAGAAAATTCTAATAAAAAATTTAATTATCTTTTAGCCTAGAAATTCGGTTTCATAAAAGTTCACGTGATCTTCCTGGTAATACGTGTGGCAAGTAGGAGTTAAAGAACTACGCTTCTGAATTTGTAACCAGTGATTGAAAATAGGAAAAGAGGCCCCCTAGTAGCGCAAGCAAATGGGAGCTGCGTACTAAAGGCGTAATAGCAGCAGCTGCTTATTTAATTAGGTTACAAAAGACCACAGGTACATCTCGGTACACAAAAATGTTGATCATACAGTTATCTAATTTTTTTTCTTGTCTTAAAGAAAATTTGCAAATATTAAAATTGAAAACACAAAGGAAGAAAAACAACTAAAGTAAAATAAAATTAGAATTCTCTAAAGATAAAATTTTTTTAAATAAAAAAAATTTAAAAATTATAAGAATTATATTGAAGAACCAATACTTTTTATAAAAATAAATGAAAATGAAATGATGAAACGAATATAATTTTTTATTTATTTGTTTCATAAGTTAATAATAAATTGATCGATCAATAAAATAAAATAATATAAGTTTGTGAAAAACAAAATTGTATAAAAAATATTGTAAAGCTTTAAAGAAAAAAAATTTTATATAATTTTGAAAAAATTTTTTATAAAACTAAGTATTGTAATAGAAAGAGAAAAATCTTTATCAAAGTTTATAAAAATTTTTAATTTTTTGTTAAAACATAACTTCTTATTCTTTTTTGGAAATTATAAAAATTGTACTATTATAATATGTGTTGTACTATTATAACATGTGAGTTTCTCAATTTAACAAAAAAAAAGAAGAAGAATACATTTTTGAAAGTTACTTTGATACTTTTGTACTATTGTTGTCATTTGTTTTGGATTTGTTTAAAATCTTTTCCAGTTTTTCAATATGACACAATATTTAAATTGAACTATAATCGGTTCATCGGAACCAGAACCAAACTCCTTACAACCCCTTACGGACAAGTACATGCACAAACACTAACCAATTGCTCGTAATTCAGGAAAAAGAGTCACTAAGAGACACCATCTCCGGAATAATCCAATCTGAACTTAAGAAAATTTTTGGTAATAGACCAAATGAAAGTTTCACAAACAGAATTCAAGTGAACGAAGAGTTAATTCAAACTATAAATATTGACGATAGAAAATTGTCCGGTATTGATAAAATACCAGACGTTATCAAAAGTTTAAGAGAATTCTCCGGTGATAACGGTGAACGAACACTAACAACATATGACCACTTGAAAGGAACTTTAAAATATTTCGGCGTCTTAAAGGAGATCCAACTTCAAGCTTTTTAAGCATGCGTGAACCTGAAGATTTAACAAAAGATTTCTATGTCTAAAACTGGATAATGTAAATTACAGAATAAATCATAGCCAAAATATTATCAAAAGCTATCAACCAGCTGCCTCACCCCCGCAAGGAAAGAATAACCCACCATTTGTTCCAAAATCAAATTATAACTTTCAGCACCAATGTTATTAAAACTGTCGGTATTACCAAAAACCAAACTTTCAGAATCACTTTCACTCAAATCTTCCGAATCGTGCTCATGCAAACTTTCAAAATCATTACCAACAAAATGTGCAATACCATTATAACAAAAATTTTTACCAAAAACTTGGAACAGATCCAACAAATATTGAACAGTCGCAACATTCGAGAACAAATCATTATTATCAGAATGGGTCTAAACAAATTTTGGAAACTTCTCTGCTAACGGTAATAGCTAGAGACCGTTATTTCAACAGTCTCATTAAAATAATAGATTCCAAAAAATCTTTTATACCAAATCTTAAATTGTTGACCTTTACAAACCTGTACTGAGGGTAAAGATTGCTCACTTAGATTGATAACGGAAATAATTACAATTTTTTAGATTAAACTGCTCTTTGTTACCCTACATAGAACACCAAACGGAGAAATTTTAAAATTCTTAATTGACACAGGCTCGAACAAAAATTACATTCAGCATTCATGATTAGTCAAAAATCCTATTCAAAACAAACAAAATGTTTACTCTAATTCAATAGGCGGTAGCACCGCGATCACTTATCACTCTTATATAAATTTATTTGAACCTAAAACCTCTAAACTTAAATTTTATATCTTACCAGAATTAAAATTCTTTAATTATAATAGAATAGGGATAATAAGTAGTGATTGTCTTAAGTATTTGAATGCCATAATTCATGCAAATAAAAATTTCTTCACTATTAAACCAAATATAAAAATCTATTTAAAACAAGCTACTTCTGACTCAGTAAGTCGCATTAATGTTAGGACATCTGATAACAAAATGCAAAGAAATGCAAGAAGAAAAACTTAACTATCTTATAAATAATAATTTACTCCTATTCGATGACCCTAATGAAAGTCTCACTTAAACAACTACTGTTAAGTGAAATTAGAACCTCGACTAACGAATCAGTATATTCGAAAAGTTATCCCTATCCTCCCTATCCATCCCTGTCCCTATGTGTTTAAAACAAATTGGAAAACAAATCTAGTAACTTTTAAATGACGGTATAATAAGGCAGTCAAAATCGCTGTATAGATCGTTGCAAAACAAGAGGACGCATCCGATGAAAAAAAATATAGAATGGTAATAGACTATATAAAGTTAAATACTGTAGCAAACAAATACCCGATTCCAGAAATAAATGAGGTTCTTGCCAATCTTGGCCAAAATAATTTTTTTTCAATCATTGATTGAAAAAGTTGTTTCCATCAAATAGCTCTAAGAACTGCGATATTGAAAAAACTGCATTTGCGGTAAACAATGGAAAGTATGTGTTCACTCGATTCCCATTTGGATTGAAAAATGCAACCACTATATTTGAAAGGGCTCTGGATGATATTCTCAGATACCATATTGAAGTACGTTGCCATGTCTATACCGATGACATTATTATTTTTAGTAAAAATTAAGAAGATCACTTTAAAAACCTCAAGTAACTGAAGGTTATTAATATTACACCAATTATAGAAGTTACTAAGATCAACTTGCAATGCTATTGAATCATCTAAGAAGGAAATTTTCTTGTACATCTACATAATATCATCAGCATAAATTCTAAATTCTGATTGTTTATCTTGATAATTACATACAGAGAATATTTGTTAAGTCAATTAATAGGTATTTTGTATTATTCGATAATTCGGATGATATTAAATAATGCTTTTTCCTAAGCTTCCATTTGAGATCCAAAAACACATTATATGAGTAAAAAATAAATTCGCATGTATTAAATTACGTAAACATTTCAATTCTCTGCAGGGAAGAAAAAAAATTTTAAAATTAGAAGACATTAGATTTGCTTTCAATAAAATTTACTTAAATTTTAAACAAAAAGAAGAATTTTTTCCAGTTTCAAAAGCCTATAAAAAAGTCATGGAATAATAAAAGTCCTCTCATCTAATAGAATCTAAAGAGTCCTCTCATCTAATAATAAGAGTTCTCTCATCTAATAGAATTGTTCAAAAAAAATCTAAGTCATAAAAATATTTTAATGTCAAAACATTAAATTATGTTTTTATGTGCGAAATAATATTATATCAATTAGTATTGTTTACATTCGTAATTGATTGGATTTGCTGACACAGTTTAAAAGAAATTTTTTTTTGTTATACAGGGTGATTTGCCAATAATCTACCATTATAGAACTAGATGCTGTTCTGAGGTTTAAAATAAATAATGGTACGGCATAAATATAAAAAAAATGAACTATTTATAAAAAAAATATAATTTAAATCTTTTTTATTCAAAAAATAATGGTATTAATATAATCATTGGACTATTAATTTTTTCCCCCCCTACATTTTGAGCAAAATATCTTTTATCTAGGTCAAAAATTACAGAACTTATAGTAAAAAAACTTTTTCAACAATTTCTAAAAAACAATTTAAAAATAAGTATTCTTTAATTTTTTTATAATTCAAGTTCAATGTTCATTTTCATTTTATTTTGTCACTTAAATTTCAAGTAACTTGTTATTATTATTATTATTATTGCTTCTTTATAATTTCAAATAATACAATTCTTTTTAATTACATATTTACACAGAGAATTTGGTCACGTGATGAGAGTTGTTCATCTTATTGTAATAGATAATCTTTGATTTTTATGATGTAATTTTGGCTACCAAAATTAATGTGTTTGTGTGCGAGTATAAAGTATTAGGTTAGGTATACAGAGAACTGAAATTGAAATTGTGTGTATATATGCGTAGACAAATGAATATTAAATTTACATTTAGTATGTTTCGATTTTAAATATGTAGTTTTTTTTTTAATTATTTGTCGTTTTCGTACATGATGAATTATTTTACTATCCACTTTTTACAAGTTGAGTAAATTTTTGTAAGAGTATATATGAACTATTAGGAAAATTTTGTAGCCACGTAGTTATTGCAACTATTTTGAGTACTTATTGACGTCTACAATATAATAAGCAATAAGCAACTTTAATTTTAACATTCTGAGAGAATGCATTTAACAAATAAATATAAAAAGAATTAGAATCTGAATAGTATGATTAATGGTTATATTCTGATTGTTTGAACAAAACAAAATAATGATTTGAAATTGTTATATTTAGACATGTAGCATTTAAATTTTTTCTATTAATAAAATCTAGCAAGAATGCATTATCGTTTTATTGCAGGAATTATTTTTGCTCATAAAAACAAATGTCAATTGTCAATGTCAGCCATACGTCCACTGCAATACTCAATACAATATTATGAAATATGAATTTGATGATTGTTCCCCTTTTTTTTTACAAAACAATATAATAACAATTTTTTTCTTTTTGCTTTTTTTTTAATTTGCTCATTCATTTACTGTTTTACTGTATTTACTGTTTAATAATTAATATTGTGTTATTATTTATCCTAATGTTTATATAATAATATTAATTATTATACAATATTATTATTATAATAATAATATTATAAGTTACTAAAAGTAACCACAATCTCCTAATCTAAAAACGCAACAATGTTTTTTATCAACAAAATTCATTATAATTCTTTTTATTACAGTTTTATCAACAAAAATCCGTTTTAAATTAAATTAGAACAAAGAACTTTATTATTTCAAAATATCAACGCATTTTTATTTTTATCAGTGCAAAGAAACTAAAATGCGCTTTGTAAGCATTTTTATAGGTGACGAGTGGGTGACGCGTTCAAACAAGAAAGTAGAGGTACAAAAGTAAATTTTTATATTTAGAATAAGTTTGGAAGTCGATTAATAACGACACAAAATAGAATTAATAATATTTCTTTCTTTTTATTTATTTTATCTACAAAATATAAATTTATAAAAAATTTTTAAATAAATAAAATAATATAAATCTATAAAAAAAATATATAAATTTAAAAAAAAATACTAATCTATATCAAACATTGTATCCAGCCAATGGTGTAGTTGTTAAGACACCGGCCTTTCATACGAAAGGTCTCGGGTTCAAACCCCGGCTGGATCATATAGATTAATAAAAATAATATAGATTTTTCTTATAATATATAATTAGTAGAATATAATTAAATTAAAAATAAGTATATATGTCATATAAATTATAATAAAATATAATATTGTAATAGCTTAATTGTAATAATATAATAAAATAATAATAAACCATAATTCTTGTATAAGATAATAGATGGCGTTTAAATAATAGAAACGTCTTAGTCTTGTACAATAGCTACAGCCGAGTAATCAACGGTGAAATTAATGATTCACGAAACTGAAGCTTAGTTAAATATGAATAATAAATAACTTAGTGGACGCCCTATACTCCTCATTGGAGTGGCAAGGAAAAAAAAAAATATCAAACAATGTAATGAATTACTAGATTTGTATAATTCATACTTTATCTATTTTTAATAAATTCAAAATTATTATAAATAAAAATCTATAAAATCTACTGAAAAAATAAAAAGCGCTATAAAAATAATAAAAATCTATAAAAGAAAATATAAGAAAATTCTAATAAAAAATTTAATTATCTTTTAGCCTAGAAATTGGGTTTCATAAAAGTTCACGTGATCTTCCTGATAATACGTGTGGCAAGTAGGAGTTAAAGAACTACGCTTCTGAATTTGTAACCAGTGATTGAAAATAGGAAAAGAGGCCCCCTAGTAGCGCAAGCAAATGGGAGCTGCGTACTAAAGGCGTAATAGCAGCAGCCGCTTATTTAGTTAGGTTACAAAAGACCACAGGTACATCTCGGTACACAAAAATGTTGATCATACAGTAAGTTATCTAATTTTTTTTCTTGTCTTAAAGAAAATTTTCAAATATTAAAATTGAAAACACAAAGGAAGAAAAACAACTAAAGTAAAATAAAATTAGAATTCTCTAAAGATAAAATTTTTTTAAATAAAAAACATTTAAAAATTATAAGAATTAAATTGAAGAACCAATACTTTTTATAAAAATAAATGAAAATGAAATGATGAAACGAATATAATTTTTTATTTATTTGTTTCATAAGTTAATAATAAATTGATCGATCAATAAAATAAAATAATATAAGTTTGTGAAAAACAAAAAAAAATTTTATATAATTTTGAAAAAAATTTTTATAAAACTAATTATTGTAATAGAAAGAGAAAAATCTTTATCAAAGTTTATAAAAATTTTTAATTTTTTGTTAAAACATAACTTAAGAAATAAAATCTATATTAAAGTATTTTTAAGAAAAATTTATTCTTTGTTGGAAATTATAAAAATTGTACTATTATAATATGTGTTGTACTATTATAACATGTGAGTTTCTCAATTTAACAAAAAAAAAGAAGAAGAATACATTTTTTAAAGTTACTTTGATACTTTTGTACTATTGTTGTCATTTGCTTTGGATTTGTTCAAAATCTTTTCCAGTTTTTCAATATGACACAATATTTAAATTGAACTAAATTGACCGTTGATCAGTTTAGACGTATATTTAGTTGACGGAATTAACAATAAAAATAATTAAATCTATAATTTATTCGTTCTAAAAAAGTTGTAACGGACAACTATAAGAATGGCAGATTGCCATAAATGTAAAACAAAAATAAAAGGAGAGACTGGAATTAGATGCAGTGGAGGCAAAATTTTTCATATATCATCAAAATGTAGCGGATTAGACCAGTATTCAATTGGTATACTAAATACCAGCCCAATGTTAAAACTATTATGTGATGATTGTACGCTATACATTAGTAATGTGGATTTAGTACTGCAAAATATGGAGATGTCGGTTAAAAAAAATTCGGAATATTTAAATGAATACAAAAATGAATTTGAATGTGCCTTACAAAAAAATGAAAAAGAAATTATGGAATTACTAAGGGCAATTGAAAGCAGATATATGGAGAGATTGGAACAAATAAAAATTACACAACAAAAAGAAATTGAAAAAGTAACAAAAAATACACAATCATTCAAAACGGAATCAGAAAAATGAATGAGTCTATAAAAAACTCATCGCAAAAGAGTAATGAATTAATGAATGAATTAAAACATATCAAATTAAATGAAAATATTGCAAATGTAGGTCAAAAGCTATTATTCTCTGATATTTTAAAAACAAATGCAAGTGTAAGCAAAACAAATCTACCGAAAATGAAAAAAGAATTACCTTTGATTATTTAACCAAAAAATAAACAAAAAAGTGAATTAACAAGACGGGATTTAAATAAGAAGGTAGATTCAAAAAATTTGCAAATAAAAAATATTGAAAATCGAACAAATGGAGTAGTTTTGATTGAAATTGGAACAATTGAAGAACGGGAAAAAATTAAAAAAGAATTAGAAAAAAAATTAAATGAAGGTTACGACATCAAAATACCAATAGCAATAAAACCGCAAATTGAAGTAGTCCATATGAGTGATAAATTCAGTGAAAGTGAAATCGTGGAAAAATTAAAAAATCAAAACCCCTTTATGGAAATGGTTGAAATGAAGGTAGTAAAAGTATACACTGTAAAAAAATTTAACAAGGAAAAGTTTAATGCAATAACTTAAGTGGATAAGGACGAACGAGTCTGCATAGGATGGGAAAGGTGTAAAGTGTTCGACGCTATAAATATCGTAAGATGTTTCAAATGCAAAGGTTTTAACCACAAATCAGTGGAATGTAGGAATAAGGAAACATGTTTAAAGTGCCACCATAAGACAATTCCATAAGACAAGTGATTGTAAAAATGAGGACATCAATAAATGTATAAATTGCACGAAATATAACAAGAAACCTAAATTACATGTGGATGTGAATCATAAAACATTTAGCAAATTGTGTCCTGCGTATCAACATAAATTAAGTCTAAAGAAGCAGACAATTGGATATTAGCAACCACAGAATATGGAGGTGAATAATACTTATATTGATAATTTTGATATAAAAGAATATGTGAATGAAAATAATAATAATAATAATAATAATAATAATAATAATAATAATAATAATAATAATAATAATAATAATAATAATAATAATAATAATAATAATAATAATAATAATAATAATAATAATAATAATAATAATAATAATAATAATAATAATAATAATAATAATAATAATAATAATAATAATAATAATAATAATAATAATAATAATAATAATAATAATAATAATAATAATAATAATAATAATAATAATAATAATAATAATAATAATAATAATAATAATAATAATAATAATAATAATAATAATAATAATAATAATAATAATAATAATAATAATAATAATAATAATAATAATAATAATAATAATAATAATAATAATAATAATAATAATAATAATAATAATAATAATAATAATAATAATAATAATAATAATAATAATAATAATAATAATAATAATAATAATAATAATTATAATGATGATAATAATAATAATAATAATAATAATAATAACAATAATAATAATAATAACGATAGTATGGTTGGTAGTAGTAACACGGAAACAGTAATAAAAAGCATGAAAGAAATAGGAAAATCAAAAAAGCAACAAACAAAAATTAAAAAAAAAAAATAGAAATTTATTAAATTTTTTACAGTTCATAAAGAAACAACATTACGATGATATGAAAGAATCCACAGTCGATGTAGCTAATCTAAATAAAATTAAAATTAGTGATTGCATCGTTTCAAATACTCCTCAAGCGAGCACATCCAAAGTATCGGATAATAAATACTCTAACTGGGTTAAGGGTGAAACTATGTGCATTAATAATACAAATAAAAAAAATGGGTACGCTCCAAATATACAAGAGAATAGCAAAAGTTTTATCGATCCATTGGTACCTCCAATTGTCAGATTGACAAGAAAAGCAATTGATACAGGTGATAATGTGTATGTAATATCAAGATTACGAGACCACAGAATTTACAACAATGTGAGACTGTTTTTGTCGTACTTCCATGATCAGGATGATATTTGCTACGAAGGTATGACTCAGACTAGTTTAAAAGTACTCATTCATCAAGAGGGATTACCAAATAATTATAAAGAACTTTCTAACCTGTACCTAGTTTACCTCGAGAACACAGGAGTGTCTAAAAAGAAGCGCTTCAAGATCTAGCTTATTACAGGAAACATATTGACAACAAATATAGAGAGCATTTACAGAAAATAAGACAAACTTGCCAAAATTATATGATCGGTAAACCATGATGCATAATACAATGCTTAATTTGAAAATTGTACATTTTAATGCCAGAAGTCTCAGAAAAAATATGATTGAAATTGAATCATTTATAAATATTAAAAAATGCATTGACATAATTATGATTGGTGAAACTTGGATATATTCCGATGAGGAGATTTTTTTTAATATCCCTGGGTATACAGCTTCATTTATTTCTAATAATTTGAATAGAAGAGGTGGGGCTGCTATTTATGTCAAGCAAAACATTGATTATAAAATCCTGGAAGTCTCGGAACAGTTTAATACAATAATTATATCATTAGATGGCACCACTCCAGTTATTAAGCTTGCTGTGTGCTACAAGAGTCCTAATGAAAATAATAGTGCATTTATTTCACACTTAGATTCAATTTTTAATAATTATAAAAATATTGTGATGGTGGGCGATACTAATATTGATTTATTATCTGATATAGAGCTTTCCAGATCTTATAAAACAATGCTGGAATATAACGCGATTGATATAAAGAATGGGTTAACTAAAAAAGATGCTACTAGAGTTACAGAAAACACTTTTACAATTATTGATCATATACTGTCGGATTTAAAAAATGAAAAGTATGATTTTAGAATTACTACTCAAGATGTAGTTAATCTGGACCACAAAGCGATCATAATCAGGATAAATAAAATTATAAAAAAACGTGAACCTATCTTCAACAAGGAAATATGTGTTACAAACATCCAAAAATTTAAGGCTCAAGTTAGTAATCTACTTCTAACAAATAGTTGTGATAGTGTGGATGATTTTATTAAAATATTACAATTGGCTAATGAGAACTCTACTGGTAAAAAGGTAATAAGAATTAGAAAAGATAATCAGTGGATGACTAAAGAAATATTATACTTAATTGAAAAAAGAAATAAATTATTTAAAAAGCTAAAGAAGAATCCAAATTGTGTGGAAATTCAAGCTAAATTTAAAGAATTGAAACACATTGTTACAAGGGAAATAAAACGAGAAAAACAAAATTACTTTAATTATAAAATTCACTTAGCTGATTCTGACCATACAAAAATCTGGTAGATGCTCAACAGTTGTATTATGAAAAAGTCGTCTGATAGTAGTAAAGTTATCAATGAAATAAATAATAATGGAATTAAAATATATGATAACTTTAGTATTGCTAATGTATTTAACATATATTTCAGTCAAATTGGTAATAGATTAGCAGATGATATTGTTGATGCAGAGGAATACACAGTAAAAAACAGGTTTATAGATCGGTATATTTTTCTAAATCCAACAAACGAAATAGAAGTATGCAACACTATTAAGCTGCTGAAAAATAATTCACCAGGAGCTGATAATATAACGGCATCAAATCTAAAACATGTGACAACAATTATAGCAGCTAAACTTGCGTATCTGATTAATAGATGTCTCTCAACTTTCAGAATCACTTTCACTCAAATCTTCCGAATCGTGCTCATGCAAACTTTCAAAATCATTACCAATAAAATGCGCAATACCATTATAACAAAAATTTTTACCAAAACCCTGGAACAGATCCAACAAATATTGAACAGTCGCAACATTCGAGAACAAATCATTATTATCAGAATAGGCCTAAACAAATTTTGAAAACTTCTCTGCTAACGGTAATAGCTAGAGACCGTTATTTCAACAGTCTCATTAAAATAATAGATTCCAAAAAATCTTTTATACCAAATCTTAAATTGTTGATCAACAACCTTTACAAACCTGTACTGAATGTAAAGATTGCTCACTTAGATTGATAACGGAAATAATTACAATTTTTTAGATTAAACTGCTCTTTGTTACCCTACATAGAACACCAAACGGAGAAATTTTAAAATTCTTAATTGACACAGGCTCGAACAAAAATTACATTCAGCATTCATGATTAGTCAAAAATCCTATTCAAAACAAACAAAATGTTTACTCTAATTCAATAGGCGGTAGCACCGCGAATTAACATTCTTTAATTATAATATGATAGGGATAATAAGTAGTGATTGTCTTAAGTATTTGAATGCCATAATTCATGCAAATAAAAATTTCTTCACTATTAAACCAAATATAAAAATCTATTTAAAACAAGCTACTTCTGACTCAGTAAATCGCATTAATGTTAGGACATCTGATAACAAAATGCAAAGAAATGCAAGAAGAAAAACTTAACTATCTTATAAATAATAATTTACTCCTATTCGATGACCCTAATGAAAGTCTCACTTAAACAACTACTGTTAAGTGAAATTAGAACCTCGACTAACGAATCAGTATATTCGAAAAGTTATCCCTATCCTCCCTATCCATCCCTGTCCCTATGTGTTTAAAACAAATTGGAAAACAAATCTAGTAACTTTTAAATGACGGTATAATAAGGCAGTCAAGATCGCTGTATAGATCGTTGCAAAACAAGAGGACGCATCCGATGAAAAAAAATATAGAATGGTAATAGACTATATAAAGTTAAATACTGTAGCAAACAAATACCCGATTCCAGAAATAAATGAGGTTCTTGCCAATCTTGGCCAAAATAATTTTTTTTCAATCATTGATTGAAAAAGTTGTTTCCATCAAATAGCTCTAAGAACTGCGATATTGAAAAAACTGCATTTGCGGTAAACAATGGAAAGTGTGTGTTCACTCGATTCCCATTTGGATTGAAAAATGCAACCACTATATTTGAAAGGGCTCTGGATGATATTCTCAGATACCATATTGAAGTACGTTGCCATGTCTATACCGATGACATTATTATTTTTAGTAAAAATTAAGAAGATCACTTTAAAAACCTCAAGTAACTGAAGGTTATTAATATTACACCAATTATAAAAGTTACTAAGATCAACTTGCAATGCTATTGAATCATCTAAGAAGGAAATTTTCTTGTACATCTACATAATATCATCAGCATAAATTCTAAATTCTGATTGTTTATCTTGATAACTACATACAGAGAATATATTAAATAAAGCTTTTTCCTAAGCTTCCATTTGATATTAGGAAGGTTGAAATCGCCGCAGAGAATAATATCATCATTGTACTTAAATTTACAAATTAATGAATCAATAATATCAATTTTGATAATATATTATACCGACCAATGATAATAAGATTTGCAAATTGCAGTTGAATTTTTATTGCAATTATTTCTATTATATCAACGGTTCCTCTATGTGGAAATATTAATTCCGAAGAACTCCTAAGATTTTTAGACAAAATTGAACCATATATGTCTTTCTTGCAGTCGGTACACGAGTCTTACATTTTCAACAATCTTGACATCTCTAAATTTAGCCAAGCTATATCTGCTGTTATGATTGTTTTGAAAAGATGTTTAGATTATCTTTACTAGAGGCGGTAAGAGATGATCAAAGATTGGTGAGGTTAAAGTTGAAACGCTGAGGTTCTATTCATTTGAGGCAGTAGCTTTATTTAAAGTTCCATTACAATTAATTCCCTCTGCGATAGTAGTGATTGGATTTAAGTGAGATTTAGGCTGTAATGAGGAAGAATGATTGCCAGTAGAAAACGGTAAAATATGTAAAGAATTTGATGGATCGCGAGAGTTGTTAGTTTTACCGTAAATAAAATTATAATATTTATTTGAAATAGAATTTTTAAATTTGGAGAACATATCATCTAAAAATGAATCACTATGATGTTTATTACTAAAATATTTACAAATATTAATAGATCTAGTAGGTTTATTAATTAAAAGAAAATTTTCAGTAGTATTTATTAGAGGAGAATTTTTAATAGTATTAACAGGAGCTACTCTAATACATAATTTGTAAATTATGTTTCATATTTTATAATTTAATTGTATTATACTAATAATTATATGTCTATTATCAGAAAAATCAATAAAAAATTTTTTATTAGCCTAACCTAACCTAATGAATCTTAAATATTTGAAAAGATACCATGTTATAAATACAATATATTATGTATATTTTCAACCAAGCATTTCATATGTAAGTAGCCAGTGTCTCTATCTTTCTTATAGTGATGTGTTATAAAACGATTAAATTTATTTTTCGTGTACGTATGTCACGTTCGTCATATTTCTCGTTACTTGAAATTTTGTCTTCATATTGTAGCAGTACATGTAAGTACCGTATTCAATAACTTATATGAATTTATAACTGTTAAAAAAATCTTGTCGTTTCGCATTTTTAGATTTGAAAAATATTAAATATAACCTGAGATATACACTTTCAAAAATAGGGTTTATTCAAATTTTGAGGGCTGTAGTCCGTAACGGGTAGAGTCACATAAAAAAGTTGTTCTACAATATTAACTGTTTTTAACTGTATACAAGATTAACTGTTGAACAATTTTTTGAATCAAACACTATTCGTTTAAATTCAGCACTATACCAAGTTTCATTGCCATTTAAAGAGATAACCTAGCAACATCATTTTGGGAAATCAAAAGACATTGCGGTGCGCCGCTTGTATCAGCTTGAACACAGATTTGAAAAAAATTCGAATCTAAAAAAGGATTGTCAAAAATGTTTACAAGAATACATCGATCTTGGTCATATGATACAAGTTACTAATGGGGAAGATAGTTTCTCATCATACAAAACTAACTTCACGCATTACAATTGTTGTTACCTTCCACATAATGCCGTAATTAAGGAGATGAGAGCCACAACGAAGCTACGCGACTTATAAGTTTCGTTTTTACATTAATAAAAAAAAACAAACTTTATTTTTAAATATTCTTTAATTTAACTTTACTGGTTACAGGTATGATAATAATAATTACTTTCAGAATAAAATATTACAGGTATTTATAGTTAAAAGGATGCATTGTCAGCGAAACATATATTATGTTAAAGAAATTTGGATAATTAATATTTAAAGTTTCCCAATTGTTATTAACTAATTTAATTCTGCTGACATTGCGTCTGAACAAAAAGGTGAACAACATATGAAATTTAGTTTACATAAAAATAAATGTTAATTATACAATATTAAGTTAAATTATATGTTAAGTTAAGTTATGGTTATATATTAGGATGATCATATAACTCCTCCCCCCTTTGTGTGAAGTGTGGGCCATCGAAGAGTTGATGCTGGTTTTCCTGGAATGTCATTTTGTGTGATATGATTTGTGACTGGAATACTAAATTGCTTTTCTGAAATTTTCTTATAAAAGAGGTATATTAGTATAATTATAGTAAAAAATAGAGTTACTAATATTATAATAAAATTAATGATTTGTTTTTCTGATGTTGCAACTTCCAATAGTTTTACTGTTTTTTGGTTTTCGATATGAAATGATTCTAATTTCTGTAGGTTTAGATCTTTGATGTTGTTTGAGTAGTTGATTCGTAGTGGTATTGAAGGTAACAAATGAATTTCATCCCAATGTTTTGTATTGAAGCTTTGGTAGTAAAAATTGTTTATTTCAATAGTGCAATTATTGTAATGTATTAACTTGGTCCCTTTAACTTTGATTTGATGAGGTTCACAGGATGATTTTAATGTTATTTCTGAACTGTTCATGATAAGAATGTAATTTGGTTCTGGCTGGATGATCTTTGGTACAAATAGTTGTTCTCTTAATGTGCAATTGGCTGGAAGGTTTTGGATTATTTTGCCAATACAGCTGGATTTTTCTGTTATTTCTTGATTTGTAGATTCAGTACAATAAAATATATTTTCTACTCTTGGACATGCTTCGTCAAAATATTGAATGTTATTAAGGTTATATGTTAAAAAAGGTTTTGTATGAATGGTTTTTGTATTATTAATAGGAAGTGGGATTACATGAATCATTGAAGATGATTCAGGGGATAAAATTGGAATTTTAATGTTAAAAATAATATTAGTATTATTATAATAGGCTTGTAAACCTAGTAATTGGTAGATATTCTCATCTGAATTGAATTGAATTGAATTATTATTAAATTTTTCTCGAATATCGCTTATTTCATTTATACTAAGAATTTGTTTTGATATAATGTTTAACCGAGCTAGTACTATTGCTTCTGCTAAACTTGTTAAGTGATTATTTAAAAGATCTATATTGTAGTTAATTTGATTGATATATTGAGATTAAATTACTAATTTTTCATTGTAACCTGATTTTAATATGCTATTTCTAAGTTCATCTTGATAATTTCTTAAATACAGCGAAATGGTTTCTTGTTGGTCATTTATATGTCTGGTAATATTGTTAAATCTTTCTTGCATTAAATAATTAATACCTATTTGGTTGTCAATTTCTTTATTTAGATTTTGTTGGTTTCTATTTAAAGTTTGAATTGCTTCGTTAATATTATGTGCATCTTTTGCATCCATGTTACCTGTTATAGTTTTTATCATGGTACCTAGGCCATTTATAAGACCTCTTTTAATTTTTAATTTTGGATATAAAGTATTTAATTTTTGATTTAAATTTTGTAATTTTGATTTAGTTATATTTATTGAGCCTTGTAATAAAGAGTCATTGTTTAAAGAATTTATAGTATCCTCGATTTTGTCAATGGTTTCTATGTATGTATCTAGTCTTACTATATGTAACAGATTGTTGTAACCTTTTATTGTTCTAGCTGTGCCTAATTTTAACGTAAGTATTTTATTCTCCGTCAGGTCTTGTATTTCCAGTCTCTGTCCGTTGACTGTTATTATTCTGAAATTTAAGTTTTCTTTTAATTTTAGCTTTATGAAATTTTCTATTTTTAAGATTTTTAATTGTTATTTTCCTGTTTTCTTTTACCCTATGTTTTGAAAATCTTGGTGTCATTTTATTTCTTTTAAATTCTTTTCTAAATATTTGATCGTTTTCTTGATAGTTTTCTGGTTCTTGTCTATTTTTATTTAATTTTTCGATTAAGGTTTTTGTTTTATTTTCTACTAATTTTTCTATTTCTGGGAAAAGCTTATTTTGAAATTCGTTCAGTTTTTCTAGGTAGTCATGTTCGTTATTAGGTGAAATTTGTTTTAGAAAGGTGTATGGTCTTCCGTAAAATAATTCGTACGGTGTCAGTTTTGTTGTAGAATGTACTGCATTGTTATAAGTTATTAAACATTCATTCAAGATGTCGTCATGGTCTTTGTCTCTTGATTTTTCATGTACTATTCTATATATTTCAGTTAAAGTAGAGTGCATTCTTTCTACAATGCCATTACTACTAGTTTGTTGAAATGATGTAAGATGGTGATTGATATTATATTGTCCACAAAAATCTTGAAATATGGTTGATGTGAATTCACCGCCTTGGTCTGACACAATTGTTTCTGGAATGCCGTGAAGGCTAAAGAAATTTCTTAGAGATTTTATCATATTTAAACTATTTCTGTTAGTTACCGTGTAGGCTGCCGCAAATCGAGAAAATTTGTCAACTATAGTTAAGATTTTATGATTATTTATTGAATATATGTCTATGTGTAAAATTTCCATAGGTTTCTTAGCTATTACAGGTATTTCGTATTTTGGTTTAGGTGGGTGACGGTCATATTTTAATAAATCACAATTATTTATTATTTTACTAATTTTTTCCTTCATTAATGGAAAATAAAATTCTCTTTTGAGATGAAGTATTGTTTCAGTGATACCTCTATGATTATTTTTTAAATGATAGTCCCTAATTGTTTTATCCTGTTCGTCTTCATTGATTATATCTTTTAGTATTTCGGTACAACGAATAAGTTTTAATGATCCACATCTAGCGAAATGTTTTGAAAAAGAACTTTGAATGAGTTTAAAAGTAGAATCGTCTGTATATATAGCGGTAAGTTTGTTATGAGGTACAAATTTCTTTAAAATGTCAGTTATGGTTTCTTCTGTAAAGTTAGGTAACCTTATAGTTCGTTTTTGTTTATTCCGAAAAGGTACTTCAAGTTGAATTGGAGGTTTTCTATCTGAGATTGACAAAATTAACTGATGGTTAAATTCATTTAACGGTCGTATTGCAATGGGAATTCCGTCATTCATATCTTCTGAAGCTGAATGAACAGTTGATCCAAATGTTCCTTGTACAGTAGAATTTGCATCAAGATCGTGTGCATGTATTTCATCTATTTTAATGCGACTTAAAGCATCGGCATTTGAATTTATTACGCCTTTTTTATACACAATTTCATAATCAAACTCCTCGAGTTTTAGTCGCCATCGAACAAGTCTTGAGTTGGGTTCTTTAAGATTCATCAACCAAACTAAAGGTTTGTGATCGGTTACTATCTTGAATTTGTTTCCAAAGATGTAAGGCCGGAAATATTTTGTTGCCCAAACTATGGCCAACAGTTCCTTTTCTATGGTTGAATAGTTAATTTCAGAGCTTGTTAACGTTCTACTTGCATAGCATATCGGTTTATCTTGTCCAATTGTTCCTTGTGAAAGGATGGTACCAATGGCAAAATTGCTTGCATCAGTAGTGACTATAAAAGGTTTAGAGAAATCCGGGTATTGAAGGATTGGATCATTCATTAGAATATCTTTACAGGTTTCAAATGTTTTAATATAACGTTCGTCTAGTATAATTTTCTTACCTTTTTTCAAACATTCAGATAAAGGTTTGGTAAGTTTTGCGAAGTCCTTGATAAACTTTCTATAATATCCTAGAAGACCAAGAAATGATTTTATCTCTTTTGGGGTCTTGGGTAAAGGAAATTTCTTTATAGCATGAATTTTATCAGGATTCGGTTTAACTCCATCAGTTGTTACAAGATGTCCAAGAAATGCAATTTCTTTTTTTAGAAATTCTGATTTATCGAGTTGGACTTTAAAATTAGCTTCTTGTAATTTTTTAAATACCTTCCGAAGGTTCTCGCAATGTTCCTGGAGAGATGTTGAAAAGATTATAATGTCATCGAGATAAACGAGACATATTCGTCCAACCAGATCTTTAAGAACATTATCCATCACACGTTGGAATGTGGATGGTGCATTCTTTAGACCGAAAGGCATACGGATATATTCATAATGACCTCCGTCTACCGAAAATGCGGTCTTTTGTATATCTGCAGGATTCATCTCGATTTGATGAAATCCGCTTGCAAGATCTAAAGTTGAAAAGTAAATACATTTACCTAATTTATCCAGTATTTCATTTATATTAGGCAAGGGGTATTTATCGCTTACGGTCTTTTCATTTAGTTTGCGATAGTCGATTACTAATCGCCATTTTTGTTTACCGCTTGCATCGCGTTTTTTCGGAACAATCCAAACAGGTGAACTCCAAGGGGAGTAACTGTTTCGAATTATACCTTGATTTAACATATCCTTTATTTGGGTTTGGATTTCATTCTTATGAATGTATGGGTAACGATAAGATTTGGCATAAATAGGCGAATCATCTGTTAGCTTAATATTATGTTTAATCTGATTAGTAAAAGTGAGAGATTGACCTTCTTTAAAGAAAATATCTTCATATTCTTTACAAACTGCTAATAAATTTCGTTTTTCTTCGTTATTTAAATGTGAGGTTCTTATTAAATCTACTATATCTTGACGAGAAATATTTGAATTACAATTGTAATTAATTTTGAAATTATTTATTTCAGAAAATTCTTCTTTTAAAAATGGGTGAACTTTAATAGGTTGGTCTACATAAAGAATTTCTTCTTTATTTGAAATGTTGGTAACTTCTATCAAACTATACCAATCTTTTGCTAAATAAATTCCTTCTGAAACTAATATTTTTGGACAAATTTCAATGTTATTGATATGAATGCTGCCATTTTTATAATCTACTGGTAGTTTTACAATTAATTTTGATTTAGGTGGTATTTGAATTTGTTCAGAAGTTAAGTTAGGTTTAAAGTGAAGATTTATTTCTGTATTTGCAGTTAATAATTTTTTATTTGCAATATCTACTTTGGCTTTTAGAAGAGTAAGAATGTCTAATCCGATGAGTCCATCGAAATAGTCGTGAAATTTAAAAAGTAAAAGTTCCATTTGACCTATTTGTTGAAATTCCTTAAATATTGGTAAGGTAATTTTTTGGTTTATTTTATGTTTATTTAAACCTGTAACTATTGTAACTGGTTCAATTTGGGTTATGTTATTTGGGTCTACTAAAACGGGGTTAATAAAAGAAGAGGAAGCTCCTGTGTCAATTAGAAATTTTAATGGCTTATTATTATATAAAATTTGTATATATGGTAGTATATTTCCATGTTTATTAACATCTATGTATCCGGTGGGTTTGAATCGGCAGGTAAGCAAAAATTTGAATCATCTACTTCTATATCAGGTTTTTCGGAAATGTCTTCTTCTATATTATAGTTGTAATAGTTGTCCAAGTTTGTATAAAAATGATCGTTAGAATAAATGTTGTCATCTTTTGGATTTTGTTCTTCTACGTTAAAAAGTTCTTCGCTAATAAAGTTGGGTAATTGCGTATTTTGTCTAAAGTTATTAAATTTATTAAAGTTTGGTCTCTGAGTTGAATTTTGATTTCGAATTAATGATCTTGATCTGGCTGATCCAATGTCCATTGGGGTTGGTCTTGGCTGATATGATGTAGTTGGTCTGTTATACTGTGCTAACTGATTATTAGCTGCGGGTCTAACAAATTGATTCCTTTGGTTGTTAAAGAAATTGTTGTTGGTACGATAATTAAAAGGATTATTCGGTCTAGGTTGAGTAAAACTATTATTATTATTTTTTGGAATTATTCCTTGTCCTCCATTTGGTCTATATGGTGTTGTAAAATTACTGAAATTATTGTTATTTTGAATGGGCTTTATTTTAGAAGTCTGCTGATTAAAAACTCTTGTATAGAATATATTTTGTTCCTTTATACAATAAGAGAATGCAACTGCTAAAGATTGTGGTCGCATAGCACGGATGGTTGACCCTAATGGTTCTTTAAGTCCTGATAAGAAAACGTTAAGACACATTTCATTATAAAGATCTTTCTTTGCAGCTATAACACTTTGAGCTTTTTCATGTATGTTTATATGATTAAACATGGTAGCTTGAATTTCTATAACGTCAGAATAAAAATTTTCTACTGTTTTGTTATTCTGTTTTAACGTATGCAAATCTTTTATAAGGGATGTCTCGTTTCTTTTATCAGAGTAATGAAGAATCAGGTTCTCTTTCATTTTTTCCCATTCTAATGGAGTTCCATACATATTTAGAACTTCATTAGCCTGTCCTTCAATTTTGTTTCTAATTGCCCTAAGAATAATTTTGTCATACAAAGTCCCGTCAATTTCAGTTATTAAAGTTAGGATTCCTTCGACATTGTCGATGAAATCGTGCAATAATCTTGGATTTCCATCGAATTTTGGTAAATCCTTTATTGCATCTGGTATTCTAAGACTGTTATAAATGCGATTGATAGCGTCACTGTTTTGCATTATGGTTATTTCCGAATTGTACGAGTTAAAACTATGAACAGAATCTAAGCTTGAATTTAAAAAGTTATCAAGATTAATTTGGTTATTGTTTTCGAAATCTAGGGAAGCAGGAGTACTAGTTAATAAATTTTCAGATAAATTTCGAGGAGAATATGGAGCAACTCTAGGTTTAAAGTCTTTTGACCTTTTGAACATTTATATTTTTCTAAGAAATAAGTTTTTTTTTTTTTGAATAATTCACTGTGCCTAAGGCAGCCTCACCTTAGGTATCGAAGAATAGGCTTGATCACAGTGAAAATATTAAAAATTTTAATTTTTTATACTTTTTATTTTATAACTTTTTTTTTTTATAATCTTATATATTTATAATTTTCTTATATTTTTTGTTTTCTCTTACTTTAATTTAATAGGAATTGATTTGGAAGGAAGTATAGGATAGTAATAAAAATTTTGACTTACGTGAGCATGAGAAGAAAAATACTCATTGTATCTGTAGGCTCGTTGTTGTTCTAGGATCCAAATTAAAGAACTGAAGTTCACCAGTTGACCTTTTGATGTGTTTCCAATTTGCACTTTATATAATATACAGCTTAATCTTGTTGCTTCCAAATTATTCACGTTCACAAAAATTCTGGATTTCTAATTTTTCACAATATTCCTTTGTGGTATTAAATTCCAGTTTTAATAAATTATTTAATAACAATATTCCTTTGTTATAAAAATTTTCACAATTTTATTTTAATTTTATTAAAATGTTTTTATTTAAATTAAAAATAGTTTAATGTTTTTTTTTTTATTTTAATAATATATTTATTAAAATTAGTTCTTATTTTATTTTTTTATTAGATATTTAATTTTAAGCGATATATATATTAACCGGAACACACTTTAATTAAAAGGATCACTGTTTTTGGATCCTACCGACTGCGCCACTTATAAGTTTCGTTTTTACATTAATAAAAAAAAACAAACTTTATTTTTAAATATTCTTTAATTTGACTTTACTGGTTACAGGTATGATAATAATAATTACTTTCAGAATAAAATATTACAGGTATTTATAGTTAAAAGGATGCATTGTCAGCGAAACATATATTATGTTAAAGAAATTTGGATAATTAATATTTAAAGTTTCCCAATTGTTATTAACTAATTTAATTCTGCTGACATTGCGTCTGAACAAAAAGGTGAACAACATATGAAATTTAGTTTACATAAAAATAAATGTTAATTATACAATATTAAGTTAAATTATATGTTAAGTTAAGTTATGGTTATATATTAGGATGATCATATAACTCGCGTACTTTTCGACGCATCAATAGCAATATTAATTGGATCGTCGTTAAATGAAATGCTTTTAAAGGGTCCGAAAAGATGAATCGCCAAATTCGTGTCGAAGATTCAAACACAGAATTCCAGAGAATAGTTTGGAGAGATAATTAAACCCAACCTATAAAATATTATAAATTATTGACGGTTACCTTTGGAACAAAATTGATATATCACATAATTATAATTTTCTATCACACTTTTAAAACATTTTTGATATAAATTAAACATTTTTTTTATTTTACAAATTTTTTTTCTTTTTTTTTAGGAGGCACGGTGGAAAACATCAAATGTCCCTCAAAGGAACTACACGAGGTTCCTCTGGGTAATGTTGGACTCTAACCAACCAAAACCACCCCCTTTAAAACCAAACTATACCATGGGTCTTTTAATACATAATAATATAATGTACAGCTTGGGTTTGGGAAAAAGGATGAGGGAAGGATTACTTGGGAAATTGGATATAGGATAATTGGGATTATGGAGGATGAAGAGAAAAATTTGGATAGTTATTTTGAAGAAGGATGTTAGTGTTCTTCTTGAATTTCGATACACATGTGCGGGCATAAGGTTCCATAAACGCGACGTGCGCATGACAATCGAATTTCCGAATGCTGTGTTGCGCCATCTTGCCAGTTCGACAGTGTATGCGTGGGCATCTGTTTCACGTTGGAAACTTTGAGTGGAGGCATCAATTGTTTTATTTCTTTAGAACAGGTGTTCGCTCCTACAAAGTATCTATAAAAGAGGGTCAATGACCCAACAGTACGGCGATGGCAAAGTGGAGTGAGCGTTGAGGTATCACTGGAGTCGCCAATAAGGCGAATAGCTCTGTTTTACACATTGTTGAGATAAGCCAGCGCTGTTTGCGGTGCTCCAGCTCAAATATGTGCGTTATACTCCGTTTTCGGCCTAATGCACATTTTATAGATGTTGAGAAGATCGGAAGAAGAAAAGTAAGCTTTACAGCGATACGAGAAACCTATACATTTAGCAGCATCTTTAACTCGATGCCCAGAATGTTTAAATCTGCTAAGTGCTGCAAAGCTCCACCTGAAATGTCAGGTTGGGTGTAGTAGTAGCTACTTCTACGCTTGATTACCCCATTGATTTTTGATTTGATTGATTGATTTCACACCATTTTTGGATTTTCGCTAAATCATTATTTAGCTCACTGATAGTTAAGTTTCTTGCTGTTCTATTAATTTGGTGATTAATACCACAGCGGCTTTGAAATTAATAGGAAGCTAGAAGGGTGCTGTTATCTACGAAACTATGGATTAGATTGGAGGTAATTTAAAGTAGATCATTGATAAATATTAAGGAGAGAGTGGGTGAAAAAACCGATCCCTGAGGGACACCAGCATTAATTATAAAATTGCCAGATGAATAACCATCGACAAGTACCCGAATCATGCGATTCGAAAGGAAGCCTCCAATCCATTTTAAAAAGACTCTACCTAGCCCTAACGCTTTGCATTTTGATAATAAAGCATTATGCCAGACTCGGTCAAAAACTTTAGAAATATCCAGAGCCACTTCATCAGACTCACCAGAATGGTGAGGGCTGATATTCAATTTTTCGCAAAGGTAAGTCATGAGATCACCGATTGAACGACGGGCTCTGAGCTTTTATTGTCGATCATGAAGCAAACAAATATCTACAATCCAGATATTTCAAAAGCTTCTGATTTACTATTTATTTTCTCCATTACTTTGGAAAGAACCGAGGTTATAGCAATAGGACGGTAGTTAGAGGGATTGCTTTTATTACATTTTATTGGAATTGGGAAAACATGCTCAACCTTCCATTGGGTAGGGTGAACACCCGTAAAAGAAAGATAAAAAAGGTTGTGTGGAGGTTTAGAAATACTTGAATAGGTATTTTTAAGAACCATGGTAGTGATACCATGTGGACCGGCTGATTTTTTTGCGTCAAGATTTTTCAAGATTTTCATCACTGCTCTCATCTTAAAGTATATTTTACCGAAGGAGTAGTCAACTTCAGGAACAGTTGGTGGCTTTAAAGTTGACTGAGGCAGTGTCGAATTGAAAGAGCACTGCTTACCAAACAAGTTCGTTTTCTCTTTGGAATCTGACACAATCATGTTATTAATATCAACAAGCGGAGGAAAAGAAGACCCGCTAGCGTCCTCTTTTAAAGTTTTTGCAAATGACCAAAAGGATTTGCTATTCTTAGGCATGTGGATTATCCAATTAAAATTTAAATTGATAAAGAAACAATACAAATTATAAAAATTATATGTGTACGTTATGAATATCGCGAGCTTGACAACACAATTTGTTTGTAAATTAAATTAAATTAAATTAAATGTTTGCCTTGAATGTGCAAATGATTTAAAAAATGTTCAACAGTTTTTAGCATACTTCACAGTGTAACCTTATTGAACGCAGTTACAGCCAAAGCAAACCTTACGTGCAATACAAGAAAAAAACAGCACGTTATAGCAAATAAAAGTTATTGATTAATTAAGTTAATACTTTTACACACTATTATCAATAATAGTATTTTTTTTTTATTTTTATATGTAATTGCTTTATTAGGCTTTTTTAATTTTTTTTTATACAAATACGTAAGTAGGTATAGGGGCACTTTGGCATGGGAAAAAATAAACCCATATCGCACGACCTAGTTTTTAATAAACCATATCGCACGCCCACGCAAATTAACCTATATTTGAATGACCTTAAGTTTTAGAGAAACCGGAAGTGTTGTGACCTGGATTCTGTTAGAAGTTGGCGTAAAACAAGTCTTTCAGAGCTCTTTGATTGTATATTATAATAGGTCAACATGAAAATAGTTAGCAAAACTATTATATGTAAATATTACAGCACGTGTTATTTAATGTTGGTGAACTAGTTTTAAAGTGTATCTTTAAGGAATGCGTGTTTTTTTCTTTTGTGTTTGGTTTACTATAGGAAGAAATACAAAATAACAATTAGCATCTTGGTTTTTTTTTTTTTTTTTATATGACTCTCTAAAATAGTCAAATACCTCTCACAGAGTTTAAACTGAAAAGCCTGAGAAAAAAAATGTAAATAAAATGCAAACGTTTTTTATTAAATATAAGTAATTACTTTCTCTTTATTAAACATTTTTTTTAAACATCTATTATTTATAATTAAAATATATAATCTAAATAAATGTAAAAAAGGAAAAATTTAAAAGCAAAAAAAAAAAAGTGTAAACAAGTAAAATACAGAATTTTGTTTTTATACCCGTATGAACTATGTTCAAGGGTATAATAAATTTGCCATTACGTTTGTGACACCTTAAAGGAGTCGAGCTAGATATAGTGTCAAAGGTATGGATCGGCCCAGAATCGAATTCTGAGTCGATTAAGCCATGTACGTCCGTCCGTCCGTCCGTCCGCACGATAACTCAAAAAATAAAGGAGCTAGGAGGCTGAAATTTTTTTTACGTCACTTTTGCAAAATTGTTAGTTTTGCTATTTAAATCCAACATTTTCGGACGGCGGGTTCGAGTAGCTGCCATACAACTTCTTTCTTTATATAGAAATAACTCAGTATCTATTCAAGGTAGGTTTCTGAAATTTTGCAAGTGATGATCAAGTTTTATGGCAACAACTTCTGTAAGATTTGGTTGTGTTGGTGCGGCGGGTTCGGGTAGCTGCCATACAACTTCTCCGTTTAAATGAGAATAACTCAGTGTTTATTGAAGCTAGAAATCTGAAATTTAGTAAAGAGGTGTCGAGTTACATGCCAACAACTTTTGTAAAATTTGGTTGGTCTAGAGCAGCCGGTTCAGGCTTCTTGCACCTCTTGGAAGTTAATAAAGCTAGACGTCTGAAATCTTGCAAGTGATGATCAAGTTTTATGGCAACAACTTTTGCAAAATTTGGTTGTGGTGGTACGACGGGTTCGGGTAGCTGCCATACAACTTATCCGGTTAAATGAGAATAACTCAGTGTTTATTGAAGCTAGGAATCTGAAATTTAGTAAAGAGGTGTCGAGTTATATGCCAACAACTTTTGTAAAATTTGGTTGGTCCAGAGCAGCCGGTTCAGGCTTCTTGCACCTCTTGGAAGTTAATAAAGCTAGGAGTCTGAAATCTTGCAAATGATGATCAAGTTTTATGGCAACAACTTCTGCAAAATTTGGTTGTGGTGGTGCGACGGGTTCGGGTAGCTGCCATACAAAATCTCTTTTTAAATGAAAAGAACTCAGTGTCCGTCCGCACGATAACTCAAAAAATAGAGGAGCTAGGAGGCTGAAAATTTTTTTACGTCACTTTTGTAAAATTGTTAGTTTTGCTATTTAACTCCAGCATTTTCGGCAGCCGGGTTCGAATAGCTGCCATACAACTTCTTTCTTTAAATGGAAATAACCCAGTGTCTGTTCAATCTAGGTATCTGAAATTTTGCGAATGATAATACAGTTTTATGGCAATAACTTCTGTAAAATTTGGTTGTGATGATATGAAAGGTTCAGGTAGTTGCCATACAACTTCTCTTTTTAAATGAAAATAACTCAGTGAAATTTAGTGAAAAAGTGTCGAGTTGCATGCCAAAAACTTTTGTAAAATTTGATTGATCTAATGCAGCCGGTTTAGGTTTCTTGCATTTCTTGGAACTTAATGAAGCTAGGCGCAATAGATTCGGGTAGCTGTCATACAACTCCACAATTTACATAAATATATCTCTGTAGTTCGGTACTAAAACATCTGAATGTTTTTAAAAGATGATCAAGTTTTATAATAGGATATATTACGTTCATACGGGTATCCCAGAGTTGACACAGTCTACTCTACTGCACTCTTCCTCGTTTTTATTAAATTTTTTTTATTTATTAATTTTATTTTTATTACAATTTTATTGGTAAATTGCTAAATGTTTATTGCTTTTTTCATCAAGCAGTTTTAAATTTCCAATGCTATCTCTAATTAAATAGAGATCGTTTTTTAGAATTTCCTCCCGGAATTGCTTATCTTCGAATAGGTCCAGATAGGTTTTTAGTATGAAAATTATGTAATTTTCTGTTTTAAAAACCCAAGAGGGTCCATTAACTGTTGGTAATAGTTTAACTTTTTTAATTGTATAGAGCGCATCTGGCTCCATATCTTTTACCTTTAAAAAAGTTTTTCTTTTTATTTTTGCATTAAATGATTCCAAACATCTTTTTCTTTTTGGTTGCTCATATGATTGGTGTTGTTCGTATTGTTGTTGTTGTTGTTGGGATTGTTGCTGGTGCTGTGATGCTTGTTGGTGTTGAGGTTGTTGCGGATGCTGGGATTTCTTCCTCTTCGGTGGAAGCACAACCTGTGTTGGTTGTGTAAAGAAAAATATGTCTTCAGTGTTGTTGTCCATGCTTGATTATGTTGTTTACTTTGCTTGATTTTAAGTAAGACTATGATTTCTTCTATAAAATTCTGCAGTATTTATATTAAATAAAATTGTTAGAAATCTATAGAATTTACCAAAGGATATTAATTAAAATTTTAATTTATTGTAACTGCTTTCGGCTTCATAAATCAAACTACATTGTTGAAATATTTTCTATTTCAAAGAAAGATTCAAAAAGATGTAGGTAGTTTTAATTAGGAAAAAAAGGAAGATATAATTTATTAAAAATACAATGTTGCAAATACTTTGTTTGAAGATAGGTGTTTACTGTAAAAACAAAATATTTGTGTTTAAACCTGAATTTATTCTATAAATTCCTTTTCGATAATTTATATCAAATGCAATTGCATGTAATATATACAATCTACTAACGTATATTTAATTAAAATTGAATTTATTGTAATTACTTTTTTAGAATTCATACATCTTACAAACATTGTTGCAAATATTTGCTTGAAGAAATTTTTTTTTTACTCTAAAAAACGAAGTATTTAAATTAGTTTTGGTTACTTTGGTCAAATAGTTGCAGCAAGCGAGTCAATACAAAAAAAAATAAAAAATGTCAAAAAAAATTTTATTAGAAAAATTTTTTAATCATTCACCGGAGATAGAATCACTTCCTTATAGGATTGATAGTGATTCAGCATCAGTAGTCAAACGTTTTAACGTACGCGGACGTAAAGTCAAGTTTATAATTAATTCAGTTCCTAATAACGTAGAACCGGTTAACTGGATAAAAAACGCATTGTATAAAATAATTCAAGATGTTACAACTGATTTGCACCTTCTAGATAAGGTAGGATTAACATTCTGTGGAGAAAGCTTCCAGCAACATGGTCCTGGATGGCTAAATTTTAGAAATGCAGGCTATCTAACATTTTCTGCGTTATCGGAAATTATATCAAAAATTTTTCAAAGTAATTCTGAAGGTAACTACTAAATAAATACTTCATTATTATTTTTATTATTAATACTTTTATTTTGTTTTTATGTTACAGGTTTAAGCACAGATACATTTTGTCTTTCAGTTACTTCTGTAAGGCTACTATTTGGGAGAGGAAAATCACAAAAATATTCATCATATGAGTAAAGCTTAAAGCGAAAGGGAATAATTTGCATTAAAAACAAAAACAATTTATGTCTACCTCAGGCCTTAATTGTGGCAATATCACAAACTAAAAATGATAAGAACTACAAACACAAAATTCGTAATGATACAGGAAAATTACAAACTTTAAAAGCTATCGAACTAATTAAAAGTGCAGGAGTAAAAATTCCAAATAAAGGTTGTGAAATACAGGAACTCAAGAAGTTTCAAGAATATTTGAAAAATTATAAAATTGTTGTGTACAAATGGGGAACAAGAGGCAGAGAGGTAATATTTGAAGGAATTGAACCTGAAAAACGGCTAAATTTGTTGTTTTATAAAAATCACTACAACATAATAAAATCGCTGACTGCAACCTTTTGCGCCGGTTATTATTGTGAAGATTGCCACATTCCATACAACAACAAAAGTAATCATAGATGCACAGGAACATGTCCATGCTGTCAAAATTCTCCACCATGTCTTAATAATTTAAAACAAATTTTATGCAATGATTGTAATCGTTCATTTCGAGGTCGAATGTGTTTAGATAACCATAGGGCATCAAGTTCAAAACGCAACAGTATTTGTAACGAAGTTAAAAAATGTTTGTTTTGCTTAAAACTTTATAGAGCCGACAGAAACCATGTATGTGGTGAAAACTTTCGCAAGATTTGCAGTAACTATGTTCCTGAGAATCATAAATGTTTTATTCAACAAAACAAAAATCAACCTAAACTAAAAAATTTTATTTATATATTTTACGATTTGGAAACACAACAAGAAAAAGCTTTTGGAGAGAAGTACATAAGAGGCATTCTATCAGATATTAAACTACATGAACCAAATTTGTGTGTTTTCGAGCAAAGATGTGACGCATGTATTTCGTTGTCTTCGTTATATTTTTGTGAAACATGTAAATTTAGAAGAAGAGGAATTAAAGAGGGAAATATTATAGAGCAATTTCTGATGTACATAATGGAGATAAGAAAAGTATTCAAAACTGTCGTGGTAATAGCACATAATGGACAATCTTTTCACCATCAATCTATTTGAAATATTATATTAGAAAAAACCTCTTTAAAAACTAAACTAATTATGCGAGGTTCAAAAATTATCATGATGTTATTAGATAACATAAAATTTATAGACTCAATTAATTACTTTGCAATGGCATTATCAAAATTACCAAAGGCTTTTGATTTACAAATTGATTTGAAAAAAGGATATTTCCCGCATCTCTTCAATACAACGGAAAATAAAAATTATATTGGACCATTACCACCTGTTGAATATTATAACCCAGATACCATGAAAACTAACGAACGTGAAGTATTTTTGAAATGGTATGAAGATCACAAAAATGATGAATTCTATATGGAAAATGATATTGTAAAATATTGTATAAATGACGTAGGAATACTAACGCAATCATGCTTAAAGTTCAGAGAATTTTTTCTTAGAGAATGTAACGTTGAACCTTTTCTAGAGGCCACAACTATAGCGTCTGCTTGTAATCTTGCATTTAGACGTAATTTTTTAAAACCAGATACGATTGGTTTAATACCCAAAAAGGGGTATAGGTATTCAGATAACCAATCAAAGGCAGCTATTCAATGGTTGGTTTGGGAGGAGGAAAAACGGAATATTAACATTAGACATGCTGCTAAACAAAAAGAAGTTGCCGCAGCCGGTGTAAAAGTTGATGGTTTTTGTTCAGAAACTAATCAAGTGTTTGAATTTTATGGATGTTATTATCACGGTCATCCTAACTGTTTTCCACGTAATCGTAATTCATATTTATATGATGATAAAAATGATACAATGAATGAACGATATGATAGAACTATTAGAAAATCTGATAGGTTGAAAAGATTAGATTACAATGTAATTGAAATGTGGGAATGTGATTTTTATTCTCAAATAAGTAAAAGCAAAATGAATTACTTAAATAACCATCCATTAGTACAACTTTCACCATTAAAACCTCGGTATTCTTTTTATGGTGGTCGTACAGATAATGTTTACAACTACTACAAATGTAAAAAAGGAGAAAAAATAAAATATATAGATATTTGTTCTTTATATCCATGGGTTTGAAAATATGGAAAATTTCCTGTCGGCCATCCAGATGTTTATGTAGGAAACGTTAATTGTACTAAACAAAATTTAAAAGATTTGAATGGACTTATAAAATGTAAAATTTTACCACCAGAAAATCTTATACATCCAGTATTACCTGTAAAACAAAACAACAAATTAATGTTTTCCTTATGTCGCACATGTAGTGAGGAAAAAAACCTAAATGAATTTTGTTTACATAATGATAACGAAAGAGCTTTACTTGGAACATGGATTATTGATGAAGTGTTAAAAGCTCTTGAATTGAAATATAAAATATTAGAAATTCATGAAATATGGAGTTACAACATATGTCAATAAAATGGTGTAACAAAAACAGATGGTCTTTTCACACAAATGATAAACAAATTTTTAAAAATAAAACAACAGGCATCGGGATGGCCTAGTAACTGTATAACAAAGGAAGAGAAAGAGAAGTATATAACGGATTTTCTTAGAAATAAAAATATTCAACTAGAATTTAATGAAATTGTAAATAATCAGGGACTACGATCTTTTGCAAAATTAATGCTCAATTCTTTTTGGGGTAAATTTGGACAGAGAGAAAACTTACAAAAAACAATAATTATTAATCAACCTAAGGATTTATATGACATGTTAACAAATCCATCTATAGACGTTTGTGGTATTCTTCCAGTAAGTGAGGAAAACATTATAGTTAATTGGCAGTACAAAGAAGAAGCAGTTGAATCATTATCTACTGTAAATGTATGTATTGCAGCTTACACAACTACTCAAGCTCGATTAAAATTATATAGTTATTCAGAAAAACTAAAGGATAGAGTTTTATATTATGACACTGATTCCGTAATATATATAAGTCGTACAGGAGAATATGAACCCCAAACAGGGAATTTTATAGGAGATATGACCGATGAACTAGAATATTATGGTGTTGGAAGTTACATTACAGAATTTGTAAGTGGAGGCCCTAAAAACTATGCATATAAAGATCACAGTCCGAAAGACAATGAAGAAAAACTAGTTTGTAAAGTTAAAGGAATTTGTTTAAACTATACAGCCTCCCAAAAAATTAATTTTAATAAAATTAAAGAAGCGGTGCTAAATGTGAAGGAAGACAACGATATATACATACTTTCACAAAATATTCGACGTAATAAAGAGCATAAAGTTATCACAGTTCCTGAAATAAAAAAATATCAAACTAGGTTAGAAAAACGTAAATTTATGGAAGATAGTAGTTCATTTCGCTATGGATATAAAAGATCTAATGTTAATAATTAATTAGAAATATGTTTAAATTTTTATTTAAAACTTTTAGTATAAATAGCACAAATAAATATCAAATATGTTCAAATTTATTAAATACTATTTTTTTTATTAATCCAAGTATTATGATCATCATTGAACCCTAACCATTTAACAAAAACTTTATTACCTTTTTATACCCGTATGAACTATGTTCAAGGGTATAATAAATTTGCCATTACGTTTGTGACACCTTAAAGGAGTCGAGCTAGATATAGTGTCAAAGGTATGGATCGGCTCAGAATCGAATTCTGAGTCGATTAAGCCATGTACGTCCGTCCGTCCGTCCGTCCGTCCGCACGATAACTCAAAAAATAAAGGAGCTAGGAGGCTGAAATTTTTTTTACGTCACTTTTGCAAAATTGTTAGTTTTGCTATTTAAATCCAACATTTTCGGACGGCGGGTTCGAGTAGCTGCCATACAACTTCTTTCTTTATATAGAAATAACTCAGTATCTATTCAAACTAGGTTTCTGAAATTTTGCAAATGATGATCAAGCTTCATGGCAACAACTTCTGTAAGATTTGGTTGTGTTGGTGTGGCGGGTTCGGATAGCTGCCATACAACTTCTCCGTTTAAATGAGAATAACTCAGTGTTTATATAAGCTAGAAATCTGAAATTTAGTAAAGAGGTGTCGAATTACATGCCAACAACTTTTGTAAAATTTGGTTGGTCTAGAGCAGCCGGTTCAGGCTTCTTGCACCTCTTGGAAGTTAATAAAGCTAGGCGTCTGAAATCTTGCAAATGATGATCAAGTTTTATGGCAACAACTTTTGCAAAATTTGGTTGTGTTGGTGTGGCGGGTTCGGATAGCTGCCATACAACTTCTCCGTTTAAATGAGAATAACTCAGTGTTTATTGAAGCTAGAAATCTGAAATTTAGTAAAGAGGTGTCGAATTACATGCCAACAACTTTTGTAAAATTTGGTTGGTCTAGAGCAGCCGGTTCAGGCTTCTTGCACCTCTTGGAAGTTAATAAAGCTAGGCGTCTGAAATCTTGCAAATGATGATCAAGTTTTATGGCAACAACTTTTGCAAAATTTGGTTGTGTTGGTGGGACGGGTTCGGGTAGCTGCCATACAACTTATCCGGTTAAATGAGAATAACTCAGTGTTTATTGAAGCTAGGAATCTGAAATTTAGTAAAGAGGTGTCGAATTACATGCCAACAACTTTTGTAAAATTTGGTTGGTCTAGAGCAGCCGGTTCAGGCTTCTTGCACCTCTTGGAAGTTAATAAAGCTAGGCGTCTGAAATCTTGCAAATGATGATCAAGTTTTATGGCAACAACTTTTGCAAAATTTGGTTGTGTTGATGCGGCGGGTTCGGATAGCTGCCATACAACTTCTCCGTTTAAATGAGAATAACTCAGTGTTTATTGAAGCTAGAAATCTGAAATTTAGTAAAGAGGTGTCGAATTACATGCCAACAACTTTTGTAAAATTTGGTTGGTCTAGAGCAGCCGGTTCAGGCTTCTTGCACCTCTTGGAAGTTAATAAAGCTAGGCGTCTGAAATCTTGCAAATGATGATCAAATTTTATGGCAACAACTTCTGCAAAATTTGGTTGTGGTGGTGCGACGGGTTCGGGTAGCTGCCATACAACTTATCCGGTTAAATGAGAATAACTCAGTGTTTATTGAAGCTAGAAATCTGAAATTTAGTAAAGAGGTGTCGAATTACATGCCAACAACTTTTGTAAAATTTGGTTGGTCTAGAGCAGCCAGTTCAGGCTTCTTGCACCTCTTGGAAGTTAATAAAGTTAGGCGTCTGAAATCTTGCAAATGATGATCAAGTTTTATGGCAACAACTTTTGCAAAATTTGGTTGTGTTGGTGCGACGGGTTCGGGTAGCTGCCATACAACTTATCCGGTTAAATGAGAATAACTCAGTGTTTATTGAAGCTAGGAATCTGAAATTTAGTAAAGAGGTGTCGAATTACATGCCAACAACTTTTGTAAAATTGGGTTGGTCTAGAGCAGCCGGTTCAGGCTTCTTGCACCTCTTGGAAGTTAATAAAGCTGGGCGTCTGAAATCTTGCAAATGATGATCAAGTTTTATGGCAACAACTTCTGCAAAATTTGGTTGTGGTGGTTCGGGTAGCTGCCATACAAAATCTCTTTTTAAATGAAAAGAACTCAGTGTCCGTCCGCACGATAACTCAAAAAATAGAGGAGCTAGGAGGCTGAAAATTTTTTTACGTCACTTTTGTAAAATTGTTAGTTTTGCTATTTAACTCCAGTATTTTCGGCAGCCGGGTTCTAATAGCTGCCATACAACTTCTTTCTTTAAATGGAAATAACCCAGTGTCTGTTCAATCTAGGTATCTGAAATTTTGCGAATGATAATACAGTTTTATGGCAATAACTTCTGTAAAATTTGGTTGTGATGATATGACAGGTTCGGGTAGTTGCTATACAAAATCTCTTTTTAAATGAAAAGAACTCAGTGTCCGTCCGCACGATAACTCAAAAAATAGAGGAGCTAGGAGGCTGAAAATTTTTTTACGTCACTTTTGTAAAATTGTTAGTTTTGCTATTTAACTCCAGCATTTTCGGCAGCCGGGTTCGAATAGCTGCCATACAACTTCTTTCTTTAAATGGAAATAACCCAGTGTCTGTTCAATCTAGGTATCTGAAATTTTGCGAATGATAATACAGTTTTATGGTAATAACTTCTGTAAAATTTGGTTGTGATGATATGACAGGTTCGGGTAGTTGCTATACAACTTCTCTTTTTAAATGAAAATAACTCAGTGTCTATTGAATCTAGCTATCTGAAATTTAGTGAAAAAGTGTCGAGTTGCATGCCAAAAACTTTTGTAAAATTTGATTGATCTAATGCAGCCGGTTTAGGTTTCTTGCATTTCGTGGAACTTAATGAAGCTAGGCGCAATAGATTCGGGTAGCTGTCATACAACTCCACAATTTACATAAATATATCTCTGTAGTTCGGTACTAAAACATCTGAATGTTTTTAAAAGATTATCAAGTTTTATAATAGGATATATTACGTTCATACGGGTATCCCAGTATTGACACAGTCTACTCTACTGCACTCTTCCTCGTTTATTAATAATTTTGTCTACCAGGTAAGAATTTGGATATTTAACAGGAGTGAGTTCCTCTTTGTGGAAACCACCTGAAATAGGATTATTTTTATAATCTGATAATTGATATGTAACTGGATAGGTATTATTGATCTTATCAATTTTAAATATTTCAGTTGACCAATTTGGTTGATAGCCTTTTTCGAAGTGACCTTTATATTTACTTATTCTTACATATTCACCAACCTTATATTTACTTTTTTAAAAAATTTTTGGTTGCATATATATATTTTTCAATATATTTCTTTCATTTTTTCGTGTAACTTTTTCAGGTGGAAGCTTTATTGTAGAATGTTTTCTTAAATTATAATCTTTTATTATTGATTGCAGAATAGATAACCATTTATAATTTCCATTTAGACTAAATTTTTTCCACATAGAATTTTTCATTGTACGATTAAATCGTTCAACAATTGATGCTTTTAATTCACTGTATGTATGATAGTGTTGATTATTTTTTCTCTCATATAGTTTTGGAATTGTGAATTAAAAAACTCTTTGCCTTGGTCAGAGTGAATATTTTTGGGTATAACTCTAGCGCGCTCAAAAATTGATTTCAGGGCATTTAAAACATTTTCAGCATTCTTTGTTTTTACAGGTTCAGCATATGCGTATTTAGAAAATATATCTATGGCAGTTAGCATATATTTAAAGCCATTATTAAACTTTGCGTATGGTATCATTTCAACTAAATCAATTTGCCAAGTATCATTTAAACCTCTTTGTAAGAATTTCCTTCTAGGATATCTACGCCTTGCTGGTCTATGAATTTCCATTACAATTTGAGCTTTTGACATTATGCTTATACCTTTTAATTAACTTTTCTAATTCTTTGTTATATTTTTCTATAAAATAGCACAAGTGTCAGGCTTTGACGTACAATTATTATAAGCCCAAGGACAGCAACTAAAATGTGTACCATATTTTGAACTGTACTGTTCTTTACCAACAAATTTTTCTAAATAATTGTATAAATTTGAAATATAAGTTTTGTGTTCATCTAATAATGTAAATGAGTATTTTTCTAAGAAATCTTTCACATCCATTCTTGAAATAAATACCAATAAAGATAATGCATTCTTTTTATACCTTTTCAAAATTTGAATTTTTATTCAGTCAGTTGTCAGTTCTAATCTTAGTAACACTGCAAATTAATAAAAAAAAATACTTAATTTTCTCAAAAAGTCTGGTTATTCAACATTTTAACATTTCAAATGGACAGTCATTTTGTAGAAAGAGGGCAAGTTTCTGAATCTTTGGACAATGATAAAGAGAATTTGCAACCAACCACATTATATCCGTATTATTGTAGATGTTTAATATTGTTTTTTACATTTTTGTTTATTTATAGTGTTGTTTTTGCTATTGCCATATTTTATTGTAATTGTAAAAACAAAAGTAAATAAAGTTTATTTAAAATTTTTTATTATAAATTTATTTTACAGTTTAATCTTATTCTAACATTTTAATCTCTTGATTTATATTTAAATATTTAACTATTAATTCTTTTAAATATAAATCATCGAATAAATCTATCGAATCTCCAAAAATAATCTAGAATAATTACATTGAACATTAAACCGGTTTAATGGAATGTATATTTCATCTTTTAATATAGTTTGCTGTTTTCCACACACGTCTAATATATTTTCTTACGTATTCTTTTACACGTCCTTCAGCATTTTTGTTGTAAACCATTACTAAGTGGATAAAATTAAATAGATTACGAAATTTATCAATTTCCTCATCTTTTAGTACAAATGACCGTGGTTTTCCAGCTTTTATACCAAATTGTAAGCAGGAAACTTTAAACTTTTTTAGGATGTAGATGATATTGCTGATAAAATTCCAACCAATCTTCATAATTAATAAACATTAATTTTTTCCCAATGCGGTGTAATGAAATTGTTGCTTCTATTAATTCTGTATGAAAACCAACAACAATTTTTACGGTATGTGCTTCGATTAAAAAGTAGGTATAGGCCAATAACATATTGTATGTGATACTATTCCTCTCCCAGTTGTTTTAAAATGAGTTAAAAAACCGCAATATTTTAGATATATATATTTATATTTTTTGTTTAGAAACACAGCTCTGAATATACTTTTTCCCAAATATGCTGTTATAAAGTTTTAAAATTAGATTATCATTATCTAACACTACTAAATTGTGTTAAAAAATTATTCATACTTATATTATTACACTTACACCAAGCGTAAACACAACAATATTGTCCACATACATCTGAAAAGTTACTTTGTAATTGTCTATCATTAAATATTATGCATTGGTTTTTTAAATAATTAAGAATTTCTGGTTTATCTGGTGTGCCACCGTAAGAATCAAAATATTCTATACAACCATCTTTTGGAATAAAAATAACTAACCAATGTGTTCCAGGATCTTTGGCTTTATCAGTGTTTACAATCATGAATGTTGGCCTTTCAACTATATTAGGTAATTTATCCAAAGCAAAAACTCCTTTCAAAAATTTGTTTGTGTATTTGTTTTATCTTAATATATTAGTTAATTCTAAAGTATTCATGAATCAAATTTACTTAAATCATACACTTTACTTATTTCGTTAGTGTAATTTATTAAGAAATCTTTTTTTATTTTTTCATTTGTTATAATAATATCAAATTTCTCCAATATCTGTCTAAGATCGTTATTTATTTTATTATTGTGAACAGTTCTAAAAGTATAATTTTCAAGATGATAATTTAAAAGTTCTTTTGTTGGAAATTTGTATGTAAACTCTTTTATTAATTTTTTACAAGGTTCTCTAATTCCAAGTAAGCAAATATCTTTCGCAAATAAGTTGTTTTTATCATCACAATAAAATGTTACATCTACAAGTGCACAGGTTAATGACATCTTAACAAATACTCAAATTCAAGTCTTAAGTAATCTATTTATAAATTTGTGAACACATTTCGATTTTTATCAATTTGTAAACTTGCATCAAATTCTCCATAAACTATAGCAGATAGAGTTAATGGAAGCGGTTTTGATAGCCTTGCTTTGATTCGAACAGTGCCTTGATTAAGTAATCCATGACACACTTCATTTCCTGATGCATCTGGAGTTAAATCAAAAGCTAATATAAAGAATCCATTACTAAACATAGATTTTGTTATCTGATGACCTTTATCATTATGAAATATGCCTGTACCAGCAAATAGTATAATATGCACGTGTATAACAATTATTTTCTTCCGTAAAACTGGTTTCAATTATTGTATTAGGTATTTGTACTCCATTTACACATAACATGAATTGAGAAATATCAAAGTGTTTAAAATTAAATGGATTTTTTGATCTTTTTCCAGAGTAACCGGCATTCTCTGTCATACAAAATAATATCGTGTTTGGTAACTGCCCAATAAATACATTATCAAGCGAAATAGTTGTACTATTAGAAGGAATCGTAAAACTTTTTACTTCTACCCGTTTATAATTATATTTGGCGTTCGACTTCTTAATAACAGCATTATGTGCTAATAATACACTAGGATTAATAGTTGCATGTCTCATAAACAATGTTGCTTCTACAATTTTTAATTGATATTCATCAAAATCATCTCCGAAAAAGAAAAAATCTGGTTTTTCTAATGTTAAAATTATTCTAACATCAACATTATTTATCAGAAGAGTTAGCTGATTGAACATATCTACATGTAATTTGCCCATAAGCTCTACAACATTGCTATTTTGGTAAGCTTTTTGGCGCTCCTTTGAACTAACATTGTCAAATTTTGCTATATTTGGTTTATCCAGATTCCAACCGGCACATTCCAAATGTGTTGTTGTTGCATCTGTACCATAATTTAATAATGATTCAATGTAAGCTCTGTAGTGGTAATTACCGTCTGAGGGGGTTATATTTTTACCATTTAACTGTACATTACACTGTTTTATTAGAGAGTGAAAAAGATTATTAACAACGCTTGGTTGTGCTATTAGTCTTCCATCAGTTCCTTTATCATTATTCCAATGAGTTCCATCTTTTTTTAAAATTTGTACTTTTAATCGTAAATATACAGAAGATAAATCTCTGTATGTATCACCATGACCTAATGATAGAAATTCGATTGTTGACGGATTGTCTAGGGAAGCAATTGGATTGTAAGAAACCTCCTCAGATCGTAAAATACAAATGGAATTGAATAGGTTGAGTTTTAAAAATATCTAATTCAGATTTCATACATTCCACCATGATTAGTGAAAAATATCTTTTAGTTTCTTTTTCTTATTAATTTTACGCCGTTTTGACATAGAATAATTTGAATTTCTAATGTTAAGTCTTTTTATAATTTTCCTTTTTCTTTTACCAGATCCATACATTTCATTAAGCTTCCTAACAGCTTCGCGTCTTACATTTTTCATAATTTCTTTACCTCTATCTTGAACAACTTCCTTTACATTTGCCCCTGATGCAATATCAGATAACGCGCTAATACCAGAGTTAATGACCTCTTTTTTAAATATATTAGCACCTGAAGCAAATATAGGTTTCAAATACTTAAAAAGACCTCCAAAAAACTTCCTAATCCGCGACCTCTTTGGTAAGGTATGGTAGAATGCAATAAAGGTCCAATGTCATCAAGACCTCTTCCGGATTGTACTAAATAATATCTGTAATACACTTTCTCCATTACGTTTAATATAAAATTAATATTAAAATTTACAAACTGACATTTATTTATACTTTTTTAAAATGTAATACAATTTTTGTAGGAATACTATTATCACTAAAATTTATTTTATAACCATATTTATCACATAAGATTCAATGCTCTTATGTGATAAATATGGTTATAAAATAAATTTTAGTGATACTATCAAATCAATACTATCAAATGATTTTTCAACATTACAATATTGAATTATGTTAAATTCTTTTACTGTGTTAGTAAAAGCATTTTCTGTATTAACAGTTCTTAAACATCTTACATTTTTACCACCTATATTTTGTGGTTCAATAATATCAGTGTATAAAAAAAACATATCTGGTTTCTCTACAGGAATTAAATTCATGCTATCAATAAACAATTTAAAAACTTCAATTACACGAGGTTTATATTTTTTAGGGTCAGTTAATTTCACGAAAGCTTGATCAAAACATGTTTTTAAAAGTCCATCGAAGCTGTAAGTGAAATTTGTTCTTAATGTGATGTTAACTTTTGGCTTACTTAAACAGATAGTAGTGTATAATAAAGTTTTTGGAAACTCCTCAGCTTTGTTTGGTATTACATAGTTTGTATCGTCATTTATAAAGTTAAAAACACCCCAAATTAATTGACGTAAAACTTCTTTTCTTGAAAATCCTAATAATGGTCGAATATTTTGAATTAAAGTAGGAAGTAGCAGAACCTTCCAATCGCATATCATTTGATCGTTTATATATGGTATATAAGTAGTCCCAACACCAATATGGTTTGTCTGCATACCAGTGATATATATTTGAGTACTTTTTTCCTTTTCCTCACCATAGACATTTGGAATAAAATCATTAGCATATATTTCAGATACACCAACTTTCCAATTAGAATCGATCATATATTTATCCATTTTATTCGTAAAAGTTGATAATGTGTTTTCGGGGTAAAAATTCATAGATGAATCACTGAGTAATGTGACGTAAAATTTATCATTTACTTGTACGTTGTCCATGAACTTGTAGATTTATTTTTACGAATTGGAAAATTAAGTTGTGTTTGAGTATCACCTGCTTTCGCTGATCGCAATAAACGTTTTGGAGATCTATTTATAGTCTTTTCCTTTTTCGTTTGTGGACTTGGACTATCTAATGGAACTGTTATTATATCACCAGTATCTGTTTCAAATATTTGAACATTTTTACTCCTAATTGATTTTCGTTTTCTTAACCGTTCCCCCGCTGTTGCAGCAGATATTGCTTTTGATAAAACATTTTCTTCATTTTCTTCGTCTTCAAACACATTATCAGGGGTATCCTCATATATTTCTGCCTCAGGGAATTGCATTTTAATGTCTCTATATTTAACAGAATCTGATTGTACCTTTGCATCTTTAAGTAATGGTTTTACACGTGTTTGAGTACTTTTTGATTCCATTAGTATCGTTTTTCCTTTTTCTCTGTTTTGTGAAAGAGTTCTGCTCTGATTTTGTTTTTTAAACAAGTTTTGCCGTAAAAAATACCATTTCTGGATATCAGTCAAATGCTTATTTAACATAATTTTTTTCATATTTTTATCAAACTGGTTAATTTCAAGATTAGAATTTTGTTTAAGTTTTTCATATATTTCCGGTTTGAGAATTATCATTTTATTAAATGATGAATTATTCATTTTATAAGATTTCCAATCAACCCTCAAAGAACTGCACCAAGAAGAGTAGGTAAAAATCCTCCTTTTTGAACAATAATTTTTCGTTTATTATTTATTGATTTTTTATAACAAATGAGTGATGTTATCTCCCTCTTATATCTTTTTAATTGATTTTTTGTTTTTTTATTCAACTTACAGTTACCATTTAAAATATTTAACGATATTTCACAAATTGTTTTAATTACATCTGGTTCACTATGTTTTATAATAACTCTTTGGAATTTCGGTTTAGAATTTTTTAACAGGTGCAATATATGTCGGTTGATTTTCAATCGTTTCATATTATTTTGCATATTGTTCCAACTGATTTGTTGTACAATAACGCAAATCTTGCTTGAAAATTTCACTTCACCATCTAAATAAATCATTAACTTCTTGAGTAAGATCTATTAATATATAACCATATGGCTTAGATGTTACTTCATTATATACTTTTTCAAATTCCTTGACCTGATTCGGATATATTTGACGGGCTAATGGTAATATCTGTGATTTATCTCTAGGATTCTTAAAAAGAATTATGTATTTGCAATTCCGTGAAATATTTCTGGAAAATTTACCTTGATGAAATATATTTTGGGTTACAAATATTACCGATAAATTTCTATGGTGCGATCCTCTAGTAAATAGTTCGCAGACATGTCTATCATAAGAATTTAACATCATATCATCTATCACAATTAATACATAGTTTTTCTATTACCACTAAAATCAGGAATACTGTTGCTATACTCAAGATCTGTTATATCATTCGGTACTGGATTTTTATCTGGGTTACACCAAATAATTTTATTGATTTGCGGATGTATGATTTTATTTTTTAATTTTATTAGGTTATGAATAAAAGTAATTTTTCCACAACAAGTTGGCCCAGCCACCATCATTGTAAATGGGTGAAAAAACATAATTAAATAATTAATTATTCATGATAGTAAACCTATATTTATACCAAAATGTACACTCAGAAAGAGAATATAAAGTCCCGCTTCATTCACTCAAAAGGTTATTCTTTCATCAACATTCATAATGGATAACCAACAGATTTTCATTGTTGACTTACAATTTGTACAAGGAAATGAAAAGCAATATTTTATAAAGGAATTCGCTATTCTTAAAAAGGGGAGTTTTATTCCAATTGTATATCATTTTAAAGCGCCTTACCCCGAAGAAGAACTTAATCATGAAACAAAATACAATATTCAATATTCTGAAAATAAAATAAATGGATTAAAATGGAATAGTGGTACAGTAGAATACTTATGTTTAAGGGATATACTTAAGTACTATTTACAATCAGCTGATATAATTTACGTTAAAGGAAAACAGAAAAAATATTTTCTTGAAAAATACATAGATAGTACTAAAATAAATGATTTAACCAATACAATGCCATCATTGTTAAAAATTGAACATTTTAAATCTATGTGTCCTATTCCAACACATAATGTCAGTTCAAGTTTAAGATGTGCAATTAAAAATAGTTTTAATATTTATATGTACTTACTTAAAGAAAACGTGTTAAAATAAAAAACAAAAAAAATAATTTTTATTTGTAACATAAATATGTAGATCATATGGAATTAAATAATCCAACTAAAAAAGTACGATTTAATTCAACTTTACAAATTAAAGTTATGTATGTATAAAGCTTTGCTTACAATTCCTCTCGGAAAAATCATTGGAATTAATATGCAATTGATAGAATGAGATTTCAAAGGCGAATAAAGATTTTTGAACCCATCATATCTACAATTTTAAGTAGTAGTCATCGTAAAAACATATTTAAAAAGAGATTTTTGTAATACTCTAAAAATAAAATGCACTTTATATTTTGTACATTAAAGTTAATAATGTTTGAATTTCTTTTTAACCTTTTTATATGCAACATATATATGTAGATATATATTCTACGTTCTTACTATACTATACTATACCAATCTATTTGCATTAAACTTTTCTTGCCTCTTTCTTTTTCTACCTTTTTAAAATACTACATAGTAATCTAAACCAGATATTCTGATAAAAAAAAAAAAAAAAACGAAGATGCTAATTGTTATTTTGTATTTCTTCCTATAGTAAAACTAGTTAACCAACACATTCCAACACAACACACAACCAAAAAAACACACATTCCTTAAAGATACACTTTAAAACTAGTTCACCAACATTAAATAATACGTGCTTGAATATTTACATATAATAGTTTTGCTAACTATTTTCATGTTGACCTATTATAATATACAATCAAAGAGCTCTAAAAGACTTGTTTTACCCCAACTTCTAACAGAATCCAGGTCACAACACTTCCGGGTTCTCTAAAACTCAAGGTCATTCAAATATAGGTTAATTTTGCGTGGGCGTGCGATATGGTTTATTAAAAACTAGGTCGTGCGATATGGGCTTATTTTTTCCCATGCCAAAGTGCCCCTATACCTACTTACGTAAAGCTAGATTAAACATATGATTTTTGTAAAAATATTTTGTTTATTTTATTTTCTTTTATATTATTTATTTATGTTCAATTTTGTTTGGTTTATTTATTTTCTATTTTGTTTTATTAATCTTGGGTAAAAATGCCAAAAAATCCCTCTTAACAAACTTTTATTTTATTTATTAATTTAAAACTTAAATTCTAACTTAAGTTTACAGGATGAAACAATACTAAAAACTATACATAAAGAAAGAAAAGAAAAATAAAATCTTTTGTTTTAATCAATTAGTTGTGCCACCAAATTTTTTTTATATATTTCTCTAATATTTTTCTATCTGCATCTGGTACATGCATGTTGTACCTACTTTCCCTATTATCATACGTTTGTGGATTAAATAGTATTTTTGTATTAGTGGAATTCCTATAAATATGATAAAGTATGGGCAGTCCTTCGTTTGTTTATATGTATTTGTTTATATCTAGGTGTATGAAGGCTTCTCGAGGTACAAATCCATTAGCCATTGTAAGTTGGAAGTATAGCGTGTAATACAAATAGCATATTCTACTATTTTGTACTATATGTGTTATTTTATTAAAGCTACTTAGCTTTATAATGAAATTATCTATTCTTCCCATCCTTGGAAGGATTTTGAAGGTGAAGGTGACTTGGATTTTTGTATTTGTTGGTGCAGTACCTAATACATTTCCTTTCAAACAATCTATACGCTTCCATTAATGATGGACTAACGTTATACCATGTGTGGCATGCATAAGTGAGGATTGGTCTAATTATTGATTTATAGGTTATAATTTTAACTTTATTGTTTATTCTATTGTTGAAAAATAAATTTTTTATAGCGAATAGTGCCTTTTTGGCATTTTCCAATTGTTTTCTCATATGTTGTGAATATATTAGTCTATCACTAAGTGTAATACCTAAATATTTTACTTCTATTCTATGTTCTATACGAGTTCCGTTCTTTGTTTGAATGAAGAATTTTCTCCAGTTCCTTTTTGTGTCATAGTTTGCATTCTCTAGGCTTGGTCTAAACAGGATGGTTTCGTTTTTTTCTTCATTAACTCTTAGTTTCCAAGAGTTAAGAGTACCTTGAATTTTATGGAACATTTTTTGCAGCTCAATTTTTTTTTTAAGACTGTAGGTTTTTTACCACTTGTGTAAATAACTAAGTCATCAGCGAACGCTATTACATTATTTTTATTTAGAATATTCAATTTTTTGTTTTTTTTTCAGTTTGAAAAAAGCGTTGGCGATAGTATTGTACCTTGCTGTAGGCCATTTATCATTTTAAAAATAAGTGAGCTGCTGTTCTTACCATTTATAGTTATTAACGAGAAAGAATACGGTTGCCTTTGTCAAATCTTAGATACCCGTACGAACCGTTAGTATGCTCACAACCTGTCATTCTGCTTACAATATTATTTTTTTAATATCTTAGTATTTTAAAGAATTTGGGTGAATTTTATAATTTCTAGAACTATGGGTTGTACATATATTCAAACTATATGTTTATACATTCTTCAAAAGCAGATTCTAACTTTCCACATAACGATATTCAATCCAAAATTTTTCTGAATATGCTATAGTACCATTTAATACTAAGCGGTAAATGTATATTAAATTACAAAATAGTAAATATAATTTTAAATATTATATTATATTAATGTGCACATAGTATATTTATATTGCTATAAGTATATCGCCATACTTTGCAATATTTCTTTAAAAATATTTCCATTCATAGAATAATTTCTTATAAGTATACAATAAAATACATATATTTATGTAAATACGGCACTATATAATATACATCTATACTTTTATCATTCATTCATCAGTGACATATACGATATGTAAATAAACATGATATTATATAAGTATGTACATATGTATATCAATATCATATGAATAAAAATTCTTCAAGCAACCGTTATGTTGTTTATTTATTTACATTTTTTTGTACTACGCATTATATCCTCAACAATTTCAAATTATCGAGTAAAAGAAAATGCAAGAAATTTGTTAGAAAAGTTGAAAAAATCAAGTAACACTTTCGCAAATTATAAAGTAACCCTATATTATTAAAAAAGGTTGTTAACAGAAATAAGAGTATAATGTTGAAGCTTTAATTTTTATGTATTACTTCAAAAAAATGTTAACAGGTGTTCAAGTTACAGGTGTTTAAAAATAGGAAATTTACAGTTTTTGACCCCTTACAGCTCCTAAACGGGGGGTTATACAACAAAAATTCCTGAAATGACTCATACTTATTTTCAAAGATATAACTTCTGTCAAAATTCTGTCAAACTGAATTATTGCAAAATCCTTTAACCCTTCTATCTTCTAAACGGTTTAAGTTGGAAACTTTGAAATTTTGACAAAAGTTAGAATTTGAATTTGTTGAAGATATGATGATGCAAATGCGTAGTACAAAAAAATGTAAATAAATAACAACATAACGGTTGCTTGAAAAATTTTTATTTATATGATATTGATATACATACATATATAATATCATGTTTATTTACATATCGTATATGTGACTGATAAATGAATGATAAGAGAATAGATGTATATTATATAGCGCCGTATTTACATTTGTAAAGAAATTATTCTATGAATGGAAATATTTTTCAAGAAATATTGCAATGTATGGCGATATATTTATAACAATATAAATATACTATATGCGCATTAATATAACATAATATTTAAATTATATTTACTATTTTGTAATTTAATATACATTTACCGCTTAGTAATAATATTAAACTCTTCTCAAGATCTTTTATGATAAAGTAAAAGTAAATTAAAATAAGTAAATACCACCAGAAATTACAAATGAAAATTACAGCTTAAGTTATGGTGGTATTGGTTATTGAGAAGAGGAGAATTTGGAACACTAACATCTATCAACGGGATGGAGTGAGAAGGATATTGTTTTTGCTTTGTTAACAAATAGGAGATGTTAGAAAGAACAGAACAAAAAACATTAAAATTAATTAATGGTAAACAAAGCAACCGCGCGAGTTACATAATATTATGTTGACATAATGAAGCATGACATATGTGTTGCCATAATGTAGCATGATACATCACGTTGACACAGCTTAACATAATGTTGCATGGTATTGTGTTGGCATAATATAGTAGCTCATTCACCTTTTTATACCCGTACGATAAGTATAGGGTATAATAAAATTACTCCTCCGTTTGTAACACCTCGAAATAAGCGAGCTAGATATACCTTCAAAGGTATGGATCGGATCAGAATCTAATTCTGAGTATTAGTATAATTCTAATATTGCAATGGCTATATACTTATAACAATATAAATATACTATGTGCGCATTAATGTAATATAATATTTAAAATTATATTTATTATTTTGTACTAAGTAAATTTAATATACATTTACCGCTTAGTATTAAATGGTACTATAGAATATTTGTAAAAGTTTTGTATTGATAATCATTATGTGGAAGGTTAGAATCTGCTTTTGAAGAATCTATGAACATATAGTTTGAATATATGTACAACCCATAGTTCTAGAAATTATAAAAATAACCCAAATTATTTTAAAATACTAAAATTTTAAAAAAATAATATTGTAAGCAGAGTGACAGGCTGTGAACATACTAACGGTCAGTACGGGTATCTAAGAGTTGACAAAGGCAACTGTATTCTTTCTCGTTTTAAGTATTTTTATATTTTCACAATAACAGGAAATGCAATTAGCTTTACTGGTTAATTGACTTTATTAATAAATTTTAAAAACAACATTATTTTTGATAATCTTAGCATTAAGTTAATTTAACTAAAAACTAAATATTTTACTTTCATAAATAAAAACATAATTCGCGCGTTGAATTAGAAAAATTTAAAAAAATGAAATAAATTAATAGATTTTAAATTAAATATTAAATAAATATATAAAAAAATAGAAGTGAAATTAAATAAAAAAAATAAATTAATGTGTTATTAAATCAAAAAGAAAAAGTACTTATCTTTTATCATAACGCCGCCATTGGGAATGCAGCCAAGGTTTGAAACGTGCTTTATATTTATTTTGCACTTCTTATTTTGCATACAATTAAAATTAAAACAAAATACAAAAAAATAAAAAAATATAGATAACAAAAAACAAGTGAATTTATTAGTTAGATTAAAATTAAAATAAATTAAATTAAGTTAAGTTAAGATTTTCAAATTAAGTAAATATTATTTTCCTAAACGATGTTGTCAAACCGACGGTCAACTAAATACTGATTACATATTACATATTTAAATTAATAATATATAGTACAATTATAATATTCTATTTGTTATTAACTTTATTATTAAAACATTATAACAGAAACATCGAACATTTTAAAATTCATGCTATTTTTCTTATGTGACCGTATATATCTTTTTAATATGCACATTTAATCAGGTTATGAACTAAGCAATGTTATATATATGTAAACATGAGTGCATAGTCTGGATTTTATATGATCTCATGCCTGCATATACCAAAAATTGCTGTTTAAATAACCTAATTTAATTTTATTTAACTTTAATCAATTGATAATCATTATTATATTATCACTACTACCGCGTGATTTGCAATTATATTATTCACTATTTTATCATTATCTTAAACCGCATGATTTGTATTATGACTATTATGGCACTAATATTAATCAAATTCTGGAATCACAGTATTACATTTTAAAGAATTAGGATAATCTTCTGTTCGAAAACTATCATTAACAAAATTACTAATTATATTATATTACTAACACCTTTTAAATATTTTGCTGCTAAATTGTGAGACCCAGGTGAATTATCTTTTAGATTCATAAAAACATTATACACTTCTTGATCATTAGTAGGCACCAGGAACATGGAACGTTCATTTATTGTGTTTTTTCTTATATTTACTTCTTTAGTTTGAATTTTATCTGCTAATTTTTGAACCAGCATTACTAAAATAGTCATTAATAATTTTGTTACATTCTGATTTTTGGTTAATAATCTGAGAATTCAAGACATTCGATTTTAGCATTTGAGCCAGCTGCTTCCAATTTTCTATTAAAATATGTTTGCTTTGCTTTTTATACCCTTCACCTAAAGTATAGGGTATATTAACTTTTGGTATCGAGTTTGTAAACGCCAAAAGGAACCGAGTTAGATATGGACATGTATATATATTCTGAATCAGGATCACCTCCCGAGTCAATTTAATGATGTCCGTCCATTCGCACTATAAGTCAAAAACAAGTAAGGCTATCTTGATGAAGTTTATATAATATGTTACTAATTACGAAAAGAAGGCTAAGTTCGAATCTGGACAAAATCGGTCTATGGGTTCGGATTTTGGAAGCTTCCAAATGATTTCGGAGCAAACCAGACTATCTCTAAAACCAACAAAAAAAGAACCTTTTAATTTAACACGATGGTGTTCCTTTATGTTAGATTTATGTCTATGAAATTTGAGGAAACTTGGTACATGGGTACGGATTTTGGTAGCTTCCGAACGAGCCCGAAGCAAACGAGATTTTCTTCAAAACGAACAAAAGTATAGAACTTTTAAATTTGGTACAAGGGTGTTCTGTCATGTTTTCTTTATATCTCTGAAACTTGAGAGGATTTGGACCATAGGTTCATATTTAAAAGGATTTGGGCCACGGGTTCGGATTTTGGAAGCTTCCGAAAGCTGGTTCCGATTTTGGAAGCCCCAGAGCAAACCAGTATATCTCCAAAACCAACAAAGATAGAACCTTAATTTTTAGTACAAGGATGTTCTACTATGTTTCCTTTTCTGTAAAATTGGCAACTGACATTTCTGGCATTTCTGGTTCTGGCATGTTTTCTTTATGTCCCTGAGATGGATTTGATGAATTGGAGGTGCAATTCGGGTACCTGACACACGCCTCACAAGGCTAGCATGCATATCTTCGAACTTAATAAAGATAGAAACTTGCAATTTTGTGTAAGTGTGTTAAAGAATGCCTCTTTTACGTTCCTGTGTTGAATAAGGAAGAAAAGGGAAGATGTTCAAGCACCTGCCAAAAAACTTATGGATGTTTAATTCAATTGGCATTATTCAGGTGTTGGGTAGTCATAAGTGGGTTGTATTGATTTACTGTTACATTTACTTGTTTTATCTCTGGATTAACATTATTTTTTACTTCACTGTAATTTACCTTACACTCCACATTATCAGGATACTTCTTATATTTCTTATACAGGTTATTTCTGGATTCTGGATTGGTAATATTCCAACAAGTATGCGTATTTATCATAGTTTGTATGAGTTATTTGCTTGTACACCAAGTTTAATAAGAACTGCAACACGGACGGTTTTATGATCTAAGTTTGGAATTTCATACATAGCTATATCAAAACCAAATCGATCCGTCTTTAGATTCTAAAGAATATAATCTATTAATGTAGCTGAGTTTGATGTAATTCTTGTAGCATTACTAACATTATTTAAGTTTTTTATATTAATCTAGTTAACATCCAGCATATCCATATACATCATGCTTACATTCGTTTCAAAGAGTAAATCAATGTTAGTTTCACCAATCACAATTATGTTTTTATACTTAACAAACAGCTGATCTAGATGTGCTATAATAACAATAAGCTCAATAATAATAATGATTATAATAATAATAATAATTATAATAATAATAATAATAATAATAATAATAATAATAATAATAATAATAATAATGATAATAATAATAACAATAATAAAAATAATAATAATAACAATAATAAAAATAATAATAACAATAATAAAAATAATAATAATAATAGAAATAAGAATAATAATAAAAATAATTCTTATTATTATTATAATAATAATAATGATAATAATAATAATAATAATAATAATAATAAAAATAATAATAATAATAATAAAAATAATAATAACAATAATAATAATAATTATAGCTGCTACGGCGGAATTATTTTTGCTTGGATCATGCGGAAAGGTGCTATGTATTATTGGCCGTTGTAATACCCTGTCGGTTCGGATTCTGTAGTAAATAGTAATAATATTAATTATACTAAAACTAATACTAATAATAATTGTTGCTAGAGTGACAGCGGGGTTACCTTCAATTATTACATCATACAGCAAGATGTTATATACTAATGCTTGTTCTAACTGTTGATGGCTATAGTCACTAGTTGTTAAAATACTAATAATAATAGGCGGCTTTATTGTTCCCCTGCTTTTTTGTTATCCCAATAGTTTTGTGTCTTAGTTCATTATGAACTAGCCCACAAAAAAAACGAAATAATTCCCAAAGTTCATATATATTAATCCCCAAATTTCAAAAATGAACTAATCTCGAAAAATAATTAATAATCCCCAAAAATAGCAAACTTTCCCCCAAAAAATTAACTAATCCTTAAAAGGTATGTGTGCATCCCAAAACATATTTTATTCCCAAAGTTCATATATATTAATCCCCAAATTTCAAAAATGAACTAATCTCGAAAAATAATTAATAATCCCCAAAAATAGCAAACTTTCCCCCAAAAAATTAACTAATCCTTAAAAGGTATGTGTGCATCCCAAAACATATTTTTTTTTGGAAATCAAAAGTTAAAAACCAAAATTTGAGTAGAGAACATTATTTATTTTTAATTGTAAACCTGAATGGTAAACAGGAGTGCGACAACTGGGGCAAAAATTGTTATTTTTTTTATTATATTACTCAATATTATTATTATTCTTTTGTACATAGTCAGAGACGTAACACTATATACAGGGTTATCATACAAATTATTTTAACAAAATAAGATTATTAAATAGCAAATTATAAATACGTATTTCAATAATTGATTATAAAGAATTAACAATTTGAATGATAATTCACTTGGAGTGATGAAATAACAGGGATTGTTGGGATCCTTAAAACAAAAATTAAGTGTTTGTTGGTTTACATAAGCCGTCTTTAAGCATGTGTGAAAATATAGTAAACCACATATGTACATGCAGTAAAAAATTAGCGTAACGAGTTTTAAGTTATATAAGAAATATACAATTAGTATAGAAATTATTTTTTAACATTCCTTAACCAAATAAAAGTAAATGTAAAAAATTCGTCAACATAAACTAACACAAGATTACACCGTATTCTTCAAAAACGGTGAATAGTTGAAGTGTCAGTAACAAAACAGAAAAAATAAATAAATCACAATACGTAAGTAATTAAAATGATATACAATAAAATGTACATATTAAAGTTAATAAGGCATACTAAATCAATATTAGTAATTGCTTACTTACTAAGTGTTTCCAAACAATTCTTAGTTTACGTTTTAATATCAATTTACTGTAATATCAAAACTAGAGGATACCGTAAACAGTGGAGTGGAAAGTTACGGTGAGCAGCTCACCAGACCTCAAAGTGTGCCCACTGTTGCGGTAAGCTAGTTTGTTCAGACACAACCAAGGTAAACATTTTGCCCCAAAGAATTTGGTAGAATAAACACAATCTCCGCCAAAACTCTGTGATTATCTAATGTACTCATATAACTGCGCAGTTTAAATGGATCAGGCCAATAGCAGTGGCATAAAGCAAAATGCAAGAAGCGCTTCTGTCTCACATAAGTCACATAATGTAGTTTCGATAGGTGAGTCTTATTAGTTTTTAGTCTTATTAATTATAGACGCATAGTGAGCCTTGAAATAAGTCGGCGGTCTAGAACAATATCCAAATCACGTACAGTGTCAGGTTTGCGCAGTATAGTCCCGTTCTGTTCATTTGATCATCTCTTTTCCTATGGAAAGATAGTTCTTTACATGTACTAGTATTCAGTACCAAGTTAATAAATTTATACCACAGCGAGAAGCTGTGAAAATCGGTTTGAAAAGAAATGCAGTCGGATACATCCAAAATCACTTTTGACAACTTAGTGCTATCGGCAAAGCAATGCATGAAAGAATCGTTAACAACTGAAGGAGCAGCATTAAGTGGTACAAAAAAATTAAGTGGAGTAAGTGGGAGCCTTGAGGCACCCTCGATGTGGCAACATATCCAACAGACACAGCTGAGCGAAATAAAACTCACGCCCTGATAAATAAGAACAACTCTAAACTAGGTGACGAAAATCCAACGCATTTATGTTTCAATAGAATAACATCATGAGGAATCATTCGTCATGTTGGCATGCATTATTCATAGGTTCACAAAACTCATAGAAGTGTTTAAATAGAATTTTTTTCAAACATTTTCGGCAAACAAGACATCTTAGCGAAAGGTCGGTAATTGACAACATCAAAACGTGTCCCATTTTTGTGAACAGCTATGATGAAAAATTTTTCCCAATAGGTGGGAAATATGGCACATTGCAATGAAAGATTGAAAAAAGCAGTAATAGAAGAGGCCAGAATGGCCGAAAATCTTTTGATAAATATAGCAGGCAGACCATCAGGACCATACGAAAAATTGTCCTCGAAATATTTGATAAAAGAAGAAACCAATTTAAGTACCAGAACAATATCATTAATCTCAAACAATCGCGAAAAATAAGAAGAAAGACTCTGTTCAGCATAAGATTGGTCAAGGTTGAAGAGAAATAAGGGGAAAACATATTAGGATATGATTCTGGGATCATTTGATGATTCATTAAGATCATTCAGAGTTGATGGGTAACCATCGCTCTTAAGTTTCATATTATTAAACAACGAAAAGCGACGTGGGACCTCAATACTTTACTTTTAATTTCTAAGAGATAATATCCATAACGCTGCTTGCATTTATTAGTTGTTGTTGTTGTTTGCATTTAATTGTTGTTGTTTTTTGCTGCTTTATTTTTAAAATTCAACATAGAGATTTGTAAATAGTGAGTAATGAACCTGACTATTAGATTTGATATATCTGCTCCATGCCGAAGTCTTCCTATTTTTTAACGAGTGAAGCTCCGCGTTAAAACAAGGGAAAGATCTCCAAGAGTTCCTATTAGGTATAAAGAGAGTCGCCTCATGAAAACACTCTAACAACCTCACATAAAAAAAAATTAACACAACTGTCAATATGTGAACTGTCAAAAATAAATAAAAAATTAATGTCTGCCAACAACTGATCTAACAACCCCATGTTAGCCCTTTTGAAGCTAAATTTCATAATATTTTCAATCGAAGACAAACTATTAGCAGAATTAATGATATAAGTTATTAACAATGGTGCATGATAACTATCAACATTACAAAACCATAAGTCAGTACCATGAACGAACGTACAGCTGGTATCAGAAGTGAAAACTAATTCCAAATATCTTTGATTGATGTTCAAGACTTGGCTAATCTGCTGAAGCCCACAAGAACTAACACTGTCAACAAAAAGAAATTCAAGAGTTACAGTCGTACTGGATGCAACAGTACAAGTCTAATCCTTCCACAGTATTCAACCAATTCTGGGTAAATTAAATTCGCCAATGACAACCAGGTTATCATCAGATGACAGGCAGTTGGATACATAAAAAATAGTATCGGTCAACTTACTATAAAGTGCCAGTTTGTCAAAAAGTGGTATGCGAGTATTAGGAGGTACATAGCAATTAATTACGTATAACCTCTTACCACCACAAGAAATTTGCGAGCAAATAAACTTAAGTCCGTCAATGTTGTCATTATTACTAAAACTACTATTTAACCATGTTTCAGTTGAAGCAATGATATCATGACGAAACATTTGTATTAGTTTTATTCTCTTACGTTTTGGTAAAATATCGAGAGGGTGTCATGGTTTTGAAACAGATAATGTCTCACCATCACGAAAATTGCGCCAAGATTTGAATTCCTTAACAAAAACATTTGCAGGCCACTTCGCCGGGGACAGCCAATCTAGCGAAAATGTTTTCAGGAACATCTAACTTGAAAAACGAGCATCTCTTAGAAGCCAATTTTTTCTCAACTAATTCTATTCTCCTTTACGCTAATGTTACAATTTTGACTAAGATGGGCAATTTTGACTAAGATGATGAAGAAGTTTATTTGCTCGCAAATTTCTTGTGGTGGTAAGAGGTTATACGTAATTAATTGCTATGTACCTCCTAATACTCGCATACCAATATACTTTCAGCTAACGTGTTTGCAACTAGTTCTGTTAAGAATAGTGTTTCGGGTTTCCACACAGCCGTTAAAGGTCTAAGAAGAGAACTACTAAAAGTAGAATCAGAAGACGGTGTAACCGTAGCTACACCACTATGAAGGGCTGCAACAGCCGAAGTAGGGTCACAAAAGTGATTTACACACAGATCCATTGGCAGATAATTGGATCCAGACCGAAAACCTATAACTAACCCAGTTTCAGAAGAGACTTTGTTCCTACGGTTATTACGTATTCTATTATTTTTTTGATGAAGGAAAACTAGCAGAAAGGCCAAGTAAGATGTTAACAGAAGTATCGATATTTCCAATTTCCTCAGCCAATGAGATAGGAGGATCAAAAATTGTATTAATTGAGGGCGAGTCAACAGTTTCAGATTTCCTCCACTCAGGTTTGTTGAGTACTTCTACTATCAAGGGAAAAAACTATTGAGATTAGAAAATCAACAGAACGATAAATACTATTAAAACTCAAAGATGTGTCAAAAATATTAGAGGAAAAGTGTGAATCTATAGAGATTAGATGACCCGGTATACTATTAATATTATTTACCATATACGTTTACAATTAATTTATCTAGGTTATTAACATTCGATCTAACTTCCTCAATAACTTTAAAGGACGATTCAAGGTTATTAAACCCAAATAAAACTGATCAAAATGAGTTTCAAGTTCTCCAATACGAGCGCCTTGGCTCTCGACTCCAGCCGTTGTTTTTCCCAGTACTTTTACTAGTAAGCGAATTAACTGAGAGAGTAATGTGTTCCACTTCTATTAGAAGAGTTTTTAACAACTTATTGTTACTGAAAAACTCATCCAAAGCCATATTGGAAACACAAATTGGACAAAAAAAAATATATTAGTATTAAGTTCATTTAAAACCCTTGTTCACTATGACTATCGTTCCCAAGACATTTACGAGTATTTACATTGATAAAAAAAGAAAGAAAGAAAAAATATTTAAACATTTATATTAAACAAAAAAAACATTTTGTTGATATTTACTGAGTTACATTTAATTTTTACTTAATTTATATTTTATTAATTCAACTATTCTTCTTTCTTCACCTAAAGATGAAAAATAATAAAAATAAAAAAATTTTCTAATACCCTACACCTTAATAATTTGAATTAAATTAAAAATCCATAAGTTTTTGGCAGCTGCTTAAACTTCTTCCCTTTTCTGCCTTATTCAACTCAAATTTCAGCAACGTAAAAGAGACATCCTTTTTGGGATATGCTTGCCATCCTTGTAAAAAATTTCGAGTTTCTATATTTATAAATTTCGAAGATATGGTTGTTAGCCCTTGGGAGGCGCGAGTCAGGTAACAGAATAAATCGATCTCAGGGACATAAAGAAAACATGCCAGAACACCATGGTACTAAATTTAAAGGTTCTACTTTTGATGGTTTGGGAGATATGCTAATTTGTTTTTGTGCTCCTTCGGAAGTTTCCAAAATACGAACCCATGGTTTTAAATTCTATCAAATGTCAGTTTCCAATTTTACAAAAAAAGAAACATAACAGAACACCCTTGTACTAAAAATAAAGGTTCTATCTTTGTTGGTTATAGTGATATACTCATTTCCTCTGGGGTTCGTTCGGAAGCTTCCAAGATCCGAATCCATGGACAGAATCCTCCCAAATTTCAGAAACATAAATAAAGCACGAAATAACACCATTGTACCACATTCAAAGATTTTATCTTTGTTGGTTTTGGGGATAATCTCATTTACTCGGAATCATTCGGAAGCCTCCAGAATCCGAACCCAAGGACCGATTTTGTCTAGATTCCAACTTAGCCTTCCTTTCGTAATTAGTAACATATTATATAAAATGCATCAAGATAGCTTTACTAGTTTTTGAGGTATAGTGCGAACGAACGGAGGGATGGACATCATGAAATCGACTCAGGAGGTGATCCTGATTCAGAATATATACACATGTCCATATCTAACTCGTTTCCTTTTAGTGGTTACAAACTCCATACCAAAGTTAATATACTCTATACTTTAGAATAGATGTAGCGTATAAAAAAAGTTGATATTCGCTGAGTTTAAACTTTTAGAAGCACTGTATGTTTTAATTAAATTACTGAGGCAAATTCAAAAATTCAAGGTTGTTGTAACATAACTATGTAATTAATTTGCAAAAAAAAAGAGGAATGTATGATTTCTGTTAATTTTGAGTAGGTTAAATTGTTGTTGGAAAATGAACTAAAAAAAAATACTCCTATGTATTCAAATTTGCAAAAAAAAAAGAAAACATAATATGATATATACATACATAATATGTATGCACATATTATGTATAATTTTGTATCCATTTTCCAATTTTAAGCAAATATGGTAAATGAAATGGATTAGTTAAATGAAATTATTAAATTACCTAAATAATTAACATTTTGGTTAATATTCGGTTCAAAACAATTGGCTTATGTAAATAGTTAATTATATAAAAAGAAAATTAAATTAGTATCAAACTAAATAAATTATAACTAAGAAAATAAAGTTAAATTTAATTAAAAAGTTAAAAGAAAAAAATTAAAAGCACTGGATTAAAAACCACAAAAACTATCTAAGTGTATTAGTTAACCTAAAAAAAATTCTTAATATAATAAAAGACAATCTCCTGCTGCTACTGCTGCTATTACTATGTCCTTTTTTTTCAAATTTTAGAGTACACATTATCACAATATTTCTTACTAAAAACGAATCCTAACAAGAAACGAGAAAGAATACAGTTGCCTTTGTCTACTCTTAGATACCCGTACGAACCGTTAGTATGTTTACAGCCTGTGACTCTGCTTACAATATTATTTTTTTAATATTTTAGTATTTTAAAATAATTTGGGTGAATTTTATAATTTCTAGAACAATGGGTTGTACATATATTCAAACTATATGTTTATACATTGTTCAAAAGCAGATTCTAAATTTTGTTAGGAAATTTGAAAAAATCAAGTAACACTTTCGTCAATTATAAAGTAACCCTATATTATTAAAAAAAAGTTGTTAACAGAAATAAGAGTATAATGTTGAAGCTTTAATTTTTATGTATTACTACAAAAAAATGTTAACAGGTGTTCAAGTTACAGGTGTTTAAAACTAGAGAATTTTCAGTTTTTTAGCCCTTACAGCTTCTAAACAGGGGGCGATACAAAAATATTTTCTGAAATGGCTCATACTTATTTTGAAAGAGCTAACTCCTCTCAATTTTCTAACTTAAACCGTTTGGAAAAAATAGAAGGAGTCAATCATTTTGCAAAATTTGAGTTTCGCATAACGGTAAATTAAGACACCGCATGGTTCAAGTATATATTTATTATATATTTGTGTAGCTAATGTATGCAGTTATTGTATAGCGTTTTCAGATTGAAGATATGCCTTATAGAACTTGTGTTATAACAATTTAAATATAGAGCTTTTTCGAATTTTAGGGGAAGTAGCTCCGTAACGGGTGGGGTTACAGCTAAAAGTTGTTCCATAAAATTACTATTTTTATGATATCTATCAGAAGTTACAATTTCATGGCTCTTCTTAAAACTGTGTAGAACTTTTAAAAAATTTATTTTAAAAATGTGGAGATCAAAAAGTTTGTTGTTCGAGAGTTACCCGAAGTTTTGGTAGAATCTCCACCAAAAAAAAATAGAGAACCTACAAATTGATCCTATAATATTTTCTGTTTATTCAAGACTCTAGGTTTCTTAGCTTTTGAGTTATCTTGCTGATGAACAGGTGGACGAACGGACGGACAAAGCTAAATCAACTCAGAATTTGATTCTGATCCGATCCATGCCTTTGAAGGTATATCTAGCTTGTTTTTTTTTGAGGTGTTACAAAAGGAGGAGCAATTTTAATATACACGCTCCTTATCGCACGTGTATAATTAGTAATATTTGAATGCACCACAATCAAATATTAATCCGAAATAAAATGTTTTTAAATTTTAGAATAAATTTTTTAAATTTTATTAAAAAGCACTAAAATATTTATTTTTTTATTTTTATTTTATTTCTCCCATAATTTATATAATGCTATCTATATATATACATAATATTATTTGTTCAGAGATATAGATTTATGAATAAGACCTTTACAACTGAGAAATTAATGCTATGAGTAATGCTATGTATATTAGTTCTATAATTTATTAAGGAAAAGGAAGCCAAAACCTTGTTTGATAAATTTTTGTATATAAAACTTAAAACTAACTAAAAATAACCTACCCTATCTTACAACTAATTTCAGTTTATTTGATATAAATTTTTGATCAAAATATTGCTTGAGAACTGTAACTTGTAATTAAATTTAGAGTTTATTATTGCAATTTTGTTTGAAATGATATCTATGTTGCCTTCCCGGTGTAATTTTTCAGTGGAATAATAAAAAGGTAAATTATAAATCATTTTAAGTATTTTATTTTGTGCGATTTGTAATTTCTTATTATGCATATTAGCGCAATCACCCCAAATTGGTGAACCATATGTTAGAATCGGTTGGATTATAGTTTTAAAAATAATTAGTTTGTTATCAACTGAAAGAACTGAGTTCCTGTTAAGAAGTGGATAGAGGGCTTTGACACATTTATTAGTTTTTCAACGGATTTATGAATGTGATCCTTGAAAGTTAGTTTTGGATCAAGTGTTATGCATAAGTATTTGACGGAGAAGTAGATAGGTAGGCACTTGGTCCAGACAGGTCAGTAGGTCAAAGGCACCCGGAAGTAGGTTAAACCGTAATTAGGTCAGACAGGAGTAGGTTGATGTCATAAAAATAGGTCAGACAGGCAGCGGCGGCCTGTAATAGGTAAACAAAGAAATAAGAAGAAAAAATAAATAAATAGTAAGAAAAAATTGCTTTTTATTTTTGCTTGAAATTTTGAGATGTTTTTGCTTGCATTTTTGATATGTTTGCATTTATTTCTTGTTTTCTTTTTCTTTCGTTTTTTTTTGTGAGAAGTATTTAAAGAAGAGGAAGAAAAACCATTAATTAATTGTTATATAAGAATGTTGAAAAAAAAATATCTAACGTGGTACATGTTTACTTATTGATGTATTACTTGGCTTAAGTAATAGGCGCATATGAAAATAATAAAATTTATCTTAAATTTATTAATATAATCTAAATTTATAAAATTTAAAGAGAAAAATGAAAACAGAACAAAATAAGTGTAACTACATTTCTTTAAAATTTTGCAACTATTTTTAAAAATTAAAAGAAAAAGTGAAAACTGGTTTTTTAAATCTTACATAAAGATTCAACCTTGACAAAATTGATGTAATTTTGAGAAGAATTTTTTTTTTCTATGAAGTATTTAAAGAAGAGGAAAGAAAACATTGTTAGTATCACCGTATAAGATGTTATTATTATTTAAGAATGTTGGAAAACAAGAAAAAGAATAAAAAGCGATTCTAAATAAGTTAATTGGTTTTGATACTTATAGTGGTGTACACAGTAGTATAAAAATAAAAAAAAATAAAACAGATTTGTTTATATGTTTGAAATAATTTTTTCAAATAACAAGCAAAACATTATGTTTAAATTGTGTAAAAAGTTAAAAAATGGTTAATAGAATGAAAATTCTATGATTGGAAACGTTCGCGGTCGGTTGTTTATAAATAAAAAATATCGAAAATAAAAAAATTAAAAATGAATACAGAAAAAATCACAATAAAATCTATAAAATCAGTGAATGTAAAACGATTCAACATTTTTGGAAAAAAATTGGGGTTTATAATAAATCCAGTACCAGACAACAAAGATCCAATAGATTGGATTAAAACCGGTATTGAAGAATTAGAACAGCAATTTAATTGAAAATGTTGACCCTAGTGACAAAATTGGTGTCACTTTTGGATGCCAAAGTTTTCATGAACGTGGTCCAGCCTGGATCAATTTTAAAAAAGCATAAGACCTTGACATTTCGGAATTTTGAGTTATTTCAAAAATTTTCCAAAGCAACTCCGAAGGATTATCTACAGATACGTTCTGTATAAATGTTACATATGTACGACTTCCAGCGGGAAGAGGTAGAGGAAAAAGATACAACAATTTTGAAGAAGAATGTAATAAAAGAAGAGGCAAAATTTCAATTAAAAACAAAGATAATCTATGCTTACCACGTGCGTTAGTTGTTGCTATCTCATTCATAGAAAAATCTGTTGACTACTGTAAAATGCGAAAAGATGTAGGTCAACTTCAATTGAAAGCAGCGTTACAACTAATAGAAATTCAAATGAAAGCATTTAAATGTATCAGTGAGCTGAAAAAATTTCAACTGTACCTAAATATCAAATTGTGCTTTTGATTTCAGAAGGAAAGGAAAATCGATTTTTTTTCAAGGTGAAGAAGATAAGGAAAAAAGATTGAATTTGATATACGATGAAGGTCACTTCAATGTAATTACATCATTAACAGCAGCATTTAGTTGTGATTACTTTTGCCAAACATGTAATGTGCCGTATAACAATAGCTTGTCTCACAGATGTAAACAGTCGTGTTTCTTTTGCAAATCATCTCCAGCATGTGACGCAAATTTTCCAAATATTAAATGTGATGTATGCAATCGAAGTTTTAAAGGTCAAACTTGTTTTGATAATCAACATCAACAAATAAACATCATCATCAAACAACAGTCATCTACAAATAAAAAATCTACAACATCAAATAAACAACATCATCTACAAATAAAAAATCTATTTGCACTCTAATAAATTCCTGTACAAAATGCTTTAAAGTATACAGAGCGGATGTAAATCATATATGCTATGGACATGTTTGTAAAAACTGTAATACAAATGTTACTTCAGATCACCAATGCTTTATTACACCATGTAAAGAATTAGCTGAACTTAAGAATACATTATATATTTTCTACGATCTCAAAACAACTCAAGATGATATCATCGGGGAGAAACTTCATGAAGATGTTGCAATAGGGGTTATAATTGAACATCAGCCTGATTTATGCATTTTTGAAAAAAGTTGCACGCATTGTATATTATCTAATGTTGAAAGATGCAATTTTTGTGGACTTCGACAACATGTGCTGAAACAAAATCCAATACAAATGTTTTTAGAATATATACTCAACCAAAGAAAAATATTTGATAAAGTTGTAGTTATTGCACATAATGGACAAGCATTTGATAATCAGTTTTTATTAAACTATATCTTAGAAAAAAACATCATCAAACCAAAACTAATAATGAGGAGAACAAAGATAATTTTAATGCTGTTAGATAACGTGAAATTTATTGATTCATTAAACTATTTTCCAATGCCGTTATCTAGTTTACCGAAATCGTTTGATTTAGACATAAATTTGAAAAAGGATATTTTCCTCATATGTTTAATCGTAAAAACAATATAAAATATAATGGAAAGTTACCCGATCGTAAATATTACTGTTATAATTCAATGAGTGCATCGGAAAGAAAACAATTTCTTGAATTGTATGAAGAAAATAAAAACAAGTCTTTTAACCTCCAAAATGAACTTGTAGAATATTGTATGAATGACGTAAAAATGTTGACAGCAGCCTGTATTAAATTTAGACACCTATTTTTGGAAGAATGTAAGGTTGAGCCATTTTTAGAGGCCTTCACAATTGCTTCAGCGTGTAATTTGGTTTTTAGAAGAAATTTTTTAAAACCGTATACAATTGGACTTATACTTCAACAAGGATATCGCTTATCAAAAACCCAGTCAATCATTGCCATAAAATGGTTAATGTGGGAAGAAAAACAAAGAAAAATAAAAATTCAGCATAGTGGTAATGGAAAAAAAAAGTTATTTTTGGTCTTCGTGTTGACGGATATTGTACAGACACAAAACAAATATTTGAGTTTATGGCTGTTATTACCATGGCCATCCAAAATGTTTCAAAAATAATAATGATAAAAATATGAAACACGTTATGAGGCTACATTTTCCAAAGTCAATAAATTCCGATCTTTAGGTTATCAAGTAATTGAAAAGTAGGAGTGTGAATTTCGAAACGAAATGAGATCAAAAGAATATGAAGCATTTTTGTCAAAATTGGAGAACGAAAGTTTGATACCACTAAAACCACGTGACGCGTTTTATGGCGGTAGAACAGGAAACACAAGAACATATTATAAATGTGCACCTGGTGAGAAAATAATGTATATAGATATATGCTCACTATATCCTTGGGTGTGTAAATACGAAAAATTTCCAGTGAGTCATCCAAAAGTTCATGTTGGACAAATTGAGTGCAATAAATTAAATTTAAATGATACTGAAGGATTAATAAAGGCATTGATACTTGCTCCAGAAAAACTCTATCACCCGGTTTTGCCTATAAATCAAAATAATAAGCTAATGTTTTCTTACTGTCAGACATCTAGCTTGGAAATGAATAATGATGACTTCTCTCATGACAATCGTAGTAGGTCAATTTTAGGAACATGGGTTATAGATGAAGTAAGAGAAGCAGTTAAACAGGGATACAAAATTGTGCAAATATACGAGGTATGGGAGTATACTGTTAAATAATTTAATCCCCTTACATCACAACAAGGAATTTTCACTGAAATGATGAACAAGTTCCTTAAAATTAAACCAGAAGCTTCTGGCTGACCTAGCTTTTGTAGAACACCAAAGGAAAAGTGCAAATATTTAGAAAAATTTTCCAAAGTGGAAGGCATAAATTTACAGTTTAACGAAATAGAAAAAAATCCTGGACTTAAATCATTAGCTAAATTAATGTTAAACTCTTGCTGGAGTAAATTTGGGCAGAGAGAAAATCAATCATAAATGAGCCTTATGAATTATTTACTCTTCTTACTGATCCTTCCAAGAGTGTAAATCAAATAACTCCAATAAACGAAAAAACAGTTTTGGTAAATTGGGAATATAAAGAAGAAACAGCTGAAATATTATTAACAGTTAATGTTTGTATAGTTGCTTACACTACCACACAAGCTCGTTTAAAATTGTATTCTTATATAAACAATTTAAAAGTACGAGTTTTGTATTATGATACTGATTCAATAATATATGTAGCACGTGAAGGAGAATAGAATCCTCCAACAGGAGTTTTCATAGGAGACATGACAGATGAGCTTGAAGAATATGGAATAGGAAGTTACATTACAGAATTTGTCAGTGGAGGTGCAAAGAACTATGCATACAAAATATATCGTACCAACTCCAAATGTGAAAAAACTGTTTGCAAAGTCAAAGGTATTCGTTTAAATTATAACTCTTCACAAGAAATAAATTTTGGCTCTATGAAACAATTAGTTAAAAAATTAAACAATTTTCAACAAATAAATATAACATTTCCTAGTATTTGTCGAACATACGATCACAGAGTCATCACTGTTCCTGAAAGAAAGACATATCGAATAAATTCCAGAAAACGAGTTTTTGCAAATGATTATACTTCAGTTCCTTATGGCTTCAAAAAGAAAAAAATTTAAAAATTATTGTTAATATATTGTAAAAATTTTGTATTTTAAACTATTAAATTACAGTATTGAAAAAAAATCTTTTAATTTTACCGTTTTTGATTTTCAGAATATAGTCGAAAATTTATTTACATAATTACATATTTGAATAATATATATATATATATTTTTCAAATTCACAGTTGCAGTTTAACTTTTCAATAATAATGTCAAAAGCACAAATAGTATCTGAAATTCATCGTCCAGTTAGACGTAGATTTCGAAGACGAAAAATATCTAAAAGAGGGTTAAATGATACATGGGAAATTGATCTTGTAGATATGTCGGTCTATCAAAAAGTGAATAATGGATACAAGTTCCTCTTCACTGTTATCGATATATTTTCGAAATATGCATATGCCGAAAAAGTTAAATCAAAGGCAGCAGATGACGTAGTTAAAAGTATAGAAAAGATTTTTAAAAGCTAGGGGAAGTCTCCAAAAAATATTCATCCTGATCAGGGAAAAGAATTTTTCAACAAAAAATTCCAAAATTTGACGAAAAGCTATAAAATAAATCACTATCATACTTATTAAGAAATGAAGGGTAGTATTTGTGAAAGGTTTAACAGAACATTAAAATCAATTATGTGGAAACAGTTTAGTTTACAAGGAAATTTTAAATGAATAGAACTTTTACCAAAACTAATTGAAAAATATAATAGCACAAAACACAGTACAATTAAGTTAAACCCAAACCAAGTTACATCACAAAATGAAAAACAAATTCTTCGTTCAATTTACAATTATCCAAAAATATTTAATAAGGGAAAATTTAATGTTGGTGATTTTGTTAGAATTGCTAGGTCTAAAGGTACTTTTCAAAAAGGATATGAATCTAACTATTCAACTGAAGTTTTTAAAATAGCTTTCAAAAACAAGACAGACCCGATTAGATATAGTTTAAAAGATTATAAAAATAAATTAGTTCATGGTGGCTTCTATGAACAGGAACTGACTCGTGTCAAAGATCCCAATGCTTGATCCCAATAATTGAAAAAATTTTAAAACGAAAAGACAATAAAGTATATGTAAAATATTTAGGCTTTGATAATAGTCATAATCAATGGTTAAGTAAATATGATATTCTTTTATAAAAAACTATAATTAGAATTTATGTAAAAAACTATTTCTTAACTTTAGAGGACTGTTAAATGCAACAATGTTGTAAAAATGCTAATAGAAAAAATAAAGATAGAAAAATATTAGAAAAATATTTTTATTATACTAATAAAAATAAATAATTTAGGAATAGGTAAATAAAAAATAATATTCTTTCATAAAAAAGTATAATTAGAATTTATGTAAAAGATCTTTTCTTAACTTTAGAACACTGTTAAATGCAACAATGTTGTAAAAATGCTAATAGAAAAAATGAAAATAGAAAAATATTAGAAAAATATTTTTATTATACTAATAAAAATAAATAATTTAGCAATAGGTAAATAAAAAATAATATTCTTTCATAAAAAAGTATAATTAGAATTTATGTAAAAGATTTTTTCTTAATTTTAGAACAGTGTTAAATGCAACAATGTTGTAAAAAATGCTATTTAAAAAAATTACAGTTTTATTATAATCAATTAGAATTTATTACATTAATAAACAACTTACTTTACAACTTTTGGTTTTTAACTAGTTTTCTTAAGAATTTTGATTTCTAAACAATGATAATACAATTATTTAGGAGAAAAATTAGTATAAACAAAGTGTGATCTTTCTAAGATATATCAATTCAAAGAAAGAGCTCAAAATAATAATACAACAAGAAAGCAAAATGGAAAATACAGCAGAGATTTTTGCCTACGCTCAACAAATAGAGCCAACGCAGGAGTTGGCTCCAATTAAAAGATCATATATCATATTAAAATCTATTTTATATATTAAATGTTAAGCAAATTATGACCATTTATGGTCTTAAGTGGGTCTTTGAGACCTGCAATTTAATTATATTTCTACCTCAAAAATATACTGATATTTTTGATAATTCTGATTTTGTAAAAGAAATAAAAGAAAAAGAACATTTTGTATATAAAGATAAAAATTTAAATTTAAGTATTGTAGATATATCTGAATCTTTTGGTAAAATATATGCAAATTACCGTAAATTGGTTTTATAGTTATAGGTTTTTATTATTATTAATAAATAAAATTTAAAAAAGGTATAAATTTCTTTTATTTAGTTGCTTCATTTTCTCAGATTTAGGTTTATTTGTACCTAAATTGATTTTGAAATTGAAACTGACAAAATTGATTTATTTAATATTTTTTCTTTTTTCGTAAAAACACAGGTATTTCATAAAAGAGCCAAGAAAAATTACATCATACATTAAATTTTTGAACCGGAATAAAAATCTCTACTTGCTACCTTGTAACATTTTTTTCTGTACAGATCTATATGTATTTCTTTTACTATTTGAAATTTTGACATGATTTATACACCATCTAATTAGATTTAAAAATCCAATTTTACTGGGTGCTACAGTATATAACGCAGTTCAATTTTATTGGCAAATCATTTTTAATTCAATTTTGGTAAAATATTTAATTAAAATGGCAGCTGATTCAACAACATTTCCATTTACTGAAGAAACTGCAATAGTCAGTATACTAAATGAGGTCCAAGTTAATGAAATTACATCCACCGTAGATGAGGAGGAATTAATGGAAACTGAAGAATTCATACCATCATTTCAAGTCTTAGATGAAGATATAGTGGAGCAACAAATTTGGGAAATAAATAACCAAGAAGGAGATCCTGACTATTTTGCAGAACTTTTTAGAAATAATATATAAGAATATTTGTGTAAATGCATATGTATCTACTATATATAAGTAATTCATAATAAAAAACAAATTAAATAAAATTTAAAAATTTTTTCATTTATTGTTGTTTTTGTTTAAAACATTAGAAATTTTATTTTCTAGTAGTACAGGTATTTCAAAAAACAATCTATAATAATTGCATTGAATGCTACAACGTTGTGTTGGAATATATATTTCTTCGTGCAATTTCATTACATGTTTTTCTTGACACGTTTTTATATATTTAATAACATATTCCCGTACATTTGATTCAGCATTTTTATTGTGTACCATTACAGCTTGACGAAAATCAATTAAGTTGTAAAATGTGGCAGCTTCCTCTTTGTTAATGCTAAGACATCGGCCAATAACTATTCTTAACCCATATTTTAAACATAATTTTGTATTTTTTATTGATTGTTTCGAGTACCTTTTATAAAATTGCTGGTAAAATTTACACCAATCACTATATTTTAAAATAGCTGGCTTTTTTCCAATATGATGAAAAATGCAATTAGCTACAAGAGATTCTGTATCAAAACCAACAAGAACTTTTAATGACTGATTTTTGTTGAGAAAATATGTATAACTCAACATCAAATTTGTGTTCGAACCTTGATCTTCCATTACTACGTTTTACCTACAGCTTTTTAATATCTATTGTACTGCTTAGGTACACAAGATTGTGAAAAATTTAAATTTCCAAATAAGTTGTAAAACATATTAATAATCAGATTGTCGTTTTCTATATGATTATCTTTGCTAAATACATTCAAAAAAGTTTTCACCCTTAAACCAAAACATCTATATCAACCATAAACGCAACAGTATTATCCACATGCATTCGAAAGAACACTCCGTATCTGCCAATTATTAAAAACTATACTCTAATTTTTTAAATATTTCAAAATTACCGGTTTATCTGGAACTCCACCATACGAATCAAAATATTCTGTGCAACCATGCTTTGGAATATAAAGCGCAAACCAATATGTTCCTGGATCTTTTATCTTGTCTGTATTTACGATTAAAAAAGTAGGTGTTTCTTATTTTTGGAATTTTGCCTAAAGCAAAAACTCCCTTAAAATATTTGCTTGTAAATTTGTTAAATTTTAAAACACTAGTTATTTCTAAAGTGTTCTTAACTCAAACTGGCTCAAATCATACACTCTACTTATTTCATTAACGTAGTTCATTAAAAACTCCTTTTTTATTTTTTCATTTGTTATAATAACATCAAATTTTTCTAGCACCTGTCTTAGTTCTTTATTAATTTTATCATTATGTACAGTTCCAAAAGAGTAATTTTCAAAATTTATAATTTCTTTGGTTGGAAATTTGTAAGTAAACTCTTTTACAAATTTTTTACAAGGTTCTTTAATTCCAACTAAACTCTTTTACAAATAAAGTATTTTTATCGTCACAACAAAACTTTACGTCCACAAGTGCACAGGACGATGACATCTTGTTGAATATTCAAATACATGTTTCAATATTCTATTTATAGATTTGTAAATATATTTCGATTTTTATCAATTTGTATGCTTGCACCAAATTCTCCATAAACAATAGCAGTTAGTGTAGATGTAAGTGGTTTTGATAGCCTTGCCTCAATTCTAACCGTACCCTGGTTTAGTCCTTGACACACTTCATTTCCAGATGCATCTGGAGTTAAATCAAAAGCAAGTATAAAAAATCCATTACTAAACATAAATTTTGTTATCTGATGACCTTTATCATTGTGGTAAATTCCAGTTCCTGAAAAAAGTGTACTGTATGCTCTTGTGCAGGAATTACTTTCATCTGAAAAACTGGTTTCAATTGCTGAATTAGGTATTTGAACACCATTTTCGTTTAACACAAATTGTGAAATATCAAAATGTTTAAAATTGTATGGATTATTTGATCTTTTTCCAGAGTAACCCGCATTCTCTGTCATACAAAAAATTATTGTGTTTGGCAACTGTCTAATAAAAACATTATCAAGCGATATTGACGAGCTGTTCATTGGAATTGTAAAACTTTTTACTTCAACGCGTTTATAATTATATTTAGCATTGGATTTCCCAAGAACAGCATTGTGTGCCAACAGTACGCTTGGATTAACGGTAACATACCTCATAAATAGCGTGGCTTCTATAATTTTTAATTGTGATTCATCAGAATCGTCTACAAATAGAAAAAAATCTGGTTTTTCAAGTGTTAAAACTATACGAATGTCAACATTATTTATAAGTAGAGTAGGTTGATTAAACATATCTACGTGTAGTTTACCCATAAGTTCCACTACATTGCTATTATGATACAATTTGGCCCTCTTTTGAACCATTATTATCAGATTTAGCTATATTTGCTTTATCTAAAATCCATTCTGCACATTCTAAATGAGTTGCAACAGCATTTGTACCATAATTTAATAAAGATTCAATATAAGCTCTATAGTGATAATTTCCATCAGATGGTGTTATGTTTTTACCATTTAATTGAACATTACATTGTTTTATTAAAGAATGTAAAATGTTATTAACTACACTTGGTTATATTATTATTCTTCCTTCAGCATTTTTATCATTATGCCATTGCGTTCCATCTTTCTTTAAGATCTGTACTTTTAATCTCAAATATGTAGAAGACAAATCTCTATATGTATCGCCATGACCCAGTTAAACTAATTTAATAGTTGAAGGATTGTCTAAAGAAGCAATAGGATTGTAGGAAACTTCTTCAGATCGTAAAATGCTAGACTGAATGGGTTGGGTTTTAAAAATATCCAACTCAGATTTCTTACACTCAATCATAATTAATCAAAAATATCCTTATGTTTCTTTTTGTTATTATCTTTGCGTCGTTTTGACGTAAAATAGTTTAAACTTTTAATGAATGGTCTTTTTATAGCTTTTCGTTTTCTTTTACCAGAAGCATACATACATTCATTCAGTTTTCGTACGGCACCACGCTGTACATTTTTAACAATCTCTTTACTACGATCTTGCATAACATCTTTTACATTTGCACTAGATGCAATATCAGATAAAGCATTAATCCCAGAGTTAATAACCTCTTTTTTCAAAATATCAGCGCCTTAAATAAATAATAGTTTCATATATCTAAAAAGTCCCTCAAAAAAGCTTCCCAATCCACGACCTCTTCGAAAAGATACGGTTGAATGTAATAAAGGTCCGATATCATCAAGTCCTCTACCAGATTGAATTAAATAATACTTATAGTACACTCTCTCCATAATGATAAATTAATATATAGTTTTGTATAATCGCTTTTATTTATACTTTTTTTAAAATGTAATACAATTTTTGTTGGAATTGAACTATTGCAAAAGTTTATTTTGTATCCATATTTATCACATAAAAGTAATGAAATGTTATTAAATGATTTCTCCACATTGCAATATTGAATATTACTGAATACTTTTACAGTATCAGTGAAAGAATTTTGTATGTTAACAGATCTTCAACATCTTACATCCTTATCACCTATTTTTTGCGGTTCAATTATGTCTGTGTATATAAAAAACATATCTGGTTTAATAATTGGAATTAATTGTACACTATATATAAAAGTTTTGAAAGCTTTTATTACACGTGGTTTATATTTTTTAAATTCTGTAACTTTCGAACATACTTGATTGAAACATGTTGTCAAAAGTCCTTCCAGGGTGTAAGCGTAGTTTGCTCTTATTTTTATATCTAGTTTAGGCCTAGTAACACATATTATAGTGTAACTTATATTTTTAGGCATCTCCTCAGCTTTTGCTGGTTGTATATAATTAACATAATCGTTTATAAAATTAAAAATTCCCCAACATCAACTTTCAGCTTCTTTTTCACATACTTCTTCTTCAGGTACAACTTGTGTTCCAACATTTTTGGATTCAGGAAAATGCGACTGAAATTCCGCATCTATATAAATTCATTTTGCACGAGTTTGAGTACCTTTTGTTTCCGTAATTTTTACTCTTTCCTCTTTATTTCTAGGAAGTTCTCGTTTTTTGTTTCTTATTTTAAATAGATTTTGTCTGTATAAATACCATTTTCGAGTGTCCGTAAGATGTTTATTTATCAATATTTTTTTCATAATTTTATCCAACTCATTGAGTTCAGCGTCTGCATTTTGCTTCATTTTCTCATAAATCTCGGGTTTTAGAATTATCATTTTGTTAAATGTTGTATTATTCATTTTATAAAATTTCTGATTATCCCTAATAGTATTGCTCCAAGAAGTGTAGGTAAAAATCCACCACGTTGAATAATAATTTTTCTTTTGCTATTTATAGATTTTTTACGGCAAATGAGTAATCTTAATTCCTTTTTATACTTTTTCGTAATTTCGTAATTGTGTTGTTGCTTTCTTACTTAGATTACAATTACCTTTTAAAATATTTAAAGAGATTTCGCAAAATATTTTAATTACTTCAGGGTCACAGTGTTTTATAATTACTTTCTGCAATTTTAGTTTAGAGGTTTTTAGTAGGTGCAATACATGACGATTGGTCTTCAAACGTTTCATATTCTTCCCCAAATTGTTCTAATTGATCTCTCGTACAATAACACAAACCTTTTCCAAATATATCCCTTCTTAATCGAAATATGTCATTAACGTCTTGAGTAAGATCTATTAACATATAGCCGTATGGGACTGACGTCACATCATTATATACTTTTTCAAATGCTTTAATTTGATTGGGATATATTTGTCGAGCTAGAGGTATATCTGTGATTTATCTCTTCGATTTTTGAAAAATACTAAATATTTACAGTTGAGTGAAATATCTCTTGAAAATTTACCCTGGTGAAAAACATTTTGTGGTACAAATATTACAGATAAATTTCTATGATGTGATCCTCTAGTAAATAAATCACATACATACTTATCATGAGAATTTAACATCATATCATCGATAATAATTAACAAAGGTTTTTGATTATCATTAAAATCTGGAATAGTATTACTATATTCTACATCTTTGATATATTTTGGAACGGCATTTTTGTCTGGATTACACCAAATAATTCTATTAATATGTGGTTGTATATTTTCTTTTTTATATTTTATTAAATTACGAATAAAAGTGGTTTTACCACAGCATGATGGCCCCGCAACCATCACAGTAAATGGGTGAAATGGCATATTTGTATTAGTTAAAAACTAACATCGGTAACCTATATTTATAGGAAAAGCTCTTTTCCGAAGTGAACAATTTTTAAAAGGGAATGAAAAGAAATATTTCCTAAAAGAACTGACTATACTAAAAAAAGGAAGTTTAATTCTTACTGTATATCACTTCAAATCACCATACCCTGTAGAAGAACTTAGTCCAAAGGGAAATTATAATAACCAGTATTGCGAAAATAAAATAAATGGGCTTAAATGGAATAACGGTTTGATTGAATATTTAGACATAAAACCTATATTAAAATACTATTGAGAATCAGCTGAAAAAATTTATGTTAAAGGAGAGCAAAAAAAACATTTTCTTGAAAAGTACATTGACAGTGTTAAAAAAGAAGATCTAAGCAGAGACTTACCGTCATTATCAAAGATTGAAAATTTTAAATCAACATGTCCTATACACTATACAAACACTAGTTTCAGATGTGCTGTAAAAAATTGTTTTAATGTCTATATGCATCTCTTGAGAGAAAAATATTAAATTAAGATTTTTCAAATTTATATACAGACAGACGTATATAATCAAAGACGTATAGAAAAATTGGATTTCACTATTTCTGCAATCTTAACATGATCATAGTAAAAAATTTTACAACTCAGATTTCTATAAAATTGTAAAATATTTCTAGTTAAATAAAAATTTTTTGAAGATGTAAATAAATCTGTTTTTTTTATATTCTTGTTTTCAAAATAGGTACCAAATGCAATTAACCTGATGACTTGGATTTTTTTTCTTTTTTTATTCTTTGCAGATTGCAACATACAATGAACCTAAACAACATGTTAATCGTTAAGTATTTCCATAACTTTAATTTTTTCAACATTCTTACAAACAAAAAATATCTTACACGACAAAGTGACAATAATTATTAATTCTCTTCTTTAAAAAAAAAAAAATTGGTTTTTTCTCCAATGGTTTGATCATTATGTAGACAGAAAAACAGGTTTGCACTTTTTCTTTATTTATTTTAAAGATGCGTTGTACCTTTTAAAATTGTTGTATCTTGTACGTTTAAACTTTTTTGTTTTTTACATCAACCATTTTCTCTTTCTACTTTTATATGCGCTTATTTCTTAAGCCAAGTATACATCAATAAGTAAATATGTACCACGCTTCTTTTTTTTTCAACATTCTTACATAACAATTAATTAATGGTTTTTCCTTCCTCTTCTTTAAATACTTGTCCTAAAAAAAAACGAATGAAAAAGAAAACAAGAAATAAATACAAACATATCAAAAATGCAAGCAAAAACATCTCAAAATTGCAAGCAAAAATAAAAAGCAATTTTTCTTACTATTTCCATGTTTACCTATTACTTAAAACAAGTATACAATCTTTATAAACAACAAGACTTGTCCGCCAATACATACAGGATTGTGTGGCAGATAGCATATTTTACGTTTGCGTATGAAATATATCGCATTCCATCTGTCAACATTAACTTCAATTTTCCATTGATTAAAGTAATTTATTAAACAATTGAGAGCACTTTGTAATTTATTTTCAATTTCTGTACCCAGTAAACCTTCAGCGATTATGGCGATGTCATCTGCAAAAACTGACAGTAAGCAGTTGTTTGGTTTAGGCAGATCAGACGTAAATATATTAAATAAAATAGGGCCAAGTACAGACCCTTGTGAAACCCCAGCACTTAATTCGAAACGATTTGATTTCGTATTACCTATGCAAACTAGGAAACTTCTATCAGTTAGAAAACTTTGTATTAAATTGGTTAAGTATACTGGAAATTTAAAGACTTTCATTTTGTGTATTAGGCCCTTGTGCCATACTTTGTCAAAGGCAGAATTTACATCTAATGTGATCATACCTGAATTTCTACCTGTGCCAAGTTTATCTTTTATAAATTTTTTTATTCTGAGCAGAGGATGCATCGTATTGTGGCCTGGTCTAAAGCCATATTGTTCATTTGGCGGGATTTCCTTATAATCTATAAAGGCCATCAAGCGTTCTTTAATTAATTTTTCAAATATTTTGGAGAAGTTATTAAGTAAACTGATTGGTCTATAGTTAGAAGGACAATCAGGATTCTTATTTGGTTTTAATATAGCTATTATTTTTGCTTCTTTCCATTTGTGGGGAAAGTAGCTTACTTTTAAGCAGGAATTTAGGATACATTTGAGATAACAAAGAGAGTTTTCGGGTAACATCTTAATACACCTATTGAAAATTTTGTCAATACCGGAAGCTTTTGTATTTTTTAATATGGTAAATGCTGTCTTTAGAAAATAATTCATTTTCTGAAATTTGGATATCGTCATCTTGAAAAATATCGTTATGGACCATCTGACTATTATTGCTGGTATTCAAAAGATTTTTCATAGCAAAAAGCTTGCCTAACAAATTTGCTTTGCTGACATTGTCAATGTACTTAACATTCTCGTGTACAAGTGGTGGAATGTTTTGATTTTTTGTTATTTTGCATATTTTCCAGAAGATTTTAGACCCTTTTTGAATTGATTTGAGTAAATTTTTCCATTTTGTGTTTCTAAATTTTGTTATCTCATTATTGATACAAAAATCCAAATGATTTACTTGAACCTTATACACGAGTAAGCGAATGCGGATCCATCTGCGTCGAGCTTAGTTTCTACACCTAATTAATTTCAAAATATTTTGTGGTAGAGCGTTCCTATCACAAAATGTTTGGACATGTTTTGGTACGGTCAGTTCGATTGCTTCATTTATTTTGTTGTTCAGGTGGGATAACATGATCATCTACTACATAGGTATAGTTAACAGAGCCAGTCTGAACTTCTGAAGCAAATTCATTTTGTAGAAATTTTTGGAAAACCGCCCAGTTTGCTTTGGAAAAATCAAATTGAAAGCATCATTTAAATTGGGTTCGCTCATGATTTTTATAATAACTGGTAGGTGGTCTGAGCATAGATCATTTATCACTTCAGGTTCTGAAACATATTCAGGAGCATTTGATAGGAAAATATCCAGAAAAGAAGGTTTAAGTTTCTGGTTAGTTGGGATATATGTATGATTTTGTGGGTATATAATATTAAATTTATCCGTCAAGAGTAGATCTGTTAATATATCACCAAATGCGTTAGATCTTACACAACCCCATAACCTATTTCTCGAATTTAGATTACCGCCTACTAAGTATTTACTCTCACATCTTGAGAACTTTAATAGGTTAGATTTGAATTGCTGTTTAATATGGGCCGAATTAGTTTAGCCTTCAATAATTTGATTATTTTTGGTGCAGTTAGGTTTGACACATTTCGCGCTATTGCCAGGGAAATAAACTGAAAATAGCTTTATTTTAGTATTATTATTTAAATCTAATAGAATTCCTATGTTTTCAATAACATGTGCGCAATACGGTATGCCTTATATTTTTATTAACTATAATTGCGACACCACCACCTCTAGAATTGCTTCTGTCATTTCTATACACAAAGTAATTTGGATTTGATAATTTAGTACTAGGATCCAACCAAGTTTCATTCAGAAGACCAACATGTATACCATTACAAGATATAAAATTGAAAAATTCTAAAGATTTATTTTTAAGTGCACGAGCATTCCAAATCGTGATTTTAATATTATTATTATTATTATTGTTACTATACATAAAGATACTTAATTGCTAATTGGATTATAACATTAAATTGTTGTTGTTTATTTTCACAACTACTTAAATTGGACAACACATCAAATAACAAATTATTAATTTCTTCATAAGAAAAAGGATTATTATTATTATTTATATTAGTATTATTATTATAAGTGTTTTTGACATTACTTGATGTAGAAAAATTTTTTTCTTGATCAGAAGTTGGCGGTATATTTCTAAAGTTGTTCCAAGATGTTGCTGAATGTTGTCGGATGTTGATGGGCTGTTTAGTTGCTACTGTCATTTCTGGGAAGTTGCTATCGTAATTATTATTTAAATTGAAGTTAGTTTTGACATTTGCAGATGATATGTTCGAATTTTTTTATTTTTTTATAAAAACGAAATGTATGTCTTTTTCTTGGACAAGAATCATCGGTAGAGCTGTGTTCATCACCACAATTTGTACATTTTCTTAAGGTTTTATCAGCACAGTCGGAAGTTTTGTGATTTTGCGCAGAATATGCACAGAATGTTTTTATGTGACAATGCCTAGTACCATGGCCAAACATTTGGCAATTGTAACATTGTGTAAGAGTATTATTACCTTTTCTCTTAATTTCCCACCTAACTTTGGTGTGCATAATATTTAAGTGTTCATTTTTAAGCTGCTGCAGTTTTATTGATTTATTTTCGAAATACACAATATATAACACTAACCTAAATTTAAATCTTGTAGTTTTTTCTACCAGTCTTACATCTGTACAATTTAAACCTCTTTTGGTAAGTAGAACTTTGACCTCATCAGAACTAAGACCTTCTAATCCTGAAAGAACTGCTTTGAATGGTCTGGCATCATTTTTATCATAAGGGAAGCATTCACATTTTGCCTCAGTAAGTTTTGAGCAGGTGATTTGGTAAGATTCGTCCGACTCCACAAATGTTTTGACCCCAATGGAAACTATTTTGATCGCGTAGTCAGAAATTTTGCTTGAAACCAAAATATCATGAATTTTTTTTGCGTTTTGTTTAACGACAGTTATTGGTGGAATTTTAATCTTGCTTATAGCCTTGTTGGATTGATTATCAACATCAATTGCCGTATTATCATCTTGCAAAGTTTGCAATGATTGGTAGTAATTTGTAATTTTATAACCTTAATTTTTTTCATTTTGTATGCAGTTTCAGCATCCCCAATGTTTAATGAAGACGTTTAATTAGTACGTTTAGGACTAATTTTTATAACTTTTATGGTAAATAATCAATGAGTAATTAACAGTAATTTGAATAATATGAGAAAGTTATTTACAATGTAACAAGTGCACTCAATGAAGACAAGGAGATAACTGAAAGCACTAAAATAAATAATTAAAATATGTACATAGAAAATCTTTGGTTTTCTTTTATTTATGTCAACTGTATGAAGGTTAAAATGAAAATGCCGACTTTTTTTTAAATGCCGACAAGTAAACATGACCACGCGTTGGCATTAGTGTCATGACAGATCACACACAGTCATTATAAAGAAGACTGGTTGAACCAAACAGTTAGGTTAGTGAGTTTGGTTCAGCCAATTCTTTTTCCTCGTCGCTTTTCAATATTGCTGCTTATATGTAAATCCGAGATTCCGTATTAGGAGAGATTTTATAGTTGTTCACAAAATCAGTGTTAGAATATGTATATAATTTTTCTAAAACAGAATCTCGTATTTACTTATATATAAATATTCTGGAAAAAGGAATATCATGATTTTGAATCCAACTCTAAAATGCCTCCTAATTCACAATCTGACACACACATAATATAAGTGTTCAAAATTGAGGTATCATTTTAATTTTAATAAAAAAAGACTTTTTTTTTGAAATATTAAATATATTGGTTTTTAATTTATTACAAATAGGTTCCGGTTAATAATGAAAAATTATGTCGGCCAAGTGGCCCCCTCTACTACTTCGGCAGGCTTCCAATCTTTTACCAAAATTCTGAATCACGTTGTTCAATAACCTGTTCTCAATGGTTGAAATCTGCTCGATAATGTTGTTTTTAAGCTCTTGAATTGTTGTGGAATTATTGCTGTACACTTTCGATTTCACAAAACCCCACAAAAAAAATCCAACGGTGTCAAATCGCACGATCTTGGTGGCCACATCACTCCTCCTTTACGAGAAATAATGCGATCTTCGAACTTTTCCCTCAAAAGATCCCTTGTTTCTCTTGCTGTGTGGCAAGTAGGGCCGTCCAGTTGAAACCACATATTCTCTACGTCCATATCATCAATTTCCTGCCACAAAAAGCTTAGGATCATCTCCCTGTAGCGATTTCCATTGACCGTAATCACATTTCCATTTGCGTTTTCAAAAAAATATGGTCCGATGATTCCTCCTGACCACAAACCACACCAAACCGTAACTTTTTGTGGAAGTACTGGTTGCTCTAAGATAACCCTTGGATTCTCTTCACCCCAAATGCAGCAATTCTGTTTATTGACGTAGCCATTGAGCTGAAAATGAGCTTAGTCGGTGAATATTATTTTGCTAAAAAAATTCTCATTTTCTTCTTGTTTTTCGATTGCCCAAGAAACAAATTGCCGACGTAATGCATGGTCAGTTGGTTTTAATTCTTGCGTCAGCTGGATCTTATAAGCCTTTAAATGGAGATCACGATGCAAAATGTTGAATAATGTGGATGGTTTGATGTTTAATTGCTGCGAACGATGACGAATGGAAGTTTTTGGATCTTCTTCACCACTTCTGCTCACAGTTGCTACATTCTCGGCTGAACGGCCACTGCGTTGATAAATGTTGCCTCTGTTATCAAGAACAGATCCAGTTTCTAGAAATTTATCAACCATCAGCTTGATGGCACGATTTGTTGGAGCATTTTCTCTACCAAATTTTGTTCGAAATTTCCTAATTACATCTTGAAAACTTTTACCATTTTCAAAAAATTTTGTAATAACAAAAACACGTTGTTCCTTCGTGTAACGTTCCATATAACCTAACCGGAATGTATTTAGATTATACCTAAAGAAACCTCGTATAAAAATTCCAGGTAGAAAAAAAATGGCGGCAAAATCAAAATGATACCTCAGTTTTGAACACCCTATATAAGTAAATATTTTGGAAATGCATGTAATCCTACTTTTCAATCCAACTCTTAAACCCTTGATAATTATTTCTCTTTATGGATATTTTGTTGTTTAAATATGTATGTGGAAAAAAATAATTATGAACTACTTTGGAGTTGGTTACAAAATCAAGCTTATATGGTTTTTCCGAAATATTCAAGTAACTCAAATTAGCCATGACAAGGGACGCACCGCGCTATATTAAATATTTTAATTGAAGAAAATGCACTTACCTCAAAAGAAAAAATTAACTAATTGCCAAAAAAAACTGGGCTCATACCCAAAAACAATGAACCACAATCCCCAAAAAAGTGAAAAAATCCCCAAATTTTAAAATTAACTAAACCCCAAAGTAAAATTAAATAATCGCCAAGTTAATTTTTAGCAAAAATATTGAAGATTTTTTATTTTTGTACTTGGCGGTTAGCGACTTGAGGTGTAGTTTATAGCGCCGGGGAATTCCCACCTCCTTTAAGGAAAAGGGTCAGTACAAGCTGTACCGCGACCTGGGAAGGTTTAAATAATTGTGTTAAAGCCTTTGATTGCACCACTATGTTTTCGAAATCAAAAAGTTGACTTCGATTCAAATGCGATTAGTGAAATAATGCAATTGGTGATGAGGTTTTGTATTCCTTTCTCTATCAAAAACATTAAGCAGAAAGCCAACTCTTGGTTTAATCGTATGTGTCAGAGGCAACTCTTGGTTTAAGAAGCAGGTCAGAGGCTTCTATCATTATAAAAGCAGGGGCTTTGAGTATTCGATGATCAACTATATAGAGGTCAGAAACAATTGCAAGAGACTTGACAACAAGCTAAAATATTTGTATAACAAATGGTTGTGGCCCCATATTATTCACCTCCCGCGAAATAGCAAATCCTTCTGGACTTTTGCAAACGGTTTAACAGAAGAAGCTGGTTTGTCATCTTTTCCACCTCTCGTTGACGAAAAAATGCACATTGTGTTGAATTCTAAGGAGAAGGCTTTATTTGTTTTAATTTGCTTTTAGTTCATCATTCCCCTTAATAACCCTGCACTTTGGGATAAGAAAAAATTTGACCCATATTGCACGACATGCTGATCTACATTTTGATTTATGGGTTTAATGTAAGTCATGCTTGGTTAGTAGGTCAAGAACTTGTTTTGATCGTTTTGGTTTAGGTTTTAAGTTAAGTTGTATGTGTGGGTTGTTAACTTATAAGTTCTTAAGAAATAAATGGTTGTTTAAATACTAGGCGCACATATAAAAGTAGTAAGAAAATTTCTTATATGAGAATTCAAAACAGAAAATTTTTTTTTATTTTTAAATCTACAGCGCATCTTTAAAATTGAAAAGAAAAAGTGTAATCCTGTTTTTTTTTTTTTTCTTTTTTGTTGTTAGCATAAAGAAAAAAAAATAAAGTAAGACATAGATTTTTTTTTTGCTTACGTAAAAATGTGGTCTCTTTTGGATAGAAGAATTTATAGAAGAAAAGAGAAAACGAAAGTCATTAATTAGCTGACTGCATGTCGTGTAAGATATTTTTTTTTTTTTTTAATTAAGAATGTTCAGAAAATATGAATAAAAAGAGAACAAACAACAAAACAAACTGATTAAACTAAAGATATACTCTTTGATATGCATTTATTTTTCTTGATATATATTTATGTTTATGTTTATTTATTTTTTTTTTTTTTGTTTTTGTATAGAATAAAAAATAATTCAAAGATAGGTTAAATAATAGGTTAAATGGTATCTATTTTAAAAACATAAGATAAAAATAAAAGACATTTATTTTTATGTTTAAATTGTTTTATTATTATATTTTTATTTAAATCTAAGTTTTAACATTTTTTTTACGATGATCAGATGTTAAAATTGCAGAAATAGTGAGACCAACTTTTTCTATACGTCTTTGAAATCTACTTGTATCACGTGCGTATTCTTTCCAATGACTTTTCCTTGCTTATCTGTAAGCATACTCCCATACATGCATAACGTGAATTTCTTGTTTAATATTGAAGTGAACTGTTTTATTTTGTTATTTAAATTCATATCGTGCAAGTATGAAAATTGAAAGTCTTAATCTAACATTTTTTCCTTTAAAAGATACATATATACATTATAACAATTTTTAACACCACATCTGAAATTGTTGTTTGATAGGTGTTTAGGACAATTTGATTTAAAGTTATCAATCTTTTGCAATGACGGCAAGTTTCTGCTTAGATCTTCTGTTTTAACACTGTCAGTGTACTTTTGAAGAAAAAGTTTTTTCTGTTCTCCTTTAACATAAATTTTTTCAGCTAACTCTAAATAGTGTTTTAATATACATTTTACATCTAAATATTCAACTAAACCGTTATTCCATTTAAGTCCATTTATTTTACTTTCGCAATACTGGTTATTATATTTCATATCCTGAATAAGTTGATACACAGTTGGAATTAAACTACCTTTTACAAGTATGGCTAACTCTTTTAGGAAATATTGCTTTTCATTTCCTTGTAAAAATTGTAGGTCAACTATGAGAACTTGTTTAACCACGTCAAAGGTTTATGGAAGAATGTTCCATAGAATAACTAAATTACATTTATATTCACTTCGGGAAAAGAGCTTTTCGTATAAATATACGTTAACAGAGTTAGTTTTTAACTAATACAAATATGCTGTTTCACCCTTTTACTATGATGGTGGCTGGTCCATCATGCTGTGGTAAAACCACTTTTATTCATATTTAATGAAATATAAAAAAGAAAATATACAACCACATATTAATAGAATAATTTAGTGTAATCCAGACAAAAATGCCGTTCCAAAATATGTCAAAGATATGGACTATAGTAACACTATTCCAGATTTTAATGATAATCAAAAACCTTTGTTAATTATTATCGGTGATATGATGTTAAATTCTCATGATAAGTATGTATGTGATTTATTTACTAGAGGATCACATCATAGAAATTTATCTGTAATATTTGTACCACAAAATGTTTTTCACCAGGGTAAATTTTCAAGAGATATTTCACTCAACTGTAAATATTTAGTATTTTTCAAAAATCGAAGACATAAATCACAGATATACCTCTAGCTCGACAAATATATCCCAATCAAATTAAAGCATTTGAAAAAGTATATAATGATGTGACGTCAGTCCCATATAGCTATATATTAATAGATCTTACTCAAGACGTTAATGATATATTTCGATTAAGAAGTGATATATTTGGGAAAGATTTGTGTTATTGTACGAGAGATTAATTAGAACAATTTGGGGAGGAATATGAAACGTTTGAAGACCAATCGACATATATTGCACCTATTAAAAACCTCTAAACCAAAATTCCAGAAAGTAATTATAAAACACTGTGACCCTGAAGTAATAAAAACAATTTGCGAAATCTCTTTAAATATTTTAAAAGGTAATTGTAATCTGAGTAAGAAAGCAAAAACACAATTACGAAATTACGAAAAAGTATAAAAAAGAATTAAGATCACTTATTTGCCGGAAAAAATCTATAAATAGCAAAAGAAAAATTATTATTCAACGTGGTGGATTTTTACCTACACTTCTTGGTGCAATACTATCAGGGATAATCGGAAATTTTATAAAATGAATAATACAACATTTAACAAAATGATAATTTTAAAACCTGTGATTTATGAAAAAATGAAGCAAAATGCGGACGTTGAACTTAATGAGTTGAATAAAAATATAAAAAAAATATTATTAAATAAACATCTCACGGACACTCAAAAATGGTATTTATACAGACAAAATTTATTTAAAATAAGAAACAAAAAACGAGAACTTCCTAGAAATAAAGAGGAAAGAGTAAAAATTACGGAAACAAAAGGTACTCAAACTCGCGCAAATCCAATGTATATAGATGCGGAAACTTAATCGCATTTTCCTGAATATAAGAATGTTGTAACACAAGTTGTTCCTGAAGAAGAAGTATATGAAAAAGAAGCTGATGACGAAGTATTTGATGATGAAATTCAGGAAAATGTTTTAACAAAAGTATTGTCAGCTGCTTCATTTTGAGAACGTCTTAGAAAAAGAAAATTAATTAAAAATCAAAATGTACAAATTTTTGAAACTGATACAGGAGACATTATAACTGTTCCTTTAGATAGCCCAAGCCCACCAACGAAAATAGAAAAAACTATAAATATCAAAGATTTGAATAATTCATCAAGATGTGTTTTAAGGTCAGCAGTAGGTAATACTCAAACAGAACTTAATTTTCCAATTCGTAAGAATAAATCCGCAAGCTCATGGACAACATACAAGTAAATGATGAATTTTATGTCACTTTACTCAGTGATTCATCTGTGAACTATTATCCAGAAAATTCATTATCATCTTTTACAAATAAAATTTATAAATACATGTGTGATTCAAGGTGGAAAGTCGGTATTTCAGAAATGTATGTTAATGATTTCGTTTCAAATGTGTGTGCTGAAGAATGGGAAAAAAGTACTCAAATATTTATTAAAGGTATGCAGAAAAATATGATAGGAGTTGGAACATCATATATTCCATACATAGAAAAACAAATGATATGCGACTGGAAAGTTTTTCTACTACCAACACCAATTCAAAATATACGCCCACTTAATAGTTTTACAAGAAAAGAAGTTGAACGACAGTTGATTTGGGGAATTTTTAATTTTATAAACGATGAAGTTCATTATACACAACCAACAAAAGCTGAGCAGATGCCTAAAAATTTAAGTTACACCACAATATGTGTTACTAAGCCTAAAATAGATATAAAAATAAGAGCAAATTACGCTTATATCCTCGAAAGACTTTTGACAACATGCTTCAATCAAGTATCTTTTAAAGTTACAGATTTTAAAAAATGAAAATCAGGTGTAATAGAAGCTTTCAAAACTTTTATAAATAGTGTACAATTGATTCCCATTAGTAAACCAGATATGTTTTTTATATACACAGACATAATTGAACCGCAAAAAATAGGTGATAAAAATGTAAGGTGTTTAAGATCTGTTAACATACAAAATTCTTTCACTGATACTGTAAAAGAATTCAGTAATATTCAATATTGCAATGTGTAGAAATCATTTAATAACATTTCGTTACTTTTATGTGATAAATATGGATACAAAATAAACTTTTCCAATAGTTCAATTCCAACAAAAATTGTATTACATTTTAAACAAGGTAGAATGTAAACCAACGGTTTTTAAAAGCGCACATTTCCAAACTCAATACAAACTGTTTAGAATTTTGACTTGGACAAAAATTTGAAAATTTCATTAAATAAGGAAAAATGTGAAAATAGGACATTTTTGAAATTTTGAGGGGCCGTAAATCCGGAATCCTATATAACTAAAAAAGCCGTTAACACGCATAAAAATATATTATTGAACCTTTAATTTTCATGCCTCGCCGAAGAAAAATGTTTACAGGTGCCTAAGTTACAGGTGTCTAAAAATAGCAAATTTTCAATTTTTGAGGCGTAATAACTCTTAAAGACGGGGTACTACCAAAAAATTTTCTGAGGAAACTTATACTAATTCTAAAATTTCTTTGTTGTCTCAAAATTTCAGGTTTCTATCTAAAGGCGTGCCGGAGTTATGAAAAAAGAAATTTCATGCAAAATATGGTTTTCACATAACGGTAAATTTAAATAGTAAATTACAAAATATTGCATAATTTTGATATTGTTTTATATAGATAATAAAATTTTCGATCTTCTGCCGGTTTTAGATTGCAAAACTATTATGCAGGGCCTGAGATATATACATTTGAAAATGGGACTTTTTCGCAATTTCGAAGAGCTGCAACTTTGGAACCCTTTACAACTAAAACAAACCTTTAACACACTTAAAAACATATTACTCTAGCTTTGAATTTTATATCTTGCAGAAGTAAAATGTGTACAGGTTCCTAAGTTACAGGTGTTTAAAAATAGCAAATTTTCAATTTTTAAGCCCTGATATCTCATAAACAGGGGGTGGTCCAAAAAAATTTTCTGAGCAAACTTATACTAATTCTAAAAGTTCTTTCTTGTCTCAATATTTCAAGCCTCTATCTAAAAGCGTGCCGGAGTTATGAAAGTAGAAAAATCATGCAAAATTTGGTTTTCACATAACGGTAAATTTAAATACTAAATTTAAAAATATTGTATAATTTTCATATTAATTTATGATTTAATTTTATCTTTTAATGAAAGATAAAAGAAGTACCGGTCGAATGACGTTTTCAGATTGAAAAAATCTTAAGCAGAATATAAGATATATGCATTTAAAAATAGGGCTTTTTCAAAGTTTGAGGGGGTGTAGCTCCGAAATGGGGGGGGGCTACATGAAAAAGTTGTTCCACAAAATTATTTTTTTTATGAGACCTATCCATGGTTAAAATTTTTTTTCTCTATCTTTAACGGTGTAGAAGTTTTGTAAACAGACGGACGGACGGACGGACAGAGTGAAACTAATAAGCACATTTTTTCAAAATTTTTTTGGAAATGTGCTAAAAAGTATAAATAAAAGCGATTTTACAAAGCTATATATTATTTTATTTTATTCATTATGGAGAGAGTATACTATGAGTATTATTTAATTTGTTTAATTTTATTAATTAATTAATCTGGTAGAGGACTTGATGATATCAGTCCTTTATTACATTCAACCGTACCTTTTCAAAGAGGCCGTGGATTGGGAAGTTTTTTTGGGGGACTTTTTAGATATTTGAAACCATTATTTACTTCAGGCGCTGATATTTTGAAAAAAGAGGTTATTAACTCTGGTATCAATGCTTTATCTGATATTGCATCTGGTGCAAATGTAAAAGATGTTATGCAAGATCGTAGTAAAGAGATTGTTGAAAATGTACGACGTGGTGCCGTACGAAAACTGAATGAAATGTATGGTAAAAGAAAACGAAAAGCTGTAAAAAGACCATTCATTAAAAATTTAAACAATTTTACATCAAAACGACGCAAAGATAATAAGAAAAAAAAACAAAAAGATATTTTTAATTAATTATGAGTATATGAAATATTGAGTATATGAAATCTGAGTTGGATATTTTTAAAACCCAACCCATTCAGTCTAGCATTTTACGATCTGAAGAAGTTTCCTACAATCCCATTGCTTCTTTAGACAATCCTTCAACTATTGAATTTGTTTCACTGGGTCATAGCGATACATATAGAGATTTGTCTTCTAGATATTTGAGATTAAAAGTACAGATCTTAAAGAAAGAGGGAACACAATGGAATAATGATAAAAATGTTGAAGGTAACATAACACAACCAAGTGTAGTTAATAACATTTTACATTCTTTAATAAAACAATGTAATGTTCAATTAAATGGTAAAAACATAACACCATTTGATGGAAATTATCACTATAGAGCTTATATTGAATCTTTATTAAATTATGGTACAAATGCTGCTGCAACTCATTTAGAATGTGCAGGATGGATTTTAGATAAAGCTAAATATAGCTAAATCTGACAATAATGGTTCAAAAGAGCGCCAAAAATTGTATCATAATAGCAATGTAGTGGAACTTATGGGTAAACTACACGTAGATATGTTTAATCAACCTACTCTACTTATAAATAATGTTGACATTCGTATAGTTTTAACACTTGAAAAACCAGATTTTTATCTATTTGCAGTCGATTCTGATAAATCACAATTAAAAATTATAGAAGCCACGCTATTTATGAGGTATGTTACCGTTAATCCAAGCGTACTGTTGGCACACAATGCTGTTCTTGGGAAATCCAATGCTAAATATAATTATAAACGCGTTGAAGTAAAAAGTTTTACAATTCCAATGAACAGCTCGTCAATATCGCTTGATAATGTTTTTATTGGACAGTTGCCAAACACAATAATTTTTTGTATGACAGAAAATGCGGGTTACTCTGGAAAAAGATCAGAAAACCCATACAATTTTAAACATTTTGATATTTCACAATTTGTGTTAAACGTAAATGGTGTTCAAATACCTAATTAATACCTAATAATACGTAATGAAACCAGTTTTTCAGATGAAAGTAATTCCTGCACAAGAGCATACAGTACACTTTTTTCAGGAACTGGAATTTACCACAATGATAAAGGTCATCAGATAACAAAGTCTATGTTTAGTAATGGGTTTTTTATGCTAGCTTTTGATTTAACTCCAGATGCATCTGGAAATGAAGTATGTCAAGGTTTACTAAACCAGGGTACGGTTAGAATTGAGGCAAGGCTATCAAAACCACTTACATCAACACTCACTGCTATTGTTTATGGAGAATTTGATGCAAGCATACAAATTGATAAAAATCGAAATATATTTACAAATCTATAAATATAATACTGAAATATGTATTTGAATATTCAACAAGATGTTATCGTCCTGTGCATTTGTGGATGTGAAGTTTTGTTGTGATGATAAAAATACTTTATTTGCAAAAGATATTTGTTTAGTTGGAATTAAAGAACCTTGTAAAAAATTTGTAAAAGAGTTTACTTACAAAACATCTGAAAAATAAAATAAAATCTTAAAATCTGAAAAATAAAATGAAATTCTAACTTCTGAAAAATGAAAATAAATTTAGAACAGTACAAAATTTATTTGAAATAAAATTTTTTATTGAACAAATTCTTTATATAAAATTCTTAATATAAAAACATAATTCTTAATATATAATAATTCTTATTCTATAAATGATATAACATAAGAGCTTAAACTATAATTAATGTTTTGTGGCGAATTGAAAATCACCACGTTCTTCTTTTAAAATTAACTCATTTTCCTCGTTTACGAGGAAATAAGTATTTTTTTGAGGAAATCCAAATCGGAAATCGTTACTTCAAATAATAAATATAATATTATTAGGGGGCTCGAAGACCCATTTTTCACCGGTGTAAACGGTGTTAATTTTTTTTATTTTATGTATTTTATAGAGCCTACTTGGCTCCATATCTTTAACCTTTAAACATTTTTTTAAAGGTTTTTTTTTGTATTAAATAATTCCACCAGTTTTCTTTTTTTGGTGGAATTTGGTGTTGTTTCATGATAGGGAAAATGATGCGCCAGCAAATGTTCAATTTGCTCTGGTGGCTGATAAAATGAATGTTGTTGTTGCTCTTGTTGATGATGATGTTGCTGTTGTTGTTGTTGTTGCTCATGATAAAGTGGCATTTTCGCCATCTTTTTCTTTTTTGTAGGAATTTGCGCCTGTATTGTTACATCATCCAGCACGTAAACTTTGTCAAATTCCTGTGCATTCCTGCTTGCTTCATATTAAACTGATATTTTTATAAAATCTCGATGTATTTATATACAAATTTCGAGTAATATTATAACAAAATAAAAACTTTAGAACTAGTGACACTCTTGCAAATATTTTCTAAGTGGAAAGGGTAAAATCTATCAAAAATGTCAGTTGATTACAATGTTGCTAATATTTTTTATGTAGAAAAAGGGTAATTTATTAAATTGCCGTTTGTTTACAATGTTGTAATACTGTTTTCTATTTTAAATACGTATAAGATGAGAATCTAATTATTAATGAAATATAATTTATTATACTGTCATTTGAGTACAATTTATATCTTTAAGAAAAGTTTAAATTAAATTGTAGTTTGAAAATTACAAAGTTGCATAGAATTTTCTATTTACAAATTAAGATAGGATTAAGATGGGATTCTAGTTAAAACAACTAAAATTTATTAAAGTGTTAATTAATATTTAACATCTGAAATTCGTATAAAGAAAATGTCGAAAAAAATTATTTTACAAAGGTTTCTTACCGAAACTATAACGCCTAACATAATAGAAAACGAGAATTCGACATTTGTTAAACGGTTTAATATGAACGGTCATAAAATAAAATTTGTAATTAAATCCGTACCTGAAAATAGAGAACCAATTAGCTGAATTAAGGATGCTGTACATCAAATAATCAGGATTGCTGTTAAAGATGTGAATTCCACTGATAAGATTGGTTTAACATTTTGTGGAGAGAGCTTTGAACATCACGGTCCTGCGTACCTCAGTTTTAGATCCGCTCATTAACTTAAATTTAGCGACGTTTGGGATGTAATTTCTAATGTTTTTCAAAGTAATTCTGAAGGTAGTTATTTATAATGCATTTTTTGTTTCATTTATAATAAACTATTTATTTTATGTCTATAGGCTTAAGTACAGACACTTTTAGTTTAACAGTTACCCGTGTTAGATTACCCTCTGGTAGAGGTAGAAATAATAAATATTCAAATTATAAAAAGGAATGCTTAAAAAGGAAAGGAATAATAACAATAAAAAACAGCGATAATGTATGTCTACCACCTGCAGTTGTTGTTTCAATAGCTAAAATTGAAAAATTTATTGAATATGAAAAAATTCGAAAAAATATAGGAAAACTTCAAACTTTATTAGCTTTAAAATTATTAAAAACAACAAAAATAACAATTCCATCTGAAGGTTGCGAAATTCGTGAATTGAATCAATTTCAAAAATGTTTACATAAACACAAAATTGTTGTATATAAATATGGAACACGGGGTGCAGAAGTAATATTTGAAGGATTTAATAATGGAAAAAAAATTAACTTGCTATACCATAATAATCATTATAATGTAATAACTTCGCTCATAGCTGCTTTTTGCACAGCATTTTATTGTGAAGAATGTTATATTCGGTATTTTAAAAAAAATGAACATAGGTGTTCGAAAAGTTGTCCTTGCTGTCAAAACTCACCTGCTTGTTCAATTAATGTTAAAAATACTTTATGTATGCAGTGCAATCGCGCATTTCGTGGTCAATCATGTTTTGAAATTCATAAGGCTTCCAGTTCAAAAAATAGAAGCACCTGTGAAGAAATTAGGAAATGCAAATCTTGTTTTAAAGTTCATAAAAGTTGTAGGACTCATATATGTGGTGAAGATTTTTGTAAAATTTGCGATATTCACGTTCCTGAAAACCATAAATGCTTCAATCAGCAAGACAAAACAAAAGTAAATTTTGAAAACTGCATTTACGTATTTTATGATTTAGAAACAAGACAAGAAGAAATTAACTCTACAAAAATAAAAGAACATATTCCAAGTTTATGTGTGGCTCAACTGAAAAGCTTTAAATGTATAAACATTGATTCTCTATACCTCTGTCAAAAATGTAAATTAAGAGAAAGAATTTTTAAAACGAAAAATGTGATAGAGGATATCGTGGAATTTATTTTAAAATTAAGAAAGGAATTCAAAAAGATTATCATAATTGCTCATAATGGGCAGGCGTTTGACCATCAGTTTATTCTGAATTATATACTCAATAAAACTGTACTTGAACCAAAGTTAATTATGCGAGGTACAAAAATTATTGTTATGATAATTGATAATATTAAATTTATTGATTCTATGAACTACTGGCCTTGGCAAAATTACCGAAAGCTTTTAATTTATCGATCAATTTGAAAAAGGGTTATTTTCCACATCTATTTAATAAATTGGAAAATGAAAATTACATTGGCACACTTCCAGCAATTAAATACTATAACTCTAATACAATGAAAGCAGATGAGAGCAATGAATTTTTAATGTGGTATGAACAAAATAGAAACTCTGAATTTAATATGGAGAAAGATATTTTAGAATAGTGTAAAAATGATGTTGAAATTCTAACTAAAGCATGTCTGGTTTTCAGAAATTTTTTTTTAGAAGAATGTAATGTTGAACCGTTTTTAGAAGCAACAACAATAGCTTCCGCCTGTAATCTTGTATATAGAAGAAACTTTCTCAAATCGAATACTATAGGAATTATACCAAGAAAAGCAAATAGGATAGTAGTAGAGCTACACCGATTCTAAAACAGTGTAGGGTGTTATGTAATTGAAAAGAGGTATATGAGGGAGAAAAGTAGAGAAAAGTACAGAGTATTCAGATTTGTGATACCAGTGGAATTTAGTAGAATATGGAATTTAGGATATGAAAATAGAAGGAGTGGAGGGTAGTGGGTTAGAAAAGAGGGGAAATAAAATGTTTGTTGGCAGAAACAGGGGGGCAGGGGATGGTTGCTAGAGAGTTGTGTTGTTAGAGATTTTCGAGCCCACTTGTCTGTCTATTGTTATGCATGTGGATTCGAATCAGCTGCTTCTTATTTATCATTGTGTTACTCAATAATTTTTGATTGAAGGTTATCTCTTAAAAAGGCGCTCCTGTACTAAGTTACTGAAAAGAAGTACAAAGTTGTAGGAGACCGAAAAATTTTTTTGTTTGATAGACCTATGGTTGTGAGACATTAAAAAAAAAAAAAAAATTGAAAGTAATTATCTGATAAGGAAAATAAAGAATATGGTAATAATTTTATTAAAATGTGAATAAAAATATTTTTAGTGATAAGAAATATTGCGGTTTTTTGTTTGAAATTTAGAAAAAGAATTTCTTATCTGTATTAATAATATATAATATTTAAAAATGCTCAACAAATTTTTAAAGTTGTAAAATAACAATCTGAAATGACGTCAGGGGATACCTATTGTTAAAATAAAAAGAAAAAAAGTCAAATATGTGTATAGATACTACAAAGTTTTTTAATTTAAATCTTTTTGATATTTACAGTTTTTTAAAACACATTTGGATTTCATTAGCGTGTTCTTATAGTTACAGTAAACATATAGCCACTTATTACATTAAAAAAGAAAATGTTGAAATTTAAAAATATTAAAAAATTTATTGAACATTTAAAATATATTTTAAAATATAAAAAGGAGGAGGAGCTCACAGACAGTTCGCGGAAATATCATAAAATATGGCAAAATAAATTGGAAACCTTACTCAAAAAGAGAAAAAAATTAAATGAAAAAAAAAACCTTTCTAACGCAATTGCTCTTATTCAAACTTATAAAATTCAATTAAAAAAGTGGAAACAAAAATTGATACAAAAGAAAAAAGGCTATGGACTCGCTAAAACTTATATGAATGAAATTAAAAATCGTGTAAAGTGGAAGATAATAAATAGTGCATTTCAGAGCCGTATAAGAACAGCGGCAATTATAAATTTAGTGCAGAAAGATCCAATTGAATTTTTAAAAGACTGTAAAACACTTTTTAAACTAAAAGTAACTAAAATATTGAATGAACATATTTTCTTAAAAATTAATGTTGTTATGCGTGGAAATTTTGTAAAAAATAGTGGTGAAAAGCAAATCGAGGATTTAAAATATTTAAATACAAGAAATTTTATCGTCTCATCCGATGATGACTTGGGGGAGTTTTTTGAAACAAATTTTAAAGAAAAATTAATTGCTGATCTAGAGGACTTCGATGGACATTGAAAGAAATACTTAATCTAGTGGTTAATATTAATAAGTACACACCGATGTCAGGTTCATCTTTCATTCAATTGCCAGAATGGATAGAAAAAAAGAAAGCATTAATGTTAAAAATAGTGACAATGCGTGTTTTGCTTGGGCTGTAGTTTCAGCTCTTCACAGAGTTCAGCGAAATCCAAGAAATTATCCAGATTATAAAAACGTTTTGAAATTGGATGGAATTTCATTCCCTGTTACTAGAAAAGATATTGGAAAGGTGGAAAAATTAAATGATATTAGTGTAAATTTATATGGGATAACTAAACAAAAAAAAACAAAAAATTTTCAATAATACCGCTCAGATTGACTAAAGAAAACAGTGAAATATCTGAAAGACATGTTAATTTACTTGTAATTCAAAATCGGTATGAAAATGAAGATGATGATGAAGAAAATATGGAAATTAATGATGTTGTGAACGACGAACCTATTAGATATCATTATGTTTGGATTAAGCATATTTCTAGACTTCTATCAAGCGAAGTAAACAAATACGGGCATAAAATTTTTCTGTGCGACAGGTGTTTACATTATTTTAGTTCTGAGCAAAAACTTCAATGTCATTCAGAAATTTGTAAAAATTTCAATGATTGTAAAATAAGTTTCCCACCAAATAAAAGTATCTCGTTTAAAAATTTTAAAAATAAAGAAAAAAGTCCGTTTATAGTTTACGCTGATTTTGAATGCTTATTGAAACCTGTATAAAACATATCAGGATCAGGTAATACAGAGCAATATCAAGAACATAAGGCTCACAGCATAGGATATTATTTTGTACACTCCTATAATAATAAATTATCTTATTATAAAAGTTACCGAGGTTTAGATTGCGCAAATTGGTTAAGTGAAGAGTTAAAAATTATAGCTAATAAAGCTGAAAAAATTTTGGAAACCATAGAGCCGATGAAAACACAAAATAATGATCAAAGAGAAAATTCCAAATATCTACAATTTGCCATATTTGCGAAAAACTACTTACAAATATTGAGGTTATTTTTAACCTAGGTTAACCTAGGTTATGTTTAATAAAACTAGACTAATAATAAAAAAAGCAATATTTTTGTTTTTTGTTATTATGTAAACATAAATGACCACAATTATATAAATTAAAGTTTTGATATTTATTGTAGTTATATACAAGCTAATCTCCTAAATATTTAATTACTACTAATGGAGGTTGCAAATTTCCAAAGCTGTCAAAATATTGTATGATTTGAGGATTTTTGTAATAAGTTACCCAATGCGTTCCATTTCCAATAGAATTATCTAAATTTATTATACCAAATTCGTATTTCAAAGGTTTTCGTTTTGTTAAATTATCTCGCATAAAAACTCCACGGAAATGTTTTAAGTATTTTTTTCCAAATTCTTCTAAATCATAATTAGTAAGTGCTCTTTTGGGTAGCTCATTTAATGGTTTTTTGGATTTAAATAAAGACCTAATCCTTTCTTATACGGTTTTAAGTGTAATCCCTTTCCTCCTTTTAATGCAATAGCTTCCATCATTTTATTATGGCGCTCACTTTCATGTAACTGTTTGTCCGCATTTTTAGCATCGCTCACAGCCTTAGTTATCCCAGCAGCACCACCTGATAATGCTCCAATAGCAGAAAGACCCGCAAAAATTGCAATTAAAGGTAGAACTCCACCAATTTTTGGTACTGGAATTATTCTAGGAATATCGATTATTTTTTTCTGCCCCCTAGAAAATTTTCGAGCTGCTTGCAAAGCTATTCTTATAGTATTTTTTTCATTCATAGGTTTTTTTATAGTTTTAACTGCTGTTCTAGCTTCTTTTACAACATTTTTCAAAGGTTTTTTTTTTCTTTTAGTTTTCTTTGTTTTCTTTTTTAAACCTATACCTAGTTTAACTTTCGCTTTCATTGTGTTTGTAACTAGATATGAATTTAACCGTTCACTAAAACTTGAATCTTTAGCTTTAACCCTTTGCCAAGCTTTCTCAGCTAGTATTTTATCAGCTATATGACGTTGACTTTGATCAATATTTTGAGAATAAGCTATATCGTGCTCGCGACAAGATTCATCTAAACCATTAATTCCTTTATCACCACGAGTTAATCGTTTTGATAAGTTTGTTCCAGGTCCACAATAATTATAACCGGGTAAATGTGCTTCAAATGGCAGTTTATTAATTAAAGAATTAACACCACCTTTTCCATTGACAGTTTTTTTATTACTGTTTGAATATTTATTTCGAAGAGGCAGAATATACTGTTTAGTTTAAGAAAGTCACTCAAACACTAATTACCTTTTATGAAATGAAATTTATAAAAGTAGATAATGCAGTTAAAATTAAAAATTTCGATCAAAATTCAAAAAACAAAATTAAAAAACATGGTGAACGCTTTCCAGATAGTATAAGAGGATTAATAGTTGGGCCTTCAAATTGTGGTAAAACTAATGTTATGATAAGTATGCTTTTAGATACTAAAGGGCTTAAATTTCAAAACATATACATTTACTCGAAATCATTACATCAACCTAAATATGAGTATTTAAAAAAATTAATAAAACCAATTAAAGGAATGGGATATAACGAATTTTCAAATAACGTTGATATAATTGAACCTTCGGTCTCGCAACCAAACTCAATATTTATTTTTGATGATGTAGCTTGTGATAAGCAGGGTGGCATAAGAGCTTATTTTTGTATGGGACGTCATCAAGAAGTAGATAGTTTTTATTTATGTCAGTCTTATACAAGAATTCCAAAGCATTTAGTTAGAGATAATGCTAATTTTTTGATCATATTCAAGCAAGATGATTTAAATTAAAAGATATATGTAATGATCATGTCAATTCTGATATGTCATACATTGATTTTAAAAAATTGAGTGCATGTTACTGGAATGATAATTATGGTTTTCTATTAATCAATAAAGATGACAGTTTAAATAATGTACGCTATAGAAAAAATTTTGATGCATTTGCTAAATTTTAGTTAATAAGAGATTTGCCATAGTAGGCAGTTATTAGCTGAATGAATCTTTCAACAGTTACTAACTGAACGGTGTTATTTAGCAGTTAGCAATTTGCAGTTAGCTGTTGGCTATTGGCAGATGGCAGTTACCAGTTAGCAGTTTGCGATTATCAGTTAGCAGTTAGCAGGAGAGCAGTTCAGTCGATAATTTACAGTTAATACTTGAACAAATCCTCATTTGAAAAATGGATGAACAACTCATGAAAGATTTAATTAAAACTCGTAAAAATTTAAAAGGCAAATTTCAATCTTTAAAAGTTCAAAAGTTATCGGAAGACCGTAATCGAGAAGAAGCTTTTACTCCAATTATAAAACCATTGAAAGAATTAACAAATGTTGTCAAACAACAACAACAACAATTTTCAGATAATGTTATGAAACCGGAAATTAAATGGGCTGCGAATGATGATAACAGGTTTAAATCAATGCCATCATTTATATCGGAAGTTAAAACACCTAGCAACAAGGCTAGAACATACAATGAATTTAAAACTTCAACGCCGAATACTTTAAAATTCTATAATGATGAATCATCAATTTCAAAAACTTCAACACGAAAAACTTTAAAATTCTGTAATAGTGATGAATCATCAATTTCACAATTTCCTACTCTTACCAAATCAGAACTTGATAGAACATATGGGCCACGTTTTGATAAATCATTAAATATTCGAAAACTTGGTAATGCTAATTTTGAAATAGTTGAAAATACTAAAAATATAGTGATTGATGGTGAAGAATTTAAGGGAACTGATGGTCTATATGAATTAATATTTAAACTATACTGAAAGTGATTTAAGTATATATTATCAAATATGTATGTATAAGTAAATATGATAGTTTAGGGCAAATAAAAGGAAACAAAGGTTATAAATACAAGAACATATTAATGAACTTTATTACAACACTTATGAACATGATTACAACACTAGGTATAAAAAATCTGGTTCCGGTTATTCAAAAAAAAATTTTTTTAGAACGTTCTTACATAAATCTTCTATGTCAGAAACACATTTAAATTATACAAATCAATCAAATCAGTTTGTTTATTGGGATGATCCTAATGAGTTAGTTGACAGATTAAGACTTTTAATTAGTTCACAATCAGCTGGTAACAATAATCATCACAATGAAATTGTATCTATAATGGAAGAATTGAGAGAAGCAAATATAATTCAATAATATTTTAAATTAACAACCAGTAAAAATTATAATGCCACTTGATAAGTTTGGCCGTAGTACAGCTTCTGCTTCTAGAAAACTACATACTCAAGGTCCTCCAGGTGTAGGGTTCAAATTAACTTCTGAGGGAAATTATGATTTAGATAACAAAATTTTATCAAATGTTCAAGATCCAGGTAACGGAAATGATGCAGCAACGCAAACATTTGTGAATGACCAAATTTTCTTTCACAAAAAATTAATAAAAAACTACATAGGAGAAATATTTAATCATACAGAGACAGCAATGTCTATAGAACTTAAATTAACAGAAGAAAAATTAAGAATTTTAGAAGAAAAAATGCAAGATAGTTTAGAGAATATCAACATCAAATTTTCTGCTATGTTAAACGAAAAATTTTCCAAAATGTATGATTTTATTGAATTTCAAGTTAAAAACCCAATTGGTTTTATTAATGCACGATTACAAAACGCTGAAGCTAAAGCTCAATCAGCATTAGATTCAATTAATAATTCAAAGAATTAATTGTGATTAGTTTTCATTTAACTTTCAAAATGGATATACATCAAATAGGATATTCTTTAAATATTTTTTTAAATAAATATGAAGATATTTTATTGGAGGAACATTATGATCAGTTAAAAGATCATTTCAAATTTTAAAAGTGATTTAAAAATTCTCTACAAATTAAAACTAAGGAGAATGGATTTCATTGGGATATATGCCCCTATACATCAGACAATATTGAAAGTTTTCCAGATACTTGCCCGTGCCATTCAGCAGAACAATGTATGTTACACTGCACCAAACTAATGGAATTATATAAAAGAATAGAAAATAGGTTATAATAAAAATATACATATTTGTAAACTACTATATATAGAATAAAGAATATGAATTTTATAATTTGAAAATTTATTGTTTACTTTATTAATTTTATTTATAAATGAGTAAAAGAGAGGTATATTTTAATTAGTAATTTGCAAGATGAGTAAGGATGAAGTTGTAGATTTTTTCGATTGGCTTGATGCTTCAAATTCATCTGATGAGAGTGACGAAAAGGAAGATGTTATTTCAGTTGCTTCTGACGATATTTCAGATTCATTTCAAGAGATCCATGATGAACAGGATTATGATGATGAAAAAAAAGTAAAAAAGAGAGTCAAATTTATGTTAAAACCTCAAATGCATATATTATACAAATGGAATACAGCATATAAATTAGCTCGACAAAAATATTGGGAAGTTATAGCACTTGATCGCTACAGATTTAGACAACGAATTCAAAATACTGATGATATTATTTCTAAGATTCGAGATAGTAATCACCGGAAATTCATTTTCAATCAAAGATTTTCTAATTAGTTATACATAGTAATTAAGTACATCTTTTTTTATTTTGTTTAAACATGAGTAAAAGAGAAGTTGTTGAAGAACTGCATAAGCCTGCACGGAGAAATTTCAAACGACGTAGAGTTATAATTAAAGGATTTGATGATCTTTGGCAAGCTTACTTAGTGGAAATGGCTTCATATGCTACAGAGAACAAAGGCTTTAAATTTTTACTAACTGTAATTGATACCTTTTCAAAGTATGCTTGGGCAATTCCCATAAAAACAAAAACTGCAGAGAACGTCACAAAAGCAATGCAAAATATTTATCAAACTTCTAAAAGACATCCACAAAATTTACAAACTGATGATGGAAAAGAATTCTTCAATAAAATATTTAAAAATTTAATGGATGAATTTCAAATAAATCATTATTCAATATTTAGCTCGTTAAAAGCTTCCGTAGTAGAACGTTTCAATCGTACTCTAAAAGAAAAGATGTGGAAAGAATTTAGTTTTAATGGAAATTATAAATGGATTAATCTAATTGCAGAACAAGTTAAACAATATAACAACACTATACATCGAACTATTCAGAAACGACCATCTGATGTCAATAAAGATAATGCTGAAAATTTACTTAAAACTGTACATAATCATATAAAAATAGCTTTACCCGGAAAATATAAAATTAATGATTCAGTTCGAATAAGCAAGTATAAACATGTTTTTGAAAAAGGCTACACCCCAAATTGGACAACTGAATTATTTAAGATAAGAAAAGTTCAAATCACTAACCCTGTCACATATTTACTGGAAGATTATCAAGGTCAACCCATACAAGGAAGCTTCTATGAGCATGAGTTGCTTAAATCTAAACATAATAATATTTATTTAGTTGAAAAAGTTATTAAAAGTAAAGATAATAAGGTTTTTGTAAAATGGCTTGGATTCTCATCCGCTCACAATTCATGGATTAATAAAACTGATTTAATATAAAGAAAGAAATTTGTTTATTTCATATTATTTTAATTACATTTTGTTTTTAATGAATTTCCATTTGATATGATGGATACTGTTTGATTGTTCGTAAATCAATTACAGTGAAATCAGATTTATATTCTGTATCTACCATTATAATTTTTTCTACTTCTCCATCACCTGTAATTCTTTCAGCTAAGATTTCTCGATATTCATGACACTGAATTTTGAGATACTTTTTAATAAAAATGCTTTCATAATCACATCTCACAGTGTGTTTTTGATTCTCACCAAAATTCAATACAAAATGCCTATAAAATATATGTTCACTATTTATTATTCCACCAATATTCTGCTCTTTTAAAACTAATTCATTTCTAAAAGCTTTAATAGGATCATCTATAGATGCACATTGTGGTACTGAATCAGCTCTATCTGATAAAAATTGATCAACTGCTTGCAAAATAGTTAATGGTTGTATTGTAGTTGTTGTTGTAATTTCACTAGTATTCGTTTCTGAGGAAATTACATGTTTTAAAAACTGAAATGATAAATTTACTTTAACAGTCTCATTATTTGGAAGTAATATATTAAAATATGTGCTACCAAAAGCAGATTCATCCAATCTAATATTAGAAGGTGCAGCTGAATTTGCTTGAATAGTAAACAAGCAAAATATTAAAATTAAAAATGATTTCATTGTCAGAAAAAAATTTTGATTTATCTTCAATCGAGGTTCACGCAGTAATGTGTTATTAGAAACTAATAATAAATATATATATCTTACACTTTTATTTTCTAGAAAGTTCTTTATTATGTACAAACTTTACTTGACTTATAATAGAACATACATATATAAAGAGTGATAAAAATCTATCTCTTCCATTTGAATAAGCTGCTTTATAATCTAAATATTCCTCTTTTAAATTTTCAAGTAATTTTCTAAAATTAGTTAACATGTCGCCAATTTTTGATTTTTAATTTTTTTCATTATATTTATTTTCTATTGAATATATAAATATAATTCCTTCATCGATTCGTTTTCTTATCATCGACTTTTTCAAATCATTCTGATTTTCTTCACATTCATTTCTTGCCAGTGATAATACATCAATATGTTCAGTAATTCCTTTATTCTTACCAGCTGGCAGAATATTTGAAATATTCTTCTCAATCATCTCCCAATCATCTTCTTCAGAAAATGGGCAATCTGCATTAAAATGATTAGGCGCTTGCTTTATTTTATTTGTTAAACCTCTTATTTTACCAATAATAGATATATCACCACCATATACTTCTATTTTTAGATGTTGCCAATCCAAGGGAAATAAATCGAATTGGTTAGTAAATGATTCACCATTTCTAATTTTAAATAAACAAATTTTTTGACCACCTTCTGGAGTAATATATACCTCCAAAAAATCGTGAAATATTCTCCAATTCATTATTTTAATTGAAGCCCATTTCCGTCCACAAATACAATATTTATACCCATGTAAAATATTATCAGCCCAAAACATTATGGTGTTTCTACTTAATAGTTTAATCGAATTATGTCATATTTTATGTTAAGATTAGGCTTTTATAGAATTTTAGATGTAAAATTATTAGAAAAACAAAAAGAAAAAATAAAAAATCTTCTCTGGGATCGAACCTTAACATAATAGATTCATAAAATTACCAAGTGTGGTATACCTTACTTAATAGATTTTTATCTACACCTTAACACTCCTACCCACAGAAGATTTAGTTAATTCTCAGCATTTTCATATTTTTTATTTCTAAATTAACGGCTTAATTAGTTTTCTTTAGTTTTAAACATACAATGGAGTTTGCAAGAACACTTATCGTATTTAATAAATTTTTTCTTAAAAATAAAAAAAATTTTAGAAGAAAATATAGACGTGAAATTCAATATCATATAAATTTTTCGAGAAATTATGCTGAGTCAACATTGATCTAATTCAATACATTGAGAGAAAATAAAGATGACAAATGGACGGATTTACTTACTCAGAGTTCAATCAAATTTCCTAAGATATGCCTATTACGATTAGGTAAAATTGTAAAGAAATTTCTAGAAAAAAAATGTAAATATCGAAAAACACTAAAAATAAATGAATAAACTTTGTAGTATCTATACACATATTTGACTTTTTTTCTTTTTAATTTATTTCAACAACAGGAATCCCCTGACGTCATTTCAGATTTTTATTTTACAACTTTAAAAATTTGTTGAGCATTTTTAAATATTATATATTATTAATACAGATAAGAAATTCTTTTTCTAAATTTCAAACAAAAAACCGCAATATTTCTTATCACTAAAAATTTTTTCATTGACATTTTAATAAAATTATTACCATATTCTTTATTTTCCTTATCACATAATTACTTTCAAATTTTTTTTTGAATCTCTCACAACTATAGGTCTATCAAGCAAAAAAATTTTTCGGTCTCCTACAACTTTGTACTTCTTTTCAGTAACTTACTGCAGGAGCGCCTTTTTAAGAGATAACCTTCAATCAAAAATTAGCTGGAGCTGGTTCGAATCCACGTGCATAACTATAGACAGACAAGTGGGCTCGAAAATCTCTAACAACACAACTTTCTAGCAACCATCCCCTGCCCCCCTGTTTCTGCCAACAAATTTCCCTTCTTTTCTACCCCACTACCCTCCACTCCTTCTATTTTCATATCCTAAATTCCATATTCTACTAAATTCCACTGGTATCACAAATCTCAATACTCTATACTTTTCTCTACTTTTCTCCCTCATATACCTCTTTTCAATTACATAACACCCTACACTGTTTTAGAATCGGTGTAGCTCTACTACTTAGGATGGTAGACAATCAGTCAAAAATTGTCATGCAATGGCTTATTTGGGAAAAAGATTTGAGAAAAATTGATTTGAAATGTGCATTTAATGGAAAAGAAAAACAAATCGGAAATGTTAAAGTCGATGGATTTTGCAAAGAGGCTAAAGAAATATTTGAATTTTACGGTTGCTATGGACATCCAAAATGTTTAACAAACCAGAGGAATATACCATTACATGATAACTCTGGCGATACTTTGAATCTACGATATGAAAAAACATTAATGAGATCAGAATTTATAAAATCATGTGGATATAAAGTTATGTGGGAATGTGAATTCCGGGAGCTAATGAGACACAATGAAAATATGAGATATTTAGAAAATCATTCATTAATTAATTTAGTTCCTTTAAATCCTCGTGATGTATTTTATGGGGGAAGAACGGGAAATACTTACACATATTATAAATGTAAACAAGGAGAAAAAATTAAATACATAGATGTATGTTCCTTATACCCATATGTTTGCAAACGAGGAAAATTTCCCATAAACCATCCTAACATTTATGTTGGAGAAGATACTTATTCCAAGTTAAGCAGAATGACTATTGACGGTATTATTAAATGTAAAATCTTACCACCAACAAATCTATTACACCCCGTCAAACAAAATAATAAATTGATGTTTTCACTATGTAACACTTGTAGTGAACCAAAATATCAAGGAAAATACTGTAAACATACAGACGATGAAAGAGCATTAGTAGGAACTTGGGTAATTGATGAAATTAAAAAAGCAATTGAAAAAGAGTATAAATCTTTAAATATTTATGAAGTTTGGGAATACGAAACATTAAAATATGACAATTGCAATGGCATTGATGGTTTATTCACTAAAATGATGAATAAATTTATAAATATTAAACAAGAAGCTTCTGGGTGGCCAATAAAATATCAAACTCAAAAAGAAAAAGAAGAATATATTGATAGTTTTTTTGAAAAGGAAGAAATTAAATTAGAATACGATAAAGTAGTTAATAACCTTGGTTTAAGATCTTTTACTAAGATTATTTTAAACTCATTCTGGGGCAAATTTGGACAAAGAGAAAATCAACAACAAACCACCATTATAAATCAACCTTTTAAACTTTATAAGTTAATAACAAACCCTTCTGTAGAAGTATCTCACATATTTCCAGTAAATGAAGAAAACATAGTAACTTCTTTATCTACTGACAACATAAGTATCGCTGCTTATACAACAACACATGCTCGTCTTCAACTTTACAGTTATCTAGAGAAGTTGGATAGTAGAGTATTATATTATGACACCGATTCAGTGTTGTATATTAGCCGAGAAGGAGAATATGAACCAGCAATAGGTGAATTTATAAGAGACATGACTGATAAATTAGAATGTTATGGTATAGGAAGTTATATTACAGAATTTTTAAATGGTGGTCCCAAGAACTACAAAATTTACTGTACAAAAGATAATACAGAAAAAATTGTTTGTAAAGTTAAGGGATTCTCTCTTATTTATGAAGCTTCTCTAAAAATTAATTTTAATAACATAAAGGCAGCAGTTTTAAATTCATTGAATAGTGCAGATACATACGCCATTTCAGAGAATATTCGTCGAAATAAAAATCATGATGTACTTACGATTCCCGAAATAAAAAAATATCAACCAAAATCGAAAAAACGAAAATTTAATGAAGATGGTAGTTCTTTACCGTATGGATATAACAGAAAAAAGCAAATGTTGATAAGTAAATCAAAATAGTATTCATTCAAATTTGAACATTTTTATTTGTATTGTAAAAATATTTGTTTTGTATATTAATTTAAAATTTTTAAGAATGTAATAAAGATTTAAACAAAAAAATTCTACATGTAAAAGTAGACATTATTTACATACATATTATACAGTTCAATACTTTCGATTTCTTTTATGATCTTTACATTTTTCAGAATCTTAATAAATTATTAATTATTATCTTGTTATTACAAGAATATTGTAATTTTTTAAAACCACGAACTATACTATCATAGAATGTCTTTTATTACAACTTTTACATTATATTCTCTTTATATCAATTCCTTGCTTTGATTAGATAACTAGTGATTTGTATACTCTTATATTAATTTAACAATAACAAAAAGAAGTCTTAAATTTTTTTTTAGTTTAAAACTAGAGATTTTTGAATTATTTTTATTCCATACAAAAACAAAAAAATAAAAAACAAAAAAACATAAATGCGTTTTCTCTTTTCTTCTATAAATTCTTCTATCCAGAAAAGACCACATTTTTATGTAAGCAAAAAAAAATCTATATCTTACTTTAATATTTTTTCTTTATGTTAACAAAAAAAAAAAACACAATTACACTTTTTCTTTTCAATTTTTATTTCTGCAATTTTAACATCTGATCATCGTAAAAAAAATGTTAAAACTTAGATTTAAATAAAAATAAAATAATAAAAGAATTTAAACATAAAAATAAATGTCTTTTATTTTTATCTTATGTTTTTAAAATAGATACCATTTAACCTATCATTTAACCTATCTTTGAATTATTTTTTATTCTATACAAAAACAAAAAAAAAAAAAATAAACATAAATGCATATCAAGAAACATAAATGCACATCACAGAGTATATCTTTAGTTTAACAGTTTGATTTGCTGTTTGTTTTCTTTTCATTCATATTTTCTGAACATTCTCAATTAAAAAATAAAAAAAATATCTTACACGACATGCAGTCAGCTAATTAATGACTTTCGTTTTCTCTTTTCTTCTATAAATTCTTCTATCCAGAAGGGACCACATTTTTATGGAAACAAAAAACAAATCTATATCTTACTTTAATTTTTTTTCTTTATGCTAACAAAAAAAAAAAAAAAAAAACAGGATTACACTTTTCTTTTCAATTTTAAAGATGCGCTGTAGATTTAAAAATAAAAATTTTTTTTCTGTTTTTAATTTTCATATAAGAAATTTTCTTACTACTTTTATATGTGCGCCTAGTATTTAAACTTCAGTTATACAATTTTGTTTATTAAGGGCCGACCCTACTTTAAATTGTTTAACACTTGACTTCCTACTATACAACCATTTGGAACTTATAAGTTAACAACCCATACAACTTAACTTAAAACCTAAACCAAAACGATCAAAACAAGTTCTTGACCTACTAACCAAGCATGACCTTCATTAAGCCCATAAATCAAAATGTAGGTTAGCATGTCGTGCGATATGGGTCAAATTTTTTTCCCATCCCAAAGTACAGGGTTACCTACTCCCCTTTACGACACAGTCATTTGTGTCGCATTTCGCAATTCGACTTCTCTGTTGGCAAAATTTATTTTAGGACAACGGCAGTTATAAAAACCTTAAGAAATCTGGATGCAAAAAAAGATACAGCCATTGTGTTAAAAAATACCTGCTCTACTATTTCGAAACCTCTGAGGAAGCTGTTCCATCTTTCCTTTGCTTCGCGTAAATACCCTACCCAGTATGAGACTGCAGAAGTTCATCCTATTCCAAAAACGCTAATGCAAGTGATCCCCTAATTACCGTCCTATTGCTATTACTTCGTTCCTTTCCAAATGAATTGGGAATTTCCTTTTTAAATCGCTCGATTTGTGTAGTAATCGACCCTTTTCATCTGACAAATTTTTAGTAAATCGTGGAGTACCTCGGGGATGTGCCCCACTCAATTTCTGATTTTCATCAACGATCCACCCTCTCTTTTTTCCTAACTATAGTTGTGCAAACCATAGCACTTTTGTTACTACTTGGAAATTCAATAAAAGGCTACTCGTCAATCTTCCAGTGAATGAAACGAAAAATTCCACTATGAGTGAACTAAACACTGATTTAAAGAAAATTTCATATTGAGGTAAAATCGACAGAGTTAACTAAATACTATCTTAAAGTAAAGACGGCAATACCGTACCTCACATTTCAAAACGTGACGTTATATAGAACGCTTCTTAGAATGGAGTATAATGTACACATTTGGGCTTTGTTTGGCATTGGGATACCTAGACAAAGTGTAAAACAAATTAATTAAAAAACGATCCTACAGCTTCCTCAAATCCGGCTCCAATGGATCATCGATGTTTAATTGGAACACTAACTCTGTTCTACAGATATATTCTCGCTATTAGGAAAATGGAGAAATAAAAATCTTTATGGCACACCTTCGTACATTTAAATTCGTTTATAATACGTACAGCGTAAATATGGAATAGCTTTCCGCAGAAAGTATTCTCTAAAATGGGTAGCCATAACGTGTTTGCTATCGATAAATTCAAGAATAATATCATCATCTTTGTTCCAATATCAAGAAACTACCTATATTTCCTAATTTCCTTTATATGCTAAAATGTGCTAAAATTAATTACGGCCACATTATTTTCAATCAAATTAGTAAAGAATTTTGGAAGAAAGTAAGTAATATTGGGTTAGTTGATAAAAGGGATCAAGGTAATGAAAAATTTCGGCGGTGATTAACCTAATAATTACTTTGTTCGAAGTTCTCCAATCTAAAAAAAATATGTCTTTGTACGACCTGTTTTTCCCTCTTAGCACTATTAAATCTGATGCTCTTGGCTCCGATAAGGTTCCCCTCAAATTTATTAAAATCATTTTCCCTGCAGTTGGAGGTCATATTCTTCAGTTTAGAAAAGATGGTTGGTTAATCTAATATCAATAGAAAATCCAATTGAATTTTTATATTATTGTCCTATTATTATTATACCCGTAACATAAGTATCGGTATATTAAAATTGCTCCTTCGTTTATAACACCTCTAAATAACCTCCTCCTTCGTTTATAACACCTCCTAGCTAGATATATCTTCAAAGGTATGGATCGGATCAGAATCAAATTTTTAGTCGATTAAGCTTTGTCCGTCCGTCCATCTGTCCATCAGCAAGATAACTCAAAAACTAACACAGCTAGAGTTGTGAAATGAACACAAAATGCTCTCGGAACAATTTGTAGGTTATCTAATTTTTTTTGTATGAGATCCGACCAAAACTTCGGCTAGCTATCTAACAACTAACTTTTTGATCTCCACATTTTTCATATAAATTTTTCAAAAGTTCTACATCCTCTGTTACGGAGCTACATCCTCCCAAAGTTCGAAAAAGCTCTATATTTAAATTGCTATAACACTAGTTCTATAACGTACATCTTCAACCTGAAAACGCAAAACAATAGCTGCTTTTATGAGGTATAATAATTCACAAAATAAAATACTAAATGATTCAAATAAAACACCTTTGTTTTTTGAGTTTCTTTTATTGATTTATTTTAATTTTCCAAATTTTATTAACATTTTTAATATAATTTTTGAATGCTATAAATTAATTATCAAATTGCAATTACAATATTAATATATTGCAATCGATAACCTACATTTAATAACATTTATTATAATGATTGATCATATTACAATCACAATATTAGTAGATTGCAATTGTTCAACATTTTTTAGTTCAATATTCTTGATTTTGTTACATTTTAGTAAAAATAAATATGATAATACATTGTACGTAAGCATTAAAAATAAATTAAATTATACATTAAAATTATTGGATTATTACACCTTGCCTCATGGAAAAAAAAAAATGTTTATGTAATTATTAATAAAGATAAAATTTTTTTCTTAACAATTATTTTCTAATAATCTTTTCTTTTTCTATAATGTAATAATTTTAATTTAGTTTCTTTTATAAAAATTGTTTTTTATTAATAAAAGTTATTAAAATATTTTGTTTATAATTTTGTTTAAAATAATTTTATTCATTAAATGATTGAATTGTTTCATTTTGATTTTAATAAATATCTTAAATAATTTCTTTATTTTGAACATGATTCTCCTTTTTTTTTTATTATTATCATATTTTGATACAACAAAAAAAAACCTTTTAAATAAAGTAATATGAGTATACATATTTAGTATAAGTATTTGCTTTTATTTTATTTTATTTTTTATTTTTTTTTAATGATAGGTACTTTAGTACAAGTTATTTTGATATATTTATGAGCAAGACACATTATAACAAATAGAATAATTAAGAAAGAAATTACAATAATAATGTATTTTAAGACACACGTTTTATGAGTTTTTTCCTGAATTTGTTTTTCATAGTGTTCAATTTCCATTTTTATATCTATTAAACTTTAACTGAATTGCATTAGTTTTTTGTTAGAATCAATTATGTTTTCTTGAATACTAGGAATTTTTACAACTTGGGAAATATTAAAATTAAGTTTAAGTGGATTCAGATTTATGAAATTGGTTTCTGACATGACTGTATAGTAATTTAATGGCTCTATAATTTTTGTAATTAATTTAGTATTGTTTGTTTCTGATGTACAACGTGGAGCCAAATGTATGTATCCACTATTATTTAGCTTTACAATTTTGAAATAATTGGGACAATAAACTTTCAATGAAGTTTGAGATCCAGTAAAAAAAATCCACGTATTTATTGCATTTAATTTATACCATAATTCGTTTTTTTAAATGAAAATTCGAATATCGCAAAATGAGTTTTAGGCTCACCATATGTAGACTTTGCTATGCAGGAGCTACTAGTTTAGTCTGGTATATTAAACAATTTTAAAATCAATATAGTAGTATGTGCAATATAGTAGTATAAGATTGGTATTGGATAAATTTTAAAAATAGAAAAATGTTCTCTGGTCACTAAAGGTATTGAGATTTCGAATATAATCCGTTTTTGTGTATATTTTGTACTAATTTCTAATATCTTTGCAAACTGTAGAAGGTTATTTTTGTTATTGTTTAAGGAAGTTCATACATTTTAATTATTCACTGGATTTTTTCTAGAGATTCAAGCAAAATTTCAATTCAAGGAACTTTTGAAATCTATTTCATTATTCATTGATTTTCTTAATGAAACTAGAATATCATCTTGTTTTCTATCAAAGTTTTTAATGTAGGAAGTTAGAATAATTGAAGTTTCATCTAACTCATGTAAAGGTTGTTGATATATAGTAATATTTTCAATTTTTGGAAGTAAATTGTTTAGTAATTCGTTATTATTTTTTAAATTTAACGTAGAATTTTGAAATATTTCGATTGAATTTTATATAATTGTACTTGTTTTTCTATTATGTGTGAGATAAACTTATTGAACTTCTTTTGGTCGAAAATTTATTTTCTATGTATTCAGAATCTCTTGAATCCACTACACCAAGTTATTACTTTAACAAAGAACCACCGATGTTTATAAGCTATCAATATATTTTTTTTAACTGTAATGTAAACAAAATTTATGGATTTGGTATAAAACATTACAGTTAGTTCCTAATTTAGTTAACAAAGTAAATTATTTCAATTTAAAGTTATTTATACATATATATAATATACATATACATATATACATATATATTTATACATATACATAAATTATATAAATAATATTATAATAGTTCATAACATTATACATGATAAATTTTCACTCTTGCAGTATACTGTCCACAAATGAAGAATTATTCATTAATAAATACTTTAGTTTTTTGACAAACACATTCAATGTAATACTTCTCTTTAAATCCAACGGCAGTTTATTATAAATTCTTATTGATGACGAAAGACAGCTATTGCGTGGAAATTCGATTCTTGATTTCGCTTGATTTAAATTGTTCAACCTTCTTGTGTTGTAATTATGAATATTATTTCTTTCAGTTATTATGATATTTTCTTTGTACACCCCTTTTTCCATTTTAAAAATTAATTTAGATTTTTCCAAGATGGTGAGTTCGGATAGCCTCAGGTAGCCCGTACGCTTAAAAATTTCTTGAGTTGGAGTAAGCCAGTTGTATTTATGTAAGGATTTTATGGCTTTATTTCAAAAATTTTATCTTTCAACCATGATGAACAGCTGGACCAATTACATAAATTATATCAGATGTGTGAGATAATATGAGAGTAATATATTTTGTCTGCAGTTTGTTTATTCAGTATAATTCCATTTCTTTTGAAAACACCCAGCAGAGGCACATTTTTTTTTACTATTCTATTAATATGGTCTTCCCACTTCAGTTTTTCATCAATTATAACCCTAAGGTATTTATATGCAGTAATTCTTTCAATTTCAATTTTATTTACCAACAGCTAAAAACCCCATTAATTTTTGTAATAGTTTTCCTATTATTAATATATGAGTATAGTAAATTATTAGCTGTACCCCTTATTCCAATTTCGTGTAATCTGTCAATAAATAGTAAAATATTATGATTCACTATATCAAAGGCCTTCTTTAGATCAACAAATACAGAGCATACATAATTTCTTTGATCCAATTTATTTACAATTGAGTTAATGGATTCTAGGACTGCAGAGCCTGTGCCAATTTTTTTTTGAAAACGAAATTGATTCATATTAAATCCTACAATTTTCTGCACGAAATCCCGTATTGTAAAATTTTTTACTTTTTCAAATAGTTTTCCGATACAACTTGTGAAAGCAATCGGCCTATAATTTGATACATCCAATGTTGATCCAGATTTAAATATAGGTGCAACAATACTTGATTTTAGGCACTCAGAATATGTAGCAGTATATAGACATCTATTTATCAAGCATACAATTGATTTTTTCAGAATATGTTTATTTAGTACTTTCCAAATTTTCCTTCGGTAACCGCCAGCTGATTGTAATTTATCATTAAAATAATTCTGTTTGGCTTTAGTTATTTCATAGGTAACCTTGTTTTTTGCATTTTTAAATTTTGTTTGAATTTCTACATTGCTAGGCTGCTTTTTTAATTTTTTAAACAGGTTATTCCTCTTTTTGATCATATCCAATAATTCGTTTGTCATCCAATGATTGTTATTTCTCACTTTTCTGTGCTTTTTAACTGTAGAATTCACCTTTGCTTTTTGTTTGAAAAACAACTTTATTTATTTTATTTAATTTGACTCAAAAGCTTTATCATCTAGATTCGCTATATCGTGAAGCTTAATATCGAAATCAAACTTTTCTACGTCTGATAAAACACGATCAATAATCGTAGAAGAATTTTCAGTCACTAGTAGCAGTTTCATAACTTAATTTGTTTCTTATAGTAACTCCATTAGATTCTAACATAAATTTATACGATCTGGAGAGCTCTGTGTCTGTTAATAAGTCGATATTAATATTACCCATCAGCACTATATTTTTATGTTTATCAAAAATCAAATCCAGATGTGCTAAAAAATCACAATTGCTATCACTTGATTTTTTGTAGCAAACTGCAATTTTTACGGATGGAGAAGTGTTATTTAATGAAGCAATTATAGTATTGAATTGTTTAGATACTTCTAAAGCAGTGTACTGAATATTCATATTAATAAAAATTGCAGTACCACCTCCTCTAGATTCATTATTATAATTAAAATATGCTGAATAGCCGGGAATATTAAAAAAAATTTCTTCACCTGAATAAAGCCATGTTTCACCAATCATGATAATATCAATATTTATCATGTCTTTAACAAAAAGTTCGATTTCCGCCATAGTTTTTCTCAAACTTCTAGCATTAAAATACACCATATTTATATTATAATTTTTGTTAGACATCATCTTTTGCTAATCATATAATTTTGCCAAGACTCTCTAATTTTTTGTAGATGCTCTCAGTATTTATTATCAATATGTCTGCTAAAATATGCTAAACCTTGAAGTACTTCCTTTTTAGGTATCCCAGAGTATTCATGATAAGTAAAGTACAGCTTGCTAAGTTCTTATTAGTTATTTGGCAGCCCTTCTTGATGAATAAGTACTTTCAGACTAGTTTAAGTAGTTCCATTATACCAAATATCATCTTGATCATGAAAGTATGATAAAAATAATCTCACATTGTTATAAATTCTGTGCTCTCTTAATCTAGATAGTTAGTGGAACCATGGGGTCGACAAAACTTGTCCTGCTATCTTCTGTACTTAAAATTTTATCTCTATCATCTATTTTGCCCGGTTTAGAATTGTTTTTTATGTAGTAGTTTCTCCTTTAACCCAATTTGAGTAATAATTATTTATGAACTCTTTTGATTTATTAATTTCATTGGCAGACACGATTTCTTGATCCTTCATACTATGAGAACTTTTATTACCATTTTTATATTTATATATAGTATGAGAACTTTTATTACCATTATCTTTGAAATTATACCAGTTTTTCCAGATTCATTTCTACTTCTACTACTATTATTAAAGTATAGTTTGAAGGGCTAAACTACAAATTAAACTTACTCCTATCTGCTCAATATTCCAAAAAATTTATTCCATATTTATCAGAACGCTACTTAAGAATAAAACTGGAAGATGCTTACTCTCACTTAAAGAAAATGCAAGCTGAGGACACCTACAAGGTAGTGTTCTAGGGTCAACTTTATCTTTTGTACACCAGCGACCTGCCTACACTCGAAGAACACACTGTTGCTAGATTTGCCGATAGCTAGCAATATTAGTCACTGGCAATAGTAACATAGAAACAACACCAAAACTACAAGCTGTTGTTAAAATAATCCCAGATGGGACCTTCAGATGGCGTACAAAATTAAATGAAGCTAAATCGGTACATGTAGATTTCACTAACAAACATATTAAATATGAACCTGTGTACATCAATGATCGACTTGTTAAATATGAGAACACAGCCACATATCTAGGCATGGCGCTTGATGTAAAACTAAAATGGAAAATTCATGTAAAGAAAAACGCGATGAACTGAACGTAAAGTATAGAAAAATGCACTGGTTACTAGGTAAACACTCGTTTCTATCTACTGAAAATAAGGTTCTACTATATCAACAAGTCCTGAAATCGATTTGGACTTATGGTGTTCAACTTTGGGGTTGTACCAGTCAAAGAAATAGAGACATCATTCAACGTTTTCAAAGTAAAGTATTACGTGGTATAGTTAATCTTTCGTGGTATATCCGCAACATCAACCTACACAAAGATTTGGGTGTAGAAATGGTAGACAGAGTTAACAAAACATACATATAAAACCATCAACATCACATCAATACCGAGGCTATTCAACTCTTGGACAATGATGATACAATAAGACGACTAAAACGAGTAAAACTGATCTATGGCAAAATTAAAACTGTATTAAAAACATTTTAGAAGTTAAAGAAAAACAAGAAACTGGATAAGTGGGATAAGACTTGTATTAAATAAAACGTAGCCAGTTAGGATTTAAAGAAAAATAGTTTATTAGTACCCTCGAAATTAGTTCGCTCGAAAATTTTTTCTCATAAGTAAAAAAATTATATAAGGCTTTAAAACGTTTTATTTAAACCTAATTTAACTAAAACAATTAAATTTTATAAAATTTTTATTTTATTTTGACTTTTGGCGCTTGTACGATATATCGTACAAATCAGTCAAAGGTTGTTACCTAACTAAGAACAAAAAGATTTTTTTTAATTTCCTTTTCAAAATTTATTCCAATTTTAATTCATATCATAGCTTATAAATAAAATAACAAAAATAAAATAAAATGTTGCAAAAAAACTTTAACATCTTCTTGAGTAAAGAAATGAAATAAAATTAAAACCAAATAACAATAATAAAAAAAATCACAATGTTTTATGTAAATTATAAAACAATTTTTAGTTTTGCTTATGCAAAGATGAATATTGCATTTTTCACAATAGAAAAAAGTTCTCCCTTTGCAATCAATATATTTGCATCTAGTTCGCTCAGTTTTACCATCATGTTGGGCTAAATGATCAATATGGTCAGATTGAATATCTTTATTCGAACGAATTTCATGTTTAATTATTCTTGGGGAAACTATTGATGAAATTTTGTTTGCAACTTCCATTCGGAAACTTAGCAAATCTTTCTGTTCAACATCTGGTATTTTAAAATTTTTACAGTCTCGTTTATATTCAAACCAGCTGGCACTTACACTAAAATCTAAAAAGTGTGCAAATACTCTCAAAGCCCACTTTTTCGATTTGATGAAAGTTCTATAATAACTTATCATCTGGTCAAGGAGATCTACACCTCCCATAGATGTATTATATAAAGAAATAATTTCGGGTTGTGATATTTCATTATATTCTTTTGTTATTTTATTCCAACGCTTAGTCTGGTTTATATTTCCCGTTGCTACGAAATTTGATGCCATTTTAATGGCTTTATTATCTTGCCATTTAAAAACAACGATTTTGTCATCTTCGCTTACCACAAAATCTATAGTGCCTTTACCCTTCTTAGAAAGATCCTTATCGGTAATTAGTGGTGGATTAAAAAAAACGATTAATTCGAATAGTACCTGCAGCGTTAGTACCCTTTTGACGCAAGATTTAAAAAGTTGGTATGTGCCAAAAAAATTATCATAAAAAAGTTTAAAGCCTTTGCCAGTTGGTAAACGTTTAACTAAATGTATAACGGTACTTGCTGCAAAGCCAAAACGTTTTATATCAATCTTTGAAATGTCAGCACTGGCTCATATCCTCATAAGTATATATTTCAATACAATTGTACAAAATTTAAAAAAAAAAAGTGATCATAAGTACTTAAGAAAGAAGTTATAAGGAATACCACTTTTTCCGCATAAAACATAATTTTTTATACCCCATGGAGACGGTTTTCCTTTACAATATTATTTGATAGAAAGTTTTCCTTTGAAAGGTATAATTTGTTCATCCATACAAAGGTTTTCTTCCAAGGTTAGCGAATTACAACGAGAACGCATTACGTTGATCAAAGGTCTTGCTTTGAAGAATTTATCTTTACAATCTTTCGGCTTATCTAAATTATTAACT